>CM026164.1:6558759-7158759 GCA_014825975.1 Bombus haemorrhoidalis | reverse complement strand
TGTATAAATCTGTATTACATAGCTGCAATTTATGAAAATTCCCAAGTAAAGCTAAAGCCTAGCGATAGAATTTTCCAATCAGCCTAACAAGTAATCGAACGATCTATTGGATCAACAAGAATTATCTATCCTCCTCTAAAGACACGCGTCTATCTTGATCGCTAAAAACAATCTTCACCAAAACTGTCTCCGAACCTCTACTAAAAGAAAAAAAAGAAACTCAGCCTTCTTCAATCTCAAACGAATCCCAATTACTCTCCCAAAAATCCTCCAAATCGATCCTGCGATCGCCTCGTGCAAATTGTGTGCTCTCGCTATGGTCCATCCTTGAGACAAAAATTAACCACAAACATCCACCAGCCTAATCTTACTTCTGCCAATTATTCTAATCTCTTTTCTTTCACTCTGTTATTGTCTCTCTCTCTCTCTCTTTCTCTCTCTACTTTTGTCTATCTCTGAAATCACTATTTCCGCTCATTATCCAACGAAGCCAATGCCGATTTACTGAAACGCTCTGCGTGCTCCAGGTCGGAGCATCATCACGAAGAAGGGCGATGGCTCTCAGGTGAAGGAATCGACCGACAGCAGCACAACGATCGAGGACGATGACGTGAAAGGTAGGACCACCCAGAAATCCTCTGTCACTTCTAGAAAAAAAAAAAAGAAAATCTTCTCTTCTAGCCTCCCCCTCTTTTTCGTGTGTTTTGTCCCCGGTTCACAACACCCCCTCCCCGAAATTATAGAGAGACGATCCTCGTTCTAGAAGATCGTTCAGATACGTGCACCCAGTTTGATATCTGATTTTATGCTACCCACGAGTGTCACGAATCTTTCTAGGAACCTGGCTGCACCGAGAAGGTGCCTCCCGCGGTCTCAACTTCTCTCTTTCTGTGTTCGTGTCTTTGGTACGTTTCGTACCCTCGTGTACGCTTGGAATTCCGCGTGGCTGATCGAAGAGATCGGGGTAAAATTTTCACTGTAATGTCTGTTATCTTTATTAAGAGTTTGGGATGGCTCTATGAAGGCTGTCATTGATCTTTGGTGCTGACCAAGAGGTATTATAGTTGTTATCTTGAGAGTGATAGTGAAATTTTGGGGCACAACATTTTTTATTATGTTTAGTAATAGTAAATATTATTTTGGTAATTAAGGAATATTGGGATCGATATACTGATAATTACGGTGAATCTTCAAAGGATGGATTTGACGTATCCTAAATTCATCCTTTCGCGTTTATGGAAAGAGAAATATTCTGTAAATTGATATTTTGAGATCGATGGAATATTTTTAGATTCATTCCTTCGTGTTTTACATTTTAATTCTACAAAATACTATGATTAATTTTCTAAGCATTACCGCCTTGCAATTCGAGTAAAAACCATAGAACGAAATATGATTAATATCAACTGTTCGAGGCAATCAGTATTGGAAAAGGAAAACACTAAAATTTCAAATAAACTGATTTAACATCCCCCAGACAATTTCCTTGAAATTTCACTAAAATATACTATAATTACTTCCTTTCAAAATTCTCTCGTGCACGAGTTCATGGCAGTTGCAGCGTCCAAAAGAATCGATGCAGCCAGTAGCACGGTTCGATAGATTCGAGATCCGTTTGAACTCGAACTTGCTATCGGAAATTGGCGATGTCGCGAGAGGCCAGGATCCAGTAACGCTATTCGTCGACTCTAATGTAACCTGGAGTTTTCGAGCCTGGCCCCAAAGTTACCTTCGATGATGGAACGACGATCGGTTTCGATCAGCTCGGCACGATTCAGCGCGCGTATTCCGCGCGTACACGCGGCGCGGGCTGCTCACAGCCTTTTGGACTCGTTAATTGTTCGAGCCCTGAACCGGGACAGTTAATTCTCCCAGTGAGATTCCGCTAATGGATCGAATCTGAATTTACCGCTCTACTCGCGCCTGAAGCGCGGCTATAACTGGATTTCTCGCTGCTACCGCCAGATCCAAAACGGAGCGGCCTTTCCCAGTGGAGTCGGTCGAAGATAATTGCACCTGAATTTACATTTTGCTTTTTGATCGTCGAAACGCCTATCGTGGCGGTCGAGAATCCAGTTTTTAGACTATTTCCGGTGTTTGTTTTTTACGTGTCATGGGACAATAGTGGAAAGGATAGCGAGTGGATGTACAAGGTTACCGTTAGATTGTGGATGTTTACGGATTTATGGATATTATAATTCTCTATTTTTTGTTTTAAAGAATTCCTTTATAGAATCGATCAACTAAACCAATGGTTTTGGCGTAACGAAGTTTTATGCAAACGATAGCCGTGTTTCAAAAAGAAAATTATTTATACATATTAGCCTTTTTGCTGTTCTTATTTTTATCAGCGTCATCAAAGTGGGACCAGTAGAGCGTAAAGCTAATATAGATAGTATGCAGGAAAGATACGAAAATAGTATATATGTTCAAAATGTCGAAAATAATGCATTTCTGTTAATTCTCATTCATTCTTGCACATTTATGCTCGTAACTTATAACTACACAACATCCACAGTCTATACGTTATAAATAAAATAGACAGTTCAAACAGTTTGCTTAAAAAAAGAATTGTTGAAGATACATATCTAAGTTGTATTAGTTCGTAGGCTAATTCAAGATTTATTTCAATTTCTTCAACAATTTTCTTTCTACGTGCAAAGTGTTGGAACCATCCATTCCTTTCTTAACGACCCTGTTTTCTGCGAATTGATTAAATCCTTAATATCCACCCTTAAATAATTTGGAAACCGACGATAATTTTTATAATCGGTTACGTCTCCCCGGTTATTTATATGACAATTCTCTTTTTTATTTAATTGAAGTGGAATAAATATAGTTCGTATATCGGTATAATGGTTTTTTCTGGAAATTCGATAAAAAAAATCTCTTCGTGGTCCCTTTGCAACGTAACGAAATCACGAGCAGGCACTTGCGCGCGCATATCGGCCTATTATTAGAGAGATAGTACTCCTGCTCACGTGCAAATCGATCGTTGGACAATAGCTCGAGTAGTTAAGTATCCCGCTCGTTGCTTTACTCCGTCCCTCCCCCCTTTTCAACCTTTTGCCCTCTCCAGCTACGATCCACCTTATATTTGCGTACACTTATGCCCCGATTACCGATAGACATACATGTGTATATACATGTGCATATTGGTAAACCTGTCGCGGAGGTTCGTCGATTGCACGACAGCCTTTACTTTGTAGACTACCATTTATAATGGTTTACTTTCCTACTTATCAAAACTTTCTTTTTCCTTTGCGATAAATTCTTCGTATATTGTTATATACTATTTTTCAAACGGATACAATGGATTTGGAATATATTTGAGCGAAATTTATTTCCTTTAATCAATTCTTAAAGATATTTCGAGAAATTTGTTCAAGGATACGGATCTTCCTAGGTCTCTTTGCGTAATTGAACCAACATTGTTAACGATATTATACAAGTTGCAAATTTGATAATGAAATTATACGGATAATTTCACTTTGCTATTTGACGTGAAAATAGTTAAATAGTAAAAACCTGTTTAGGCAATAGAATTATTATAATTATTTATCATTAGTATATTTACTAACATTGTTAGTTAATTAATCTCATTGTGCAAAAGGATCCGGTTTGAATTTATGTTTATATAAAGCTCGTGTTATAAGCGGCAATCGAACGAACCTCCATAGCGCAGCCATAAGGAGCGTGTTTACTGTCGAAAGGTAGAGAGCTTTACTCGTCGTTGCCCACCGAATTTGCAGTGAAGCTGTATTATATATCTTTCTCACGAAACTATCTCTCTCTTCGCTTCTTTATAGACGCATAACACACTTGTGTATCGCTACTTTCGATCCGCTCTACCGCGGATTTCCTCTTTTCTTGTATTATAGTCTGTTCGTCTATCGTATCTTTCTACTACCGAAGATCGTTCCCTGCAATTTTTAGGGGATTTGGTATAGTCGTTTTCGTTGTACGTTGCGATAAAGATCATTTTTACTCAATTGGGAAATTTCAATTCTTTCTTGATTTCACTCTCTATTCATTCATTTCGTCGCAATTCCCTTATTAATGGCTCTACTATCTCTTATATTCACTATTTTGTAATAACAATTATTTATTTAGTTTACAATTAGTCAATATTCTATTATTCATCAGTTCTACTAGTATTCACCAATCTCACTATCATTCTATGGTGACAACCATTTATTTCCATTATTCTACAACTAGAAAATGCAAGTTCACTATTTTATATTAACTTTTAAGATATCCAACTATACACTAAATTTACTAAATATAATACAATATTTAACAACGATATCACTATATACACTAATATTCTTTTAATAATAGCCAACAAAACACTGGGAAACGAAGTACTAAAATTTTTCTAACATTCCAAGATTCGAACCGTAATCATTCTAATAAAAATCAAACGCTCTATCTATTCTACCATAAGACTTTCAAAGTCTCTTATACTTCTTTCAACTGTTTCTGTCGCTGAAGTTCATTACCATGTAAATTACATTTACTAACACGCCCAGAGATCAAACACACCCTCTTTATCGCAACGCGATCGCGTCCGACTATATCCATTTGCCTCGTTCAACCCACGTGAACATATACGTATAACCTGATACTTAGTAAACCTTTGACTGTATGTGTAATAACTACTCGTCGCCTGTCAACGGCTCTGTCTACTTACCACTACTTAGCAGAGACGTATACTACTCGCCTATCGAGGTACCACTCGAAACCGTGTACAGTTTGTATTTCTGTCGACCTGAACTCTAGCCACCGAGTTTTCGTTATCGTACACCATCGAAACCCGCCCTAATGAGCTGTCGCTGAATCGTTCCTGATTAACTCTCTATTCTAACCATCTGTTCTTTCGCGATTTCTCGTTGATCATGATCGATTACACACATAGACACGATCATACTGATCATTGTAGTCTCATTTATACATAGGAAACAGAAGTAAAAGTAATAAAAGTTATTGAGAAATTTTTCGATCTGACGATAGATATTCCTGAATGCTTTCAAAAGATCTTTTAGGAGAATTTAAAGCAGTATTAGAGGAGTTATGATATTTTTTCTTATTAATCGAGTCATTTCCATTATCGTAAAAAAAGATTGTAAAATAATTTTTTTAGTTATTTGATGTTTGATAGGTATTTTCATATTCGGTGTAATCTTTTTGCTTCAACTGCTAATTTAATTATTATGAAAATTATGGAAATTATTAATAATTTAATTAACATCCTTCGATTCCATAATATTAAAAAATTGTTCCTCTGCTTGGATACCTGAAATAATAAATTAATAATAATTCGTAATGTAAAAATTTATTTTAATATCTCTTTGAAATTTAGAGATATTTAGAAAAAATTTAATTAACGCTCCTTGGTTCGATTTCAATTTAGTTGAAATGTCTAATTTGAAAAAATACCATTAAAAAGAAATTTGTCTATATCTTTTATAATTTTAGGGGAATTGAAAGTATGTGGAATAATATCAATCGTCTTTATAAGATTAAATGTTTCATTCCACGTGTTTCTGGAAGTTGTTTCCTTCAGTCAGCTTTAAACTGCTCTTTTCTTTGCGGTATATTTGGAGGAACTGGAAGCCTTCGTTTTTCGCATACATTGCCAGAGCAGAATCATTCAAGACCTTTTTACAGGATTGTACTTTCGCGAGTGCAATTCGTAATTCTCTCTTTAAAAACATCTCTCTGGTTCTTTGCTTTCTCTTCAACAGAATTTTTCTTCGATATTTCTTCCAGGTAGATTTTTTTACGAAAAATCTTCTTTACATAGAGCTATATCAAATTGCATTATTCCCGTATTCAAATAAGATTAAACAATTTCCTGCCAAACGACAATTATACACAGTACCAAATTCGAATAATTTAAAATTTTCTTCTCGCACTATACTCGCATTCAGATGCGATTAGAAAAATGTACGTAAAGTGATGAACATGCAAAATTGTAAGCTTAAAAGATCTGGAATCTAAAAATTTGTGCACCACAGCATTCTCGTTTTGAAATAAGGCAAAACATTGTCGCATGGCAATCATGCAGAATTCGATGAATGGAAAATTCTTATCGAACAAACAGAGAACGCGAGAGTGCAATCCTGGTGATCCTCGGCGTGCATGCAACCAAGTTTCTTCCCCTATTCCGTATACACCGAAAACACTGGCAGTCAATGGGTTTCATTCGCTTTCAAGATTCAGACACTTTATCACGGAGTGAATTGATTCTCGAGCCAGACACGAGTACACTCGAGCACAAAACGGCAATACTACGGAGCACTAAAACCGTCGACCTCTTGTTTACGATTCCTTCGATGCAAATCAGAATCCGCGGCAAGCTCTAATCTTACTTGGTTGGAATTACATATTTTCTACCGAGAATGATAATAATATTCTTCGAAAAATTCTGAATCGTGAATTTGTTCACTTTTTTATCGATGGTTTAATGGAAATTTGTAAATCGACAAGATTGATAATAGTTAACGAAATAGGTAGATAATTTTTAGGAGTGTAAATTTAGAAACACAAATAGATAATCTTTAGTTAACACCCGATGTAGGTCTGTTCTTTGACACTGTTCAATTTTAATCGCCGTATACATACAGCAAGCGACTCGCTTTCGATATGTCACACATAGATATAACACTTTTACTCGTAGTATCTTGTCGAGGTTTCCAGAAGCAGCTTTAGACTTTTTGAAAATAATATTGGGAACAGAAATTGCTTATGGAAACATCGAGTATCGAATCATTTCATAAGTCTTCGATCATCTATTAATTTAATAAATACTAATTTTGATAGTACTCTGGATAAAAGGAAATAATATTGATAGATCGATTCGCAATATATAGGAAAGATCTTTGGATTTTTATTTCATAGAAATATCGATTTATATTCAGTACAAATACTATTTATTTTATTTTATTTTTCGATCTAATCCGAAGAAACTATCCATATAAATTCATCGTCGATTCATTTGAAACTAAACGATCAATATACATGTATTTTCCAGATTTCAATAAAAAGTGATATCTATAAATTGGTTTAGACAAAACTGCCTTCTTAATTACAATAAAAGCAGCAATTTGCAAGAACACGACGACTTATGAAACGATCTAGTATCACAATCACAAGATCAAACAACCACACATGTTACGTTCTTCCGTCTCAACACTATACGTAATACATAGAGCAGCTACGCGAGCAACGATCGAGAAAATCGCTCTTTTCTGTCCGTTCATACACGATGCTCACAAATCCATAACACGTACGTACAACCATAAGGTACGTAAAACAATTGTATACGATGTGAGACCAGAACAATATCGCACAAATGTCGTCGACAGGATTCAATTATGCGGGTTGTTTCATGAGACGTGTTTCAGGTGGTGAATAGAGGATACAAAAAAGATAAAAGAATTTTATGAAAAGAATAATATTATCGTATATTGCATTTGATCCTTCTCAAATTACAATATATATATTTTTTTCATTTCATGTATAAGTAGAACAGTACGAACGTACTTTACACTATACTAAAATCCTTGAAACAATTATTTTCAATTTTGACAAAAAGATATGCCTTTAATCCTTCTAGATCTTTTCATAGTGCTTCTAACGATAGACATACACGTATATATATGTATCCAGAATGACAGAATTAAATTTAAAAATGAGTGAAATTCTAAAACAAGATTATAATAAAACAACTCTTTTTATTTAAACCTTCTCAATTTCATTCCCTATTCAGCGCTAAGATATGTCTCGTATATTAAAACACCCTGCATATTCGATCTTCATCTCGTCATAATCTTAACACGTACGAAGGTTTCGTTTCTTAATCTCGAATGAACAACAATTCGCAATTTTACGATTCCTCTATCAGCGTTTAATCGTCGAGCACTTTTTCACAGAGGGGCGCGAAATGTTTTTCTCCCCGTTTTTAAAACGTCATGGCTACGAATATTTTCGTGTTTCAAATCTTCGACGACCCACACGCTTACCTGAACACGAATGTCAAGTGGAACGTCCAGCGTTTACCGTATTTCCAGTAGCGCGAATTTAAATTGGTCAGACCGTGCAGTTCAAGTAGTATCAGACGGTATTGCGTCAGACAGAAGTATCGTTATTGGAAATATACAGAGTTCGGTCAGCATTTGACACGTTTACTATTCGGTCAGCCATATATGGGTCAGAGTACTTCGAATTTGTCCTCTCATTTTTTTTTTTTTTTTTATACGGAAATTTAGGTCCTTAAATCGACAGTGTTATTTATATGTAAGATATTTATCTTTTATTTGTTTCTTTACTACTGTTGTTTGTTATGTGTTGATTCTATGAACGAAACTACGAGCTAATAATTTCGGAGACTTTCTTTTCGGACAACAAACGTGTTAATGATTGAAAATTCACGTGATTTGCACAATACATTACAGATCAAAAGTTTGGATTCATTTTCATATAGTTAAATTTATATCGAATCTCTTGCTAATTTAATGATCGTTTCTGTGGTAAATGATCGAGTAAATCATTTTCTATGAATCTTGACTCATTTTGAGTTTTAAAAATTGTAAAAATCTTTGTGTCTTAAATTCTGATTTCAAACTTTTGATTAACAGTGTATGTTAGCCTTTGAAAGTCAATTTCAAGGCAAGGTTCTAATGACAATCATTAGACTGCGGATGTTTATGCATCTATACTTAAAATTGCAAAAATATAAAGAATTCTAAAGTTTACAAAATACCGCCAATTTGAAAATACATATAAAATATCGAAGAAAAATACTGATACAAACAGATATAAAAAATATTTAAAGTAAAGTATAATTACGTTGAGGAAAATATGAATTTGCATAAACAATCCGCACTTCGGTATTCGGAAAATCCGTCAAATCGTTTTTCAGGAAAATTTACAAAAATTTATCTTATAATCGTGTAGCCACCACCGTTTGCGATCACCGCAATTCTTCTCTTCTTATCGACGCTCGCCATTTTAACGATTTCAGCTAATCTTTCCTCAAAATGACTTCTAAATTAGAATATTTTTCAACGCGATTAGCTTCTCAATTTTCGTGTCCTCTTCCAAATGCTTAACATTTCTTTTGTCTTCGAGAAAACGCTCTCGGCAGGAATGGAAATTCGCGAGAGCGGAGTTTATTAAAAGTCTCGATAGCGACCACCGCCGTTTCTCGTTTCTCGTTTCATGGCTTACGCTATCCACTGGTGTGCAATTAGCGTGGCACAATGAGAAAGTCGGACTCGGATAATGGAGTGGTGAAATTACTCGCGAACTTTAGCTGGAAACCGTTAACCTTGCATACGTATTCGAAATTCGGCGGCTCATGTATTCGTCTGTAATTCGATCGAGACGTTAGATTTTCCTATCAATTCTCCGGTTTAACGTAAATTCTCGATAATAAAATTCGGCGATTTTAACGACCGACCAGGGAAAATTGGAAATTGGAAAGGAAAAATTTAGTCAAGGGACCGAAATTTCATTAAACGAATAAATTATCGATTATTTGACGATGATACCGGCTCTCGCGCCGCTTTCGCTTCCTCTTCGTTTCCTCTAGCATTCATCAAGCTTTTTCTTTTTTACGTTTTCTTTCAGATTTTCGAAATTTTCTTTCTTTTATTTGGGTTAAGGGAAATTGTGATATTCATAGCTTGTTTAGTAGAGGCTTCTCTTCGTGGCTGACGATTGAATTGGAAATGCTCCATTCTTCGTTCTTCTTTACTTTTTTTTTTTAAGTATTCTTATAATTCTCTTTCTTTTTTTTTTTTTTAAAGAAATATCCCTTTTGAAAGTGAAAATAATTGATTATAATTTATGATAAAATAATGATTATAATTTAGAATTATTCATAGAAGAAATTATTGCTTATGTACGATTATACAAAATTGATAATAAAATGAAAAATTTTGTAGATTTTGTAAAAACCACTATTTGTATGGAAATTCAAGGAGAGCAATTCCAGTTCGTGTCGAGTCAACCATCTACAGTCTCTCGAGAACCATATTCTCGCGCGGCGCATCTTCGCTAGACCACCACGACGTTTTCCACTAGCGAGCGAATCAGTAGCGATTAGCCATCTAGAAAGTTAGATTAGTTTGTGCCACGTTAGCGAAGCATCGTCCACTTTAGAGAGCGACAAGCACACGAGAGATCGTCGTCATCGTAGAGAACGCAACGATCTCGCACACAACGATTTCATCACTTTACTTGAACGTAAGTCGAGACGGAAATAGAAAAATCCGATCAACAAAAACAATCGTATCTACTACGGTAACGTTAATCGTTTCATTTTCTTTATTTTTTAATTCTTCTCTTCTTTTCCTGTAAAAAAAAAAATAAGAAATATTTATTTCTATGTCTTTCATCTACACGCACACTTTGAAAATTCACATGTGTTGATACCTCGCTGTGCACACCACCTGGAATTATAATATTTTCATATCGGATCTCGTAGAAAACGATGCATTTCTTCTTCTAACGCTCGTTCACTGTGTCTTATCCACTTCTTTCTTTTCGTTCCTCACTTTTGTCTGTGCATCGAAATCCTGTCTGGTCACACAAACGTGAATTTTTACTGTTCATAGCAACCTTAGGATTTTCACGTAAAACAGTCTCTCACCGTCACCAAAAAAAAAAAAAAAAAAAAAAAAAAATAGAAAAATACACTATTTTACCATCACTATTTTACCGGTGTTATGGATTTATGAACACCATCACTAACTTGCCTGTTCTTCGTTTTCCCTATTTTTCTTTGCCACTCTCTATACCTTCAGCCGTTTCTACACTCACTTCACGTTCTCGCGCAATGTTTCGCATGGCTTGCATTCGCTTTTACGATACCCGTCAACGAGGCGAGAAATTGTTCTCGCCATTGGGTTTGTTTCGTTTTATCGATGTTTATGGCATCAGAATGGACATTCTTCACTCTATTATAGAACTTGAAGGGTTCCATTGAGAATGAGAAAATATTGAGTATGAGGAAAATATTATCTGTCAAAAGGTAAAACATTTCTTTAAACAAATTTGAACAGTATTAAGTTCAAGACAATTTGAGTAACTAAAACGGCAGAATTAAATTAGTAACTTATTAGTAGTTATTATATATAGGGACTTTATTTACTTATACTACTTTTAATAAATTACTTATAATAAATTAATTGGATTTTTATTAACTCAATTTTAACATAACATAATACCATCATAGATATTCCACCATTGTTTGTTTCTAGATATCTGATTAATTAAAGCAACACATTTTTTTTCTATCACAAAAGCTTTCTTTTCCATCTACGAGCTTTTACTCGCTTCTTCAAGATGCTATTTTAAATAAAAATATTCGGGACATCGTAACCATTGTTCGGAGAAACGAATAAAATTTATAATAGGAATATTAATGATAATATTTATATTTTGTAACACTGCTATTATATTTTCATCGCTCCAGAAAATATTAATAAAACAGGACAACCCCAGTGTCGAAGAACCACTTTACGCCTCCGCTTGTAAGCTTCTACCCCCTCGCAAAAGCATGAAACCAATCTGCTTCTTGGGCGTGCCTGTCTTATTTCGTTTTGTCTGCATGCCTGTGCATCGACACCCACGCTTTCTCGGATGCCGAGTCGAGTGTACAAGTTCAAAATAATAGAATACAAATATAGTATACTTAGAATATTTAAAGAAAATATTTAGATACAGAATATTTCGAAAAGAATGCGAAATAATCATCGAAAATGTCCTCTCTTCCAGAAACCTTTTACAAACCTATCAAATGACTAAGAATCTTTAAAGAAACCTTCTTAAGAGTTAAGTGTTCTAAGTTAAGTGTCACGCTCTCAGTCCGAGAAACGAAATGAAAAATAACCAATGAAACCAAATTCCTCACTGCCCCTTTTGCTTCTCTTTGAAATTCGAAGGAGCTCGACGATAATATCTCGGCAAAATAAAACAGTTTCCATGCCGAGTTTCGAGTTCGTTTATGTTCTACAACGAGCAACAACTTGTCTGTTTTCCTTTGTCTATCTATGTTCTATCCCTTCTATCCTTTATATTATTATGGCTGCCATTTTTCTATCTCGTTTTGCTAGATATAATATTATATATAAGAAATAAATCTCGTAAGAATTGTTATGCTCCTTGATCTTTCGAGCAATATAACTTCTCCAGGGATTTATTATATATTAATCCTCCAGGTCTTTTCTTGATTGTTAAGATTTTTCATTACCTTTGTCTTTTTCTTTTATATACTTACCAAAGTGTCTTGTTTTATTGGATGCAATTGTTTGTGTCCTCCAAGGAAAACGATGGATTTTCACGTAATCTTCGTCGACGTTTGCACGTTCGCCACCGAACTGCACCCTCTGATATGGCACCTTATCTCAATTATTTTACCCTGAATTATCCGCTTTGATCCTGGTTATTCCCTATTTTGGTACAATAGTGGATTTGGAAAGTTAGTTCAAGCTGGAAGGCATGATACGATCGGTATTTTATAGAATCTTATAGAATTTGGATTTTTATGGATACAGAAATATTTTACAGATACAGGAATTAATTTAGGAAAGACTGTACGTTTAAAGATATCTCCACCCGTGTGCGTTTCTTCTTTATATTTTACAAATACAATTCACAAATATAAATTAATTCCAAAATTCTGGAATTACGATTACAAATCTGGAGATGATAATTCTGGAGACAATAATTCTACATGTCCAGAAATGTTTCAAATTGTTACTCTGTATAATATAAATGTATAAATACAAATTTTTCTTAATTGGAAAGTATAAATATCTGAAGAATTGACCAATTTTTAAAACCTTACAAAAATTCCTAAGAGGCTTAATCTTAGTTATATCCTATATCACAAAATTTGAGAAAAATTTGAGAAAGAATGTCTTCTTTTCAATTTCTTTTCAATCGTTGGGTGCCAGAAGGCAAAAGTTAACTCTCAAGACCCACTTTACCATCCTTAATTCTTCGACACGAATGACTATCGACTTATATATATATATATATATTTTTTTTTTCTTTTTCTTCAATCGTATGATCGCCACCGCACGTTCCCTTTCTCTTCCCTTTGCCCGAAGCCCTGTGTTTCAAGAGAACCCGAGTCGATACGACATTTTGAAATCTCGATATATGATACTCGATCGAGAGACTAAGTTATGGACATACCGAATAAATACGCTCGGTGTTGCTATATAACTTTTTTTTGTCTACTTCTATTTCATTGTATCTCTCTATCTTTATCATTGTCATCTTCCGTTAGCTTACATTTTAGAGATTAAATAAGCTAGAAAGTACCTTGTTACCACTTTACGTAGCTAGAGCATCGATTTCTGTGAACTAGCTGGAACTCTGTGGCATTTATCAAATAAAAGAGAAATAATCTTTTGGATGGGTTAATATCAGGAGGAAAATTGCTTTTATTAAACGCTTGTTATACTGAATGTTTATCGCTTTGAATGTCAGCTTGTACATTTACTGGCGCGACTGCATCGAACTCGAGCAATATTTATCAAATTATTCAACATAATTGTTTCGAAAAATTCTTCTGATCTGATCTTTGGAATAAATCGCACGATACTTTTAAAATAGATTACGAATTCTTAAATTATACAATTTATAGATTCACTTGAGAATATTTTTTAATACCATAAGTAATTCTTTATTCGGCTTCTTCTGAGCGATTTTAATTATTGTGAATAAAAAGATGTAGGAAAGATAAACAAGGAAATCGCGTTCGATGGTACGTCAAGCTTTCTGAAATTGGATACCCGTGCCTCCAAGCTCGATGTACATCTGTCCGTTAATAATATTTTCTTTCTTCTTCTTTCCATATCAACAGCCACGGAGTCCAGCTATTTTGCAAATAGCGAAAACCCATGATCAAAGTATCTTATGAAATCGTGACACTTGTTTCAAAGCGATCCAGAAAGCAATAACTCCTTGCTCTGTAAAAATTCTTGGGATAAAAGAAATTGAGGTACTGAGCGTGAAATCGGACACAGAGTGTTGCCGTCGCTGAAAGTTTTCTTTCTTTAATGAATCATCTTTGCGCCAAAGCCGTCGACATCGTGCTCTTTAAGCAGAATAATTCCTTCTAAGGAACAAAGGAAGCATGCTCCTCGCCGATGAGGTTTCTACCTCTGATTCTCCGTGACTATTTGTTAACAGAGAATCAGTGGTGGCGAACACAGCGAGACGAAGCTTGTTTTCCTTACGTGAAACTAATTATCGCGACGGGAGTAAGATTTAAAGGAAGCGTCGACGCGTTTTCGATGTTTCAGAGTTTGCGATCTACTTGTAACTAAAAAGGGAATTTCTAGAACTCTTTCTCTCTCTTTCTCATAGAAAACTTTCGTAATTAAGGTAAATAAATTTCATAAAAGTTTCAGCTTAACATTGATGCAACGTCGATACTCGACGTACCACGGAAACAAAAATACCATCAACGTGATCGCGGAAAAGAGTACTTAACCTTGCAATAATTCTCGAATTTTTGTTTCTCAACTTTAGATTTCGATTCAACAAAAGAAAGACCTCTTGATATTTCAAGAAAATCATTGACATAAGATATCACACGTATTAATGACGACCCTTTGCGTCTTCCTCAAACTTAGTAAATTTAATAGAAAATAAAGACAGTTAAAGATAATTTTAATAGAATAGAATTTTTATAATAAGACGTGAAAGAATAGGAGTCTCTAAAATGAAGAACTTCTTCATAGGAGAATAGAAAGAAATCGAAAATGACCAAAACGGCGCTGCAAGATTAACAAGAGTAATAAATCTTTCTTAACGATATAAAAAAGTCAAAAGACAAAAAAATTAAGGAGCATGAAAAATATCTTAAAAATTTGTACCTCGAACCAAACAAAGCTTTCTTCAATAAAAAAAAAAAAAAAATGTAAAATATGAATTTCCCAAGGATTAAGAGGCTTTCTGGTTAACTCAAACGCAAGTGCCACGAGGATTAAAACAACAAAAAGAATCAGCTTAGCTAAAAATTAACGCGCGTTGGCTGGTCTCTAGTCTTTGTATAAAGCGAAAAGAGAAGCAACGAAAAAAGAATGCATAAAAATAGGCTTTTTTTACATAAAAGAAGAACAAAAGTCGCATATCCGTGATGTATGTGTGTATTGTTGTACAGAGGATAAGAAGGGCGTCGTCGACCGGAGCAGCACGGTCATTGCCAAAGAACCCGAAGGTAAACCTTGCATATCGAAGACTGAGAAACGTGTACATAACGCGCGTTTCGACGTCTCGTGTTCATGTGTATACATATATTACGTACCTCCGTCTAGATTTACATATATATATTATATATATACGTATATATTCCACGTGTGTTACGTGTAGACGTCCTCCGGTTCAGACTGGCTTCTCCCGTTCGCGTCGCTGGAGCCGCGTGACCGAAGCTGCTTCTGTGGCTTCCGGTCCCCTAACCTTCAGCCAATTCGTTCTCCATTATTGTACTTCTATGCGTTGTATTTTCAATAAAAATGCAGTGACTTGTAACGTAACATAGCATTTTAGAAAATCTTGCTTTCTTTCTTTTTCTTCTTTTTTATTAAAAGATAATTTTATGTGGAACACAGAAACGAATTATAGTTTGGTCAATTGATCGCTACTGTCCTGTTCGTGCATATTACATTTTAGGTCTCAAACAGTATTGTTCTGTGGGAGAATACAATAATTTTAAATCGAGATACTTAATTTTAACTCAAGCTTATTAAAACAATCATCGTAATGACCTATGATTCGACGAAACTAGCTGATGGTTAAAGAAATGTAATATCTTGTGATATAGCGTAATCGATATATAGGAGAGCAGCTTGATACAACTAGACTATTAAAATATTTAGTAAAATTCTGTAAATCGCAAGTTACAAGCTACGAATATTTTAAAAACCACAAGTAACGTTTATTTTTGTAGCATCAACATGTACAAACAAGTTACGAATACTTTTCGGATACATTTCCTTAAAAAAGGTAAAGAATGTTCCATGAAATTTTCTTCAAAGAAAGATAGATCCGATTTTGTCTAAACTCGATGAAAAGAATGAAACATCCAGCACCTCGAAGGTTCCCTCTCGCTAGAAAATCAATTTCTTAATATAGCACGATTTAAGCACCGAATAATAAATACACTGGAATGTGTACTAAAAAAAAAAACACAAAACGATGTCGTGTCTTATTGATTTCGCTAAAGAAGAAATACGCAAATTGCCTATTCCAAATGACAGCAAGAAGCCCCCGATAACCTCACGTTTCCACGAGCTTCCCCTTGTTCTACAGCGAGGGGGGACCGGAAAAGGGCGACGAACCGGGGAAGCCAATGGCCACGAGGGGCTCAGTGACGAGCTTCGAGCCGAGCTTTTGCACCCTGTTTGTTCCAGCTTCCGCTAACTCGTACTTCGGATTTACCGTCTCTCCAGCCTCCTCTCGTTCCACGAACTAATAAGGACCGTTGCGTGCGTTTGCTTCCCCTCTGATCGGTCTGCAAGTTGATCATAGCCCCCTTTACCACATGGGAGATCAGAAATCGTCCCTTCTTCCCTTTCTTCGTTCTGCACGACGATGTCCGTGTAAACGTGCGCGTGTGTGTATATCTTTTAATGTCTTGATAAGAACAAAAAGAAAAAGGCTTGTCTATGTACAGTCGAAGGCGATCTCGCATGATTCCGTTGATTAATTTGATGAAACTTTTGAGGGATGAAGAGTTAAATTGGAAATGGATTGTTCATGTTTGGCAATGGTCTGTGAAATTTTTAGCGTTGAAAGTTTTAGCGTTCGGAACTTTGCGATCGTAAATTAGGTAATTTACGTTGGTAAATTAGGACGGAAAATGGAAAAGAGATTTTCGAGGGAAATTTTTGTGAACTTGCGATAGGAGAACCTGAGATATTTTTATTCGAATAGAATTTTGGTAGCGTAGTATATCAGACCTTTGTACTATGCTAACGACGGTTTTATTTGAATTATTTGAAGATGATTTTATTTGTTTCTATTTTCACCGATAAAGATACCTTCAAAATTATTCCAAGAACGAATATCCGTATTTTATCAATTTTTTCTTTTTCTAATGTGACGTAGAATAACCTTCAAAATAATCTTGAAGAAACTAGATCTTCGCGTCGCTAAACGCTTACTATATTTATTCTTGTTTCCAATAATAAAATTAAACAAGATACTCTCTATATTTCACAAACCATTGAAAATAAACCAACAATCTCTGTAGCCATCTCCACGATAAAAATTGAATCAAAATTATGTAACGACAAGTCACGCGATTCCCTTCATGAATAAAATGAATCGGAGGTCCAAATCTTACGAAAACGAAAGCGCCGGGATTTTCGTTCACGTTTTCCCCTTGTTTGTGTTTCCACCCATGTGTGTAAATCCGCGCTCGATTTAGAAACGAGCGTAATTACGACGCTGGAAGAAGCGAACGCCAACCGATGATAGCGACGAGAAAATTAGTATTCGAGGACGTCTGATCAGACATCTAGCGGATCTACTGCTCGAGGCGAGTAGAACAATCTATAGAAAACTGTCGCGATATCTCGATTACGACACATTTTATCGCGTCATTGTTATTTATATTATATATATATTGTTTTAGCAAATGTTAGAACATTGTTTCGTAGGAATTGTTGTTCTTGCGCTGTTACGAACGTTATGCTGTCTAGGAAATTGAAAAATATATATATGTATACTTATACTGTTACCATATCGAGCAGCTGGCTGTTTTTATTTATCTTTTTCTTTCTTTACTATTTTATTTTAAATGATTCGTTTATAAGCAACGTAATTAGAGTTGTGTATCCCGTTACGATGATTTCGTGACGAAAAAATTTGGTCAGGGACGAAGAGCCTCTTGGAAGAGACGTCTGTGGCAGCTTGACAACAGTGAACGATAAGTAGATCCAGCATCGTAAGCTTTAGCAAATTTTAGTCGGCTTGCGTTTTGATCGAATAGATAGCCTGGGTTCCCAAGTTGCTTAATCGTTTGATCATAAACCTAGACGAGAATCATCTTGTAGAAATTCTCTTCTTCCTTTTTCCCCTCCATTATAGTCGCCAAAAGCATTTTGTGTTGGGTGGCTCGATAATTCAAGCAGCATTAGTTATCATTCTTCTGCGAATGAATACGTATCCGCCATTATCGATTAGCCTCTCAACAATTATTACATGTAATTCAATCAAGGAAACTTGACCCTCACAAAGCAGATTTTTTTCTAGATTAGGCAAATCACCTAGATATCATTCTGTAATTTGAACATTTGAAGTTCTTTCTGTCACGTGATTGATCTCTTTAGAGTTCACTGGAACAGTTGATCTTAGCTATAGTCAGGCTCAAATATTATGACTGCTCAAAGACACTTCGAATTGTCGTATAGAAACGCTACGGAATTATGATCTCCTCTTCACAGATACTTTACGCCGCATACAAATATACCTTTAGGCTATTATTTAATATTAACGGTGCATTATACCTGCGTTCTCATGAGATAGAATTAGTTAACCAAGCGGTATAGACGAATATAGCCCGTTTCAAATCAGTTTAGTTTCAAGGCTACTTTCCCCACCATGGCTCGAACAGATCCCCCACTCCTGCAAATTATTCGAGCACCATAGTGGGGGTGAACGACTGAGTTTCTCTAACGTAGAGGTGACGAACATTTTCATGGCAAACTGCACGAATTCTCTCGGTTAGAATGATAAATTTCTAAATTAGAATCGGAAATCTCGCAAATGGAATCAGATATCTTCCAATTAGATTCAGAGGGAAAGGGATAGCAAACGAAACTCTATAGTTACAGTAATATTTGCGTTACACCGTGTAGGATCGTAGCGTGTAGAAAAATAGAGGATATAATTTTCCTACGACTCTGTGAGCCAAGAAAGTAGGAGCAAAGATCGCACGTAGACCACCTCAGTTCGTCACCCCTACACTAACCTATAACCACACATCGTAACCTTGAGCAGCCAAAATCTTTAAACCTGGACTACAGCTGGAACGTCAGCGGCACAGTGGATCGTGAAAATGGGGGAAAGTCTACAACGTCGACCATTTTGGCCGAAACAGATATGGAATTTCGCATGACGGCGATGACCAGCGAGAAAATGTGAAATCTTCGCAGTAAACTTGCCCGAACGCGCGTGTCGCGCTGTCAACGGAAATACCTGACCGCTTGGCACCGCTTGAAAATAGATTGGCAGCAGTTCGCGTCGTTCGTTCGGCCATCCTCGAAGCCGGCCGTGCGGAGCGCAATAAAATCGAGTCGATCTTCGATTTTCCTCCCTTTCGCGCGGAACCGAGGGCTTTTGAAAGCATCGTTTATATCTCTCGTGTGATTTTTTACGATTGCAAGCCTTGCGCTTTTATTCGATACTTCGGTGAAAAAGGCAAGAAGAGCAGTGTGTTTCGAGAGTGATAGTGATAAATGCGTTTCGGAGGGGACAGTAGGTGAAGTCTTCGAAATGTCGGTCACCGCAGGCTTGCCGGGTTCATCGAAGCAGCCTGATAATTATGGTGAGCCTTGGACTTATTTTGTGTGATTATTGCGTCAGGAGAACCGTTGATGGGGCTCTCCTCTTTGAATCTTTTTGTCAAAATAATCGTGAACCGATGGATGTTTGTTTAAGATGTAGTTGGGTGTACAGACGGTTTCATAATGTATAAACATATTCTCAATAGATACAAAATTATGGAAATTTTTATAGAATTTTGAATTTTGTAAAGTCTATTAGTCAGCTATTTGAAATTTTAGCGTTATTTTTCATTTACAGACAATTAGTCGGACATTGCTAGTAAAAGGATTATTATATTTATTAATTTATTTTATTTTACACCTGTTTTACACATTTTCATTTCAACGGCTGAAAAAAGATTTCATTCTTTACAACACCGTGCACCGTGATCGTTACGAAACAACATGTAACAACATGTAAAATTCAAAGTCCGGCTTTTTAGAACGTCCTCTAAAGCCTCTGAAGACATTTTCGAAATTTCGTAACGCGTCGACGATGCGCCAAAAATTCTCGCTAGGTCTAGAATCCTTCTCCACAAACAGGTGAAACCAATCATATATCTGGCAACAACACAACGATCTCTGGCTATAGTCAGAGAATGGCGATTTTCATTCTTAAAATGGACGTTTTGGTTTCTGGTCGTCTCGAGAGGTATATACCGAGGCTGTTGGATGATTAATGGCGACGTCCCACGCGAAAACGAACTTCCGACTCGGTTCGAATCGGACGTACGTTAGGTCACGATCGCCAGCCAGCCTTTCTGGATCTATTTTCAGTCGCGAAACCGTGTCTATGTCGGACGGGAATCTATCGTGACTGTGCGTAACTATTCTCGTTCTACTTAGCCAAAGGTCGCTTCTGCTACCACGCCGGTGGCTACAGTTTTCCGGTTGGAATTCGTTTGTTAACTCGCTCGAACGCGCGCGTGTCACGCTTCTCGAACGCACTGCAGATGAGGCTGAAACGAAAGGCCACGGAATTCACATCGCCCAAACGTATTTCTCTCAATTTTTTTGTCTTCTATCATTTTCTTTTGGTTGTAATTGAAAGATATTTTTGGTTCTTTTTTTGATAAGTTTGTTGAATTAAAAAGAAACGCGTTGAGTCAGTTCTCGCGACATTCGATGAAGATTGTGGATAGGAATATCGTGGTTAATTTATGATTATCGAAGTGTATTTTAGTATTGTTAATTCAAAAAGAATTTGAAGGTACACTAATAGATCTTTGCTAGTAATGTATATAATATACATATATATAGAAGACTATATATGATATGATGTTCACTAGAAAAAGACTGACTTAACGCAGTTGTCTTGGGATTCTCATTGTTGGCCGCCTCTTCTATTAACGAAAGTGTTTGTGATTCTGATCATCATCTGAAGTGTTCTTCGTTTGATTCGTGTTCGTAATCTCATACAATCTTCTTCAATATTACCTTTTGGACATCGTCGTTCATCGTCTTCTAACACAAGAGTGACTAATATTTAACAGACTGATTCGTGACTGTGTCTAGCTGATCCTTCGTCCAGTGATTTTGATGTCATCGCCATCTTTTAACATGATTATCTCACGAAACGTATTAACTATCTCCAAAAGCCGTAAGGAAGCTTAACGAATAACAAAATCCAGTAACTCCTGGCGCCGATCTTCTTTAACACTAATCCTCTTATTTAGCACTTTCGCTGATGCTGTCTCGCTGTCGCATATTCATTGCTGTCGTGTTTTCACACCTAAAAAGAAAATATTTCCTGCTGTTACTCTCTGAACTTTGGAAATTTGATAACACGTTAGGTGCAATAAAAATTCTAATAAAGCAACGAATTTCCCGGAGAGAGAGAATGAATTTGCAATGGCAGCAAAAGTGTTAATCATCAATGCGTTCTTCGCTTCTATTTTTAAAACCTCTGAATAATTCCAAAAAAGCCATGTGCTCCGAATAAGACTAATTTAAAATGGTTCTAAACCATCGTCTTCTAACTGGTTTCGTCCGACCTAATCTCGATAGACCCAATTGCGACTCGGTCTAGCTAAATGTCCCCGTTAAGGCTGTTTCTGTGAAATCTCATGTTGAGTTTGGCCACATGATCCTGGTGTTGATTGGCCCTTTATAAAATTATTCGACGTATTTTTAATCGGTACGATTCGAACTCTTCGACAAAGGCCCCGCCTCCCAGGGCACACCTCCGAACAGTCCCGCTGCCGTGTCCGCGTTCTCCAGGGTAATGGCAGCGAGCCAGACGAACAAGCAAGCCCAGAACCAGGTTCAGGGAAACCCCCTTGGATTAGCCGCGGTACTCCTACAAGGAGCACAAGGTAAATCGGGTGGTGAGAGCGAACCGAGAGGGAAGTACGGTAGAATCGATTTCGAGACGACATTCAAACTTTTATATTTTTTTATATTACCGAAGGGGCTGACTTTTTATTTACTTTTTTTTTTATTGCGTTATATATTTCGACTTTATATATTTTCTTTTAATATTACGTTATATATTTCGACTTCATATTTGTTTCTGACTTCATATTAAAGATATTTACATTGATGTTAGTCTTGAGTTTCTTCTTCACGAAAAAAATACTGTTTTCTTACCTTATTAATTTTCCTCTACGAAGAGGATCTTTTTATTTGATCATATAAATCTTTTCAATTATTACCATTTTAATTTTTATTTGAACCGAGCTTAAGACGCGGGAGTCTATCGGGGTTCGATAGAATTGTAAATAACGCAATTACATTCAACGATTTATTTCTTATTAATTGTTAATTGTAAAACATCGTAAATTCCAAATAAACTGAGATATACGATCGTATAATGGGATAGATGTCAAAAAATATGTATATTATTTTTATCAATTGTGATTAGTCTACTAAAATTTAGAAAGTTCAGATACATTTGTTACTCACGAAATTGGATTTCTATTATTAAGAAACGAAATTTTACAAATTTCAGTAATAATCGTCAAAGCTGTAAACTGTAAGAAGCAGTAAAGTCGTAAATTCTTGGCTAGAGAAGAGTAAAAGGTTAATGTCTCCGCACTTTGTAATATCCGTGTCCTCCTTAACATTTTACGTGCGCCATAGTGATAAGGATAATTACTCTTGTCTTTTATGGCGTTTCCGGAACAAAGGGTCGCGTTTCTACTCTTGCGTTTCTACCGTTCTTTCGGCTCTCGGTGAAGAAAAGTTTTTGTCACTTCCGCCTACGCCAGTGTCGATTGCTTTAAATTTCATCGTTCGAAGAATAAAAACAAGGATAAAGAATTACTCATCTATAATTTACTTATAGATCGAAAGGTCCATGTATTTTGATACTCACAAACTTTACATTTCCAAACTTTAAAATTCTATTTTTAAGAAAATTGAATTTACCCACTGTATAAAATATTAGTAAATATTAAAAGATATTTGCTGTTTAAACGCTATACTCCTTCGATTCTCGAAGAAAGGAAACAGAGGATCCATAAATCAGGAATGAATTTCTACGAAGCCTGTCCTGTCCAATTGAAACTCGTTTCAAAAAGAAAATCACGACACTGTTCGAATGAACGAAGGAACCTAATCTCGATTTAAAATGTCAGAGTTAAACGAAGAAAAAGTAAGAAGATGGAAGACAAGAAACTATATAGGCACATAGAAAGCGAAGTAAATAAATGCTGAACGAAGTGTGACGAAACGAAGAAAGAATGGTAGAAAAATAATAGAAAACGTTTGTGCTCCCCCTTTTTCTTTTCTTCTTTCTACTTTTTATGTATTATGCATTCGAAATAACGTACAAAAGGAATGTGAACGGGACGAGAATAATCGAACCCTCGTCGCGATATTACGAAGCATCGTTTTTGCTTCTTTTTTATCGGTGCATAAAAGTTTCTTTACGATCGGTCCCAGCAGAGACCTGCGAAATTGCAGACTCCCTTTGCGGCTATTATCGGAAATGCGCCTTCGTGGCGTAGGATACGAGGCAAGGAAATTCAGCCAACGAGCCCTACCCGACGAATCGGTAAGATTTTCTGTCGCGGTCGAACCGTTTCTGCCTGAATCGAAAGCTCCTCGATGTTTTTAGCAATATATAGAGGAATAAAGTTTTGTGAAAATATTTAAATACCTTGATTCAAGGTAATCTTGTTAGTAGTGGTTCTTTCATAATGCTTAAAGGACCAAATTTTGGAACTTCGAACGAAACTATTCTAAATAAAGGTTTTATTAATAATTTCAAAGTAAACGCGGTCGTTTTGGAGGATTCGTAAGATTATTTGTTTAACATTAGAACTACAAAACATTTTTTATTATTATAATTGTTAAAAATATGCATTATATCAAAATAACTTTTATTGAAAATTTATCTATTTATATTCGATAAACTATCTTAAACACAATCATTTGAGGATAATATATTTAATACAGTATATCATAGATCAGTAGTTCCAATGTTAAGCTTTTCTCATTTTTCTTTTTAAATTAATCTCTGATATCTGATAAGAATTAACTTCTCTCTAATTATAACGAAATTATAACGAGATATATTCTCTCAAATAACGACGAAGACAACCAAAAATAACGACAATATCAATTTGTACAATTCTCAAATCCAAATGGCCCCTCAAGCATTAAACCACTATACTGAGAAATTGAACAACGTTAAGCTCGTGTATCGTTCAAACAACAGACAATTTACCAAAGCAGAAACAAGACAGAAGACCGTCTCGCTAGGCAGAAATCGGTGAGTCCCTCTTAGAGTCGAAGCATGACTTGGACTTTTCTTTTCTCCCCTACAATTTTTTATCTCTTTTGGCCACGTACTTGGTCGAAGTCAAATTACCGAATATTCTCACGCTTCGCGTGCCTTAGATTTGTTCACAAACCATTTTTGATGCTTGCGCTCCCCCCGCCACTTTTTGCCCTCTTAACATTTTCGTCCGCCATTTTTCACTATAGATACGAACGTTACACAGCACCAATTCTTGATTCTCGATATTACGCACACATACACACGAATCTTCCCTTTTTTATCGAAATGAATCAAATCATTGCTCAACGAGGTCCAACGAAAAATTCGCCTGATCATCCAGCATCGCTTTTTTCATTGGAATCTCGTCGACGCTTCACCTAGTACCGTCTGATCTAGTTGAAACGATCGAAACGATCGCAGAGTGTCTGACACTTTGTACTCGTTTGTTCGATCTATGCGAAGCTCGTTCACGCGAGCCACCTCGTAAACGCCTGCATTTTGCCAATTTCGCTTCCGATTACGAATTTTCTTTCATTCTTGTGATCTCCCCCATTCTCTTTTATCTCTTTTCTCCACCCGTTTCTTTTTTCTTTCTCTCTCGTTCTCCTCTTTTTTGGTATTCTCTCAACGACAGCTCGTTGCACTCTCGTAGAACTTTAATTTGGAAATATTGATTTAAATAGAAATATCTGTTCGAAGATTCTCCTGAATTTTATCCTCACATTTACCATTTCGTATCTATATTTACCTTCCCAAACTATTTAGATATTTAGAATTCATTTATATTTTTACATATTTATTTACCTATTCATCGTAATACGTTACAAAAGACGTAAATCTTCCATGATAATTATATTCAACACCTTTCTACGTTTTTGTACCGATAAATCTAGCCTAATGATACATTACCATTTCCTTGCAAACCCTACTTTCCTTAATATCATTTATGATAATTATATTCAACTTCTTTTCACGCTCACGAATATCTACGTATCTAATCCAATAATGCGTTACTATTTCTGCAAATGATACCTCGTTGTATCCCACGAAAAATAATTACCTCTTATAATACAGTTGCCCAACTTTAAAGCAAATCCAATCGAATTCTATTATGAATCTTCTATTTTTGATTCGTTCCATTCAAATTCATTATCCTACAATCTATCGCTATTATCAACCTCGATACATACTGCTATACCGGTTAAATAAAACCATTGGAAAACCATTGGTACCGTCTTTTTTATCCTCATTCTTCAAAATTTCCCTTAAAACGATTGTCTTAATTTGAATTTAATTTGGATAAAGTTATTTTTTGGATTTGAATACATACGAGAGTGCAACGATCGAATCATAACGATACGAAAAAAAGCGACCAGAAGCGACCGAGAGGAAGCTGTTCGGAGGCTGACAGTAGCTCGTCTTTTGGTTGGTTGGTTGCATGACTAGCTGGCAGCGCAGGAAGTGCTAGCAGCAGTGGTAGCAGCAGCAACAGCCAGAACAGCCAGACTGGCGCTTCACCATCCTCGCCAGCGGCCGTCTACGTCGGCAACAACCACGTGGCGACGCCCATGGTATCGTCGCGACGCTACGACTCATCGAACAACGGTCTGTATACATTTCACACCTCTAACTGTGGCTATCTTCTCTGATTACCCTCAATTTTTCCCCCCTTTATACCAGTGCTGCTTTTCTTCCATTCCACTGTCGCAATTTATTTATTATAAAACAGTGCTATTCGTAGATGAAATTTGTTATGTGACTTATCGCGGGAAGAATCTTCTTTTTAATTTTCCTATGTATTAAAGTCTTAGCAAATATCTTTTGATTTTTTGTTCTTCTTCTTTCTTAAATTTTCTTATTCGAATGAGAAAGTCTTATTTCTATTATTTTTCCTATCTTCGAGAAACGTATTTGAATCCGTTAACTGGAAAAGACGAGTTAATTCGTCGCTCGAGTTTGCCAATATTTTGAATATAATAACGTTATTTAGAAATTCCCCATTTTACAATACAGCACTGATTTGTTATGTATCTTCCTTCTAGACTTTTCTTTCATCTATCCTCTTTATTTTCTACGCTCGCCAGTTTTATGAACTTTTGGATCTTTTTGATTACTGCCGAACGTTTCTATTTAATGCATCGTTAATCAAATATTTAACTAAATAAAGTCGTTCTAAATTCGTTAGAAATTAGACGAGGAACGGGACTATAAGTGACGATTCGATAATTTCTTTCGCGGAGCTAATGAATTTCCAGGATTTCAAATGAAAATTGGATGTTTTGAGTTCTCCGCGATCGAGTTCCATGGAATTGCAGAGAATGTGTCAGGTTGAATGAAACGGTCGCCGATAATGCATTTCATTGTACGGAAACGCGCTTGCTGCCGCATTGTGCGGCTTGATTGATTCCCGTAATAGCCAAAAGTGCATTTATCGCGGCGAAGCCTGTAAATCAGGCTACCATTTCGCAAATGGAAGACACTTTCACGTTACATTGGCAAATGGCACGCTAAAAACGTATCTCACTACGATCTCACAACATTCTCCAAACTCGATGTCTCGATAATTCTTCGAATAATTGACGTCGTTAATTAGAATTCGACGACAATGTGTTTTACAATTGGCTTCCAATAGAATCAGCACAGTCTCGAATATTCAAAGTGATTAAAACTCGCGTCACAGTTCCTTCAAGTCGCATCGAAAATATCTAAACTTGAGATCGATCCGAAATTATCTTAATGTTTAAAACTGGTTTTAAAGTGACTCGAAATTGGTTGAAAAAAATTCAAGCTCGTAAAATCTGAAGTAATACGATCTGAAATTCATTAAAAATTAACTACAGTTGCATAGACTGAATCTACTACATGAAGAATCGATCAGAAGTAATTGAAAGTCGCACTATTTCAAAGTAGTCTAATTAAGAGTAATTCAAACTGTTAGCTGCAAGTAACACAACTCAAAATTGTCTGGAATAACTTCAATTCACGTTTAAGTAGCTCAAAGATGATTCAACCTAAAGATGATTCAAATTATTTCAAATTCTGTTCCTAAAGTCATAACGTAGATAGATACTGCACATCTTTGCGTCAAAAAGATATTCGATATTGTCAAGTTACAAATTAATTCCCTAAATTGCTCCGACTCTACGATTTTGCTCAAAAACGATGCATTAATCTTTCATCTCTTCGGCTTAGCTCCATACAACACACTCAAGCAACCAACCCGAGCCATATACCGCTTTGGCCAGAGGGGAAAACGGCCTTTTAGCCCTTTTTTACCCTTTTTATTTTTGCAAGAAACGGTGTTCGTTGACCCGTCTTCTTCCCATGTGTGTGTTTCTCTGCATGTTCCGGTTGCTCGCATCGCTGGCATGCCGCCTTGAATTCCAAATGCATGCGACTCCAAAACGAATCTGGAATGAAACTATAAAAAACAAAAAAAAAACAAAAAATGGAACCAAAACATACCAGAACTGGAGATTCGACGCGTGGGCGGTTCTGGATACATGCCACTCGGTCAAGCCGAGTGGTGCGACCCAGAAGATGGTAAGAAGAACACCAACGCCGGTAAGGTCGCTGAGAAGTCGAAAAATAAGATGGACGAGGAAGCCTGCTCGAAGCTTAGACGGTGTTGCTTGTTGTCGTGAAGTTTTTTCGAGTCTCGCGACGCTGCACGATCAAATGATAAAACTTTTATCACCATCGAGAAGATTTTTCTTCGATTCTTTCACTTTGTCCAATTCTCTTTTCTTTCGCTTCTTCGAGATTCTTCTACCTTCTCAAAAGTAGTTAAGATCCGTTCAAGCTCGAATATTCGTAGAATAGTCGAGTAGTCGGTAGGAAAAATTTGTGTATTTTCATTCATTGTAAGAAGACGAATGTTTATGCAAATTTATGTCTTTGTGCAAAATAAAGAAATAGAATCGTCATAATGTAACGAATACTACGTTTTCAATATTTTACGTATTTTTGTCTAGCGTATGTGTTCTGTGCGTTTTCGCTTTAGAATCTCTTAAAGTAAATGCGTAATTTACCGCAATTTAATTATAACAAATAGAAACACAATTTTTCAGACTGTCTTGTACAGAAGACATAACACAGTAAAATCGAAGATTAGTTTTACGAGAGACAAGTATATTTATCGTTCAATTAATTAATAACATATTAAAGTATTAAGTGTGCAACATTGTGTATATTCAACATTGAATGTGAAATAGTTAAAGAAGAATCGAAGATGGCTTTTTCAATTTGAATATAGACACTGACTTAGAGAAAAAATTGTTGAATATAACTATTGAAAATTGTTAGTGAAAGATCAATTTCGTAGAAGTTTCTGAGAATCGTACGGTGTCGCGAACAGGCTCTCCGCATGTCTCTTGTTTTGCTTTTTCAAAATCGTTCCTTTTTTGGATATTCCCAATTTATGGATGCCATAATTTGTTTTCTTAGTAGACCTCGTTGAATTGATCCGTGACACGATAAAATTATCCTTTATTTTCTCCATAAATCTTTAATAGAATTATACGTAATAATCTTTAGACTACTGTCAATGATTGACAAATTATTAATAATATTAATTATTAACATCAATAATAATATAATTATCAATAATTCTAAAGCTTATTTATGAGAACTGAAATAAAAATTTCAATTTTCATCGTGTCACGAGGTTTCTGTCGCGAATAGTCACAGTTTTATTTTGGACGGCATCCCACAAGTAGTAAGTATCGATTTTGATCGGACAAGGAGCACATTGACAGGCACGCAACGTCGTGGAGGGACGTCTCGCAACGTTTGATCTTCGTATTACTAGAATCTTCGTGAAAAATGAATAATCTCGATATTCTAAGATATTTCCTCCTCCCTTTCTTACATCGAACAAACACACGCTCTGACAATCGTCATTGTACGAGACGGAGCATGCGAACCGAACAGAATTCTCGCGAATCGAAATTGTCTTTGTGCGTCCCTCATTACTCGCCCTGTATTATATATCGTCGTAGAATTTAATGTGCAAGCAGGCGCTCGTAAAATATCATTTCCCCATAAAAAAAATGTTAAAACGCTTTACAAATACATTTTGTTAGTATTAAAATTCATACTGAAAATTAAATAGATATTAGATGATTTAAAAGAAGGTTAAACATTATTTATTAAATAATTCTTTGAGTTGTTCACAGTAATTATTTGCTGTATCCCACTTGTAGACAAATTGTAGACAGGTTACAGATTTGTAGATTTTTAATTTTAACAACTAAATGATATGTGAAAAACACGTAAACACGTGAGGAAATATTTTCATTTCTTTTCAATGCTCAATTTGCCTGAAAAATGCTTTCGCCAATAATGAAGAGTTTTATAAACTTTGATATTAAGTGTAATTATCATCGATCGATTTAGGAAACATCCTTTGTCAAATCCAAGTCCACTGAAGAATAAGTAAAAGTTCGTTTAAAAATTAATTAATTCGTAAATGAAGCACCTTGTATCCTTTCACAGTAAATTTAATTCTATTAATTTAAATATCATAATTTCGATTAATTGCAGAAAATATTTTTCATCAAATTCGAATGCATTAAAGAGTCGTCATCGATCAGACGTTATTGACAAGAAAAAAGTATTATTAAGGGTTAAGCAATAAATCATGAAATATACCAAAAGATCGACATAGAAATGATATTTTACCCGCGTAGAAACATTAATTAGGCTGTCGCCCACGCTATAAATCCACGTGTAATCCATGTGTAGGCGCAAACTGTGAACGTACCAATAAACTTGTGAAACCCGATACGTTGTGTTGTATGAGAAACGAAACGAATTATCGGACAGGCTTCGTAGTTAATTACATTACTTTAAGCTAGTCTGCTGGTAGAAGAATGGTTTTTTTAATGGGCAGCAGTCTCTCGCCTAACAAATTACTTTCCTTTTTTGTTGAAAAGATACAAATAAAAAACAAATGCCGTGCGTAGGAGGTGCAAGTTATAAATGGTTCGAAGCTTCTACTTTTTTATTGGACGCTTCTCGTAACATACATATAGTATGCATATGGGGACAATATGCTTTTATCGTCGTATCGACGATGCTGTAAAAGCTACGTATCTCGTTCTGCGTATCTATCTTCGTTTCCATTGTGTCGTTGATTTTGTATCGATTTCTTTTTATTTTTCTTTCTTTTTATGCTCCGAAGGTGAAAGAAACCTGGTATATTATATCTTGCGTGCACGTGTGCATTACATGCACGCATACAAGGTGATTCATTGATAATAATTGGAATTTTAAAAAGGGACGGGTCGTGTGAAACATATGTCTGATCATTGACAATCTAATACTTTTGTTATATTTTCTCAATCGAATTTAAATTTCTTATTATGTGTTCTACGTTTAATACGCGTTAATTATTATGAAATAACTTTTTCACAAATTTTGAAGTACACGAATATTTGCCAAAATTTTTATTTCAATGGAAAAACTTAATATTCTTGTTCTTCGACAATTTTATTTCATAATATCCTATAATAATATTATTAAATAATATTTCATTTTATAATACTATCGTATTACTACTCTAATAGTACAATACGTCACTTTCTATAACGATATTATAGAAAATTATAGAAAGGAATTCTTATATTAAATATTCTACAACATTCTGTAAAATTTTCTTTCAAAGCTAATCATTTAAATAATATTGATTAATAATTAAATCGATGAATCACCTACAGTGCATCGTGAGATACTAACAATGGCTTACAACGACCGTTTGCGATATCATCGTTTCGATCATTAGAATCGAGCGCACCGATTCCTCAGCCAAGCTGATCGCGCTTGCTCGAGCGTAACGAAGATCGCGCGTCTCAAATGCGTTCGAGAATTCCTTCTAAATCAACGCGTTGCGTCACGTCGTCTTTACGTAACACAGTGTCCGGAAAAGAAGCTTATCAAAAGCAAAACTGAAAATCTGTCGCGAAAACGATAATCTCGAAATACCAGCGAGAACGAAGAATCTCAAAGGCACGTTGCAATGAATGACAAGAGGGAAGAAGTTGCAGCAAGAAGAGCAAATGCTTTCAAGGACGAGATGGGACCTGAGGAGACGGTTAATCCTCTTGCGCGGGGATTAAGCTCCGCGACGTTTTTCTTTTTCTCTCAACATCATTCTTAAAAGGAAAATCATTTAAAAGTACGAAATCATAAAAAAGTAAGAAACAAAAACAGGAAAAATAGCAGTAGTGTTCGAATCAACAATTCTTTGCAATTATTCTTTTTCTGAAAAAAGAAAAAGAAAAAACTGAGAAAAAGAACGAGAGATACCCTAAACGGATAACATGATCGACAAAACCGGAAGTAATCATCCCGCGGACCTTAATCTTCCGTGAAATCACGCTTGAAACACGCAGGAAGAATTTTGCTGCGATAAACGAGCCGTGTAATTGTTAAAAGTAAAGAAAAAAGAACGCAAATAAGAAAAGCACACAAGTTTAAGAAAAAAGAAGGGTATCTATATATAAATATGTGTATGTATATATTATATATATATTGCTTGTAGAAATAAGAATCGTGTGTCCTATCAAGACCTGCAGCCAGCTCTCGACGAACTCCCAGTGTTCAGGTAACGGAAGAACCTATCTCACTCACATCTCTCAAATCTCTCTCTCTCTTTTTCTATATCTATATTCTACATATATCGATTATGTCTATTATCTATATCTCTATTTCATTCTCTCCATCATCGAACAGATCAGCGATATCGTCTATACGAGAGGAGAGAAACGCTTTCCTTTTCGGGACGCCATTGAGTACTATACGTTTTTTTTTTTCTTTTTTCATACTTCACGAATTTTTCGTAACGTGTATTATACATATCTGTTGTCTCGCTTGCTCTGATGCGCAGTAGAGTAGTTACGGCACTGTGGTTACGCTCACGGTGGTGGTCGCCCGGCTAAATAAAATTCTTTTGCTTTTTTTCATCGTATTATACGAAATTACGAATTAGAAGAATGATCAAAGACATCATGATCAATTAATTGTACAACTAACCATATTGATGCTTTTATTTATGAATTTTTTGCAACGCCACTAGGAATTCAAGTTGAATATATTTTTTTCACAAAATTTGAAACTCGCGCGGAAATTCTTCGCGCTCTCCAGTCGATCATTTAAATCTTCCATATCGTGGGTGAAAGGGAAACGAAGATTATTACCACGTGATAATTATATTCGAACGATTGATTGTGGATGATGAAAAGAAAAAAAGGAACAGTTATCGAGGAGTTACTCTTCAAGGAACCAAGAAGCTTCTAGCGGTTATGAACAACGAGAGAACAACGGCAGTATCATTTTTTTCTTCGACGAGCTCGTCGAACAATCGATATTTTTTTTCTTTCTCGTCGCCGGTGCGACGAATTTTCGCAGGTCCTCGAAATTCTCGTCGTTGCCGCGTCGAAAATATCGAACGACCCTAACGACGCGACCATGGAATCTAGGAGAACGAGTTGATTCAAACGACGCGTGCAACGACGAGACACGCTCGATCGCCTCCATTTGACTAGATTGCACCGGTTTGCATCGTTTTTTCCTTCTTATTCTCCTTCGTGTCTTTTTGTTTTTTTTTTATTATTCGATAAGTATTCGTCCTTTGGTCATGATGAAGGGATAATCTTTTTGGAAATCGGTGCTTATCAAATGGAAAAAGGGAGCTCACTTTGGAAAATAAAAATTCGATTCTCAAATGATCGTCTCAAATGATCTTCACTTATCTAAACTTCTTTGCTAATTGGTCTGAATTATACTTTTATTGTGAGTAATAATATTAAACGACATTCTATAGAAGATATTTTGAAAATATAATATAATGTCCGGACAGAATTTGTCTTTATATGGTCATTTGAGGATCGTTGTCATTGGAGTCTGATAGAATCACGATAGAATATTTTTGATTAGTTGAAAAGAGTCGTTGAGATAGAGATTGTTGGATGTGAACACGTGAAGGTAATGTGACGTTTTGATTTTTGAGACGACTCCAATGGGTGATACATCGTTGTATATTATATATACCTATATATTACGTATTAAGAAAGTACGTGATAAGAAAGTCTTTGGCGTAGGACGTAGAAGTTGATAAAGATTCGTGCATGTGACTGTTGTGCCGTACGATGTGTCGGTATGAGCCCTGATCGTTTTATTTTATTTTGTTTTTCGTTGAGATCGATCGGGCGCGCCGATCGCGCCGTCCATACAGATCGATAATCTGTTGACGATTCCAGCACGCCGTCAGGAGATCATCAAGATGACCGAGCAGCTGATCGAGAGCATCAATATCGGAGATTTCGAGGCGTACACGTAAGTGACACGATGATGGATAAATTTCGGAGAAATATGAAATTAGCAAGAGAAATCGTTGGAAAAATTGATTACGGTATCAAACTGTGATGAGAAAAATTTATCAGAGTGTGAAAATGTCAGAAAAGAAATTTCATTATGATGTCAAAATGACACTGAAGAGATTCTTTATGATACAAAGTTTAAAAATGAAACGAACCATTATATTAACAAAATTTTAGAGAACAAATTTGTCAGAATAATAAAAGAGTAATGAAAATTGCGTTTTTATATAAAAGGTGACATCATCTAAATTTTTCTAATTAATATATCAATTAATCTAATTATAAAAATTGTATTTCAACATAATTGATACTGTTTTATCGATAATTATCGATTGATCAATATTCTGCTTTCACTGCATCCCAATGAAGCTAAAATGAAGAATATTCGGATTCTAATATTTCCTACGCTTCCAGGAAAATCTGTGATCCACATCTGACTGCGTTCGAGCCAGAGGCTTTAGGTAATTTAGTCGAGGGAATGGATTTCCACAAATTTTACTTTGATAATGGTAATTATGACTCATTTGCATCACTGTTAATCGTACCGCGCTGACAAAGCACCGCACCGTTGTGTCTACGTTGTACCTGCGTTTGATTTGTTCCACTTCATTGCTGTATGTCGTGTCATGTCTTTGCCTTCTTACCTCCGTACGAATATAGCGTAATCGCGGTGTAATCGCGTTTCTTATTCAGGCGTTAAAATCTCCGATCGATCGGTGCGTTGGTCGTCGAATTTCACGTCGATACAGCTTCTTATTGCACTTTCCATTAATTTTATGAATCTTTAGCATAAACACTGAACGCACAAAATTTCTTTTAGTCGATAGCATTTTTACCAAAATATTAATTATAGAAGTGTTTTAATATCGTTCTTTAGAATATTCATATTTTTCGTTCAATGCTAGAATAATTTCAAAATGTACATCTCTTTTTTTTTTTAAATCTTATGTGTTGTTAATTATGAATGATAAAATGCTCGTAGATACAAATGGAAATTAAGACACTTCTTTTGCTTGGTTGACTTTTTTATTCTTTTTTATCGTTGAAATTATCAATGACAGCTTCAGTGGTATATAAACGAACGTGCATATCCATGAATAACGAGCATTTTGCTTTTTAAACACATAGCAGTTCTGGCAAAGCACTGCAAAGCCGTGAACACGACGATCCTGAATCCCCACGTGCACCTGCTGGGCGAGGACGCCGCGTGCATCGCGTACGTCAGACTGACACAGTACATGGACAAGTGAGTTTTAGTTATCTTCAAACATACCATCTTTCTGTACATCGAATTTATTTTTGAAATTCACGCGCGATCAAAAGCGCTAGAATAACCAAAATCGTTAAAATGATCAATTCTTAATTTCTCATAGAAACTCTATAGATCTATTCCATATATAGATATTCTTGGAGATGTAAACGATTTTGTATAAGACGTGTTTTACTCCGTGCATTATATATTTTATCATATATCTTCCCCTATACCGAATTTCTTTCTTACTTCATTCGTTCTTAGTTAACTTAAGGTTGTACAATTTGAAGTTCCCTTGAGTAACTTCACCATTAACAAAACACGTCGTAAACGTTATACGCGCACGACTAAAAAAATTCGTGAAATTCTATGAACACGTGATTGCGTATTTTGCAGACAAGGCGTAGCGCATACCCACCAGAGCGAGGAGAGCCGCGTATGGCACAAGAGGGACAACAAATGGCAGAACGTGCATTTCCATCGAAGCATGCTCACAGGGCCATCGCCGTTCTCCTACAGTCATAAGTAAATCAAGGTGGCGGAGGAAAAAGGAATAAAGGGGGGAAGTAGAAGAAGGGCCGATGTGTCGGTGGACGCTCATCGCCTCGACGCGTGGAACGAACCAACCGTGCAACAACACACGATTGGAGCACACTCCACACTTCAATCCAAACACACTTCTCTCGATACCGATAAATGGATAAATATGTAACAAGATCGTTTATCTATTTATTTATTTATCGATCTACAATATACACACATATAGAACACATACATACACGTAGACATGTGAACACGCGTATAGTTAGTATTAAGCGCGACAAAATGGAAGGGAACGAGGAAAGCGAGAAAGTGTCAAGATAGACATATGTTGAGGCTCGCTTCGGTACCTGCTCAGCGTACTTACCACGAAGCACCGTGACCTGTGCATCGGCCTCGATAGGGAACGATTTCCGTGGATTCGTGGTGATTCGAAAAAGAAGAGGATGAAGAAAGAAGAGGCAAGTTTTATAGCTGAAGAAGAGAGCTGCGTGTTACGAAGAGCACTGTTCTGTCTTTGGTACGATGAAGATGTTTCATCGGTGTAGGGTACTGTTTGAGATACTTGAAGGCTTCTTAAGTGTCGTCGGTAGTATAAGATTATTTGTCAGATGCTTGAAAGAACAAAAAAAAAAATAAAAGAACATGGTAGAAATACGTCTCTAGAGACGTCAATAGGCATGAGAGATTTGAATAAAAGACTAGCAAAGAATTTAAAAACAAGAACCATGACTGAAAACAGATAATTCTATAAGATCTGTAAAACTAAACAACTGTCTCAATTTCCAAAAGGAAATCGTATAGTACCAAGGAACAATTTTATTCCATCTATATTCGTTTAATATTTGAGAGGAACCATCTTAACAATTTCCTAAATTAAAAAGGATCAAATCCAAAGATTATCCTAAACAAGAAAAAGCACATATAAAAATACCCATAAAAAATACCTTAGATAAGAAATTAACAGGAAGAAAGAAGGGACAGAACAAGCCGTCACGCAATCCTGAAGATCAGAAAGACATCTAAGACATCTAAGAGAATCGAGATCTAAGAAAGAAGAAAATCTAGGAAAGGTGGGAAATGGGGCGAAACGGCGTTCCATTGGCATCGATGCCGAGCATCGTGAAAGGTCATCGGTGAACATCGAACGGAAAGGACGCGTTTAACCAGGGAATGGAAGACCGGAAGTATATATCGGTGATTGCACGGAGAACCGAATAGAATCGTTGAAATGACACACACGGCGAGAGAAGATACCGCGATCGACGAAGGAGATGGCGCCGGCACGTCGGCATCCAACGCGTATTTAGTTCGTACGATAGTCGCTGTACAGAACAATCTTCCATTGTAACTTTTTTCTTCTAATTTTCGTTCTCGTCTCTCGCTACGACGACACACCGGGAAAAAAGAAAAGGGAAACCAAAAGAGAAATCCATGAGTAGATCCGCGCGCGCGCGTGCTCTCTCTTGTAAAACCGCACGATGAATAAGGAAACACAGACACGCGTTCGTTAAAACATTTTCTAAAGTGTACCTGCTGTATCGTTGATAATTTCTAACCGAATGTACGAAAACGCGCATTCGTTCGTTCTATTTAATTCGCGAGGAGTAATATATATACATATATATGGAAGTTAGAGTTATTTAACGAATTGTTTCCGAGAATCGTAAATCTTGTGTGTAATTAGTGGAGGGATGAAAAACAGAAGAGATTAATAAAAGTTACAAACTGTTAGTATAATTAATAAACGATAAAGTGTAATTATAAACGATACCGTATGTACGCTTACCGAGCGTCGAGAGTATGCTCGAAGCGAGTGGGCTCGAATTGAATGATATGCTTTCGACGAAAGTGGCGAACAAGGAAAGCTACTCGCTAGAAACGATTATCTGAATCGGTGCATACGCTCGCGTATACACGCGTATAGCCATACGCAACATAGAGATTACGCGCGATAGTTGATGAGTTATAAAAAGAAAATGGGGGAGGGGGGTTAAAGTGAAATAAATTAACGTAAATGCAAAATAAAATTTATTTTGTAATAAGTTATATTAAACATTTTTTAGTATGCATTTTCGAAAGATAGCTATTTTCTTTTTTCTTTTCTTTCTTTCTTTTATTTTTTTTTCTTTTTTTTAATTTTCCTTAAGATAAACGAGCTAGTTTGTCGTTATAGTCGTAAAATAAAACGTATTTTTCTGGAAAGCGAAGCCTGTAGAAAGGTGAGGCCCAGGGCTATAGCCCCCCCTAGCTCCCCCCTTAATCCGCGCTTGTCCGAGAGGGAGAGAAGAGCGATGTTTAAACGTTGTTACCTCATCGTCGTAAGGCAGTTTCGCGGCTGGTGCGACGCGTAAGTTCGGCGCCGCGACGCGCGCCCCGCCAGTTCCCGCGTTACGTTTCATTTTACCAAATCGATCTCGAAACGTCGAGTGCTCGTTGCCGAGCTGCCGTCGAACACAGAACCACGAGACAAGCAAGAAATAGAATGAGAAATGAAGAGAAATAAGGGGAACCCTTGCAAACCACGAAATATACAGGGTCAAAGAAGAAAATGGTAAAGAAAGGAATGATCGATAGAAATTTTACCGAGTTCTATTAACGAAAATGGTTTCGTTCGTGTGTAGCTCGGTGCGCATTGGCCGTGCACGAAAGGATCGATCCGCTTCCTGGCGTTCGTCGACGAGAAAGAAGATGAACGAACGAAAGGGACAAAGTAAGAGCAGGATAAAGAAACGGAAGTCGCGGCGCAGCGGCGAGAGTAAGGTAGATATAATATCTCAACGGACATTGTTTAGAAACACGGGGAACTTAGGTGATCTGCGATCGGACACTTTTTTCGTCGAATTTATAAACATCTTCGTTCAGAGAAGAAGGAAATGAGAAAAACGAGACAGGAAGAGGAACAAAGGAGCAGATGACGAGAGAAGGAAAAATAAAGAGAGTAGAGAAAAAGCAAAAAAAAAATGTAACACACGATAAATCTTTCTTACACCGTTCGTACATCCTCTATTAATTAATTGATTAATTAATTAATTAATTATTAAATACGACTTTACGAGAGTATAAATCGATTATATATATTATATATATAAATATAAATGAACAAGATTACCTAGGAAAGAAATATGAATACATGTTTTTCCGTGAAGAGGGGGGAGGGGGGAAGAAGGGAAATGGTGAAGGAAAAGATAGAAGAAGGTTCTCCATCCGCGAGAAACTAAATAATCGGAGGAACATTTTTGCCATCTTGTTATATAATATATATATTATGATACGTGTATGTACGCGCACGCGTGCAGACGCGCGAAAATTCGTGATACGCGCGTTTCTCTCGCGTTCGAAAAATGGCGTCATCGATTATTTTAAAAGATCGTTCATTGATTTGCGACTCTTTGCAGAAGCTTCGTTCTACTTCCTTTAACTTTGTTGATCTTAATTAATTCTTTCGCAATAAACTAATTCTTTTATATTTATTTACCTAATATTTATAATACTCGTTCAACATTGATTTAGTGATCGACTGTGCCGTTTCTAACGAATTTCAAAGACGGATATGTCAGTATGTAATTTTATTTCGTCCAAGATATTAATTTGTTTCATTTTTTATCATATTGTTGGAATGAAACGATCGATCGGCATTGTTCGCGATTAATTTTCTATTAAATTGAACGTCGATCAAGCGTTGGATCGGTTTCCACGATCGAACACAGTCGAAAACGCGCGCCCACGCCTGCGCGCGTGCGCACTCCGCGATTTACCGCGTATGTATATTGATAGCAGATAGCAGAACGTGAAGCGAAGAATGCGTGGCGGTGGAGGAAACGGTGGAAAGACGAGTGAAGTTGAAAGAGAAAAACAAACGATTTAATATATTGCAGATACTATATTATAAATATAAATATAAACATAAAGAAAATTAAAACTTAAGGAATAGTTATTTCTACTACTCTAATTCGTCGCTTCTACGTGTGATTGTTGTATAAAAAAAAAGAACAAAAAATACGATTATTAATTTATTATCATTGTTATTACACGATTATCATTACACGTTACGACTACTACTATTACTATAATTATTATTAATTATTGCCGAGCGAAAGCAGTATATTAGGGATAGAACCGGGAACACGGGAAAACTGTTGAAGAAAAGTCAAAATGAACGAACTAGGAGGAAAGTAAATAGAATCGAAGAAGAAGAGAGAGAGGAAGCGCGTGTACGAAGAAAGAAAAATAATTTGTACGGTCCGATTTTGTTTCCTACGGTAAAAGGTATTCTTAATTGACGTACGAATGGATTTCCAGAGAGAATAGATAATCAAGGACAAGAATAAGATTTTCAAAGGAGGAAGACCAAATGGAAAAGAAAGCGTAACAAAGTATGTTCGAAGCGTATAACACTTGAGAAAAGGAGATAAACGACAAAATGTGAAAGAAAGAAGAAATAAGAATAATAAAACGTGACGATCTTTATTAATATACACATTTACAAATACGAGTTTACGAATCGTTAAAATGATCGAGAGAGCTAACGAAAGATTAAAGACAAAGAAAATAAGAATAAAAATGAAACACGATATACCAATTATGCATCGATAAAGCTGTCGATCGATGATTTCGAGAGAAGTTGAAGAATGTTAGATAAAGTCTCGGAAATGGCACACGCTCGCTCGCGCGCGTTATTTACGAAGTTGTTTCTTATTAAATAATAAATAGAAAAGAAGAAGAAAGAGGGAAGGATAAAAAATGAACAACCAAATTCGGGAAAAATATTAACGAATAAAAGATAAAGGAAATAGAAGAAAGAATGATTATTAATGCGGAGGGACGTGTCTCGCTTGCCCGCATCGGATTTTGCTGAAAGTCGTTGTTTCTAGTAAAAGAAATAATAATTGAATAGAAATTCGAACCAGTTCAGCAAACATTTTCACCGGTGTCTCGTTAGTATGATACTCTCTTGTAGGTTAAACGTAAAATACAGTTTAGTGTGTAATAGCGTTAATTGTTCTATGGAGTTCTCTCACATTCCGTGCAACGTCTACCGAAAGTTCTAATTGTTATCGTGTTTGTCGGCAATTCTCAATTTTCTGTAGTAGCTCCACATAACATGGAAATTAATCGTCGATTAATGGTTGGAACATTTCTTCTTCTTAATTTCTTCTTCTTTCTCTGCTTTCTTTATCCTTTTTCGTTGGTAGGATCCTTTGAAATGTTCAGTGTTTGGTCCTCAATGGTTTTATCTCTTCGTTAAAGGAAGCAGTCAATTAACGCCTGTAGCGTGCCTTCTTATTTCTCGCAAGAAAATTCCTCTTTGTAAACATCGTATATCTTCAAAATTCTTTCTTTTCGATATCCACGAAATTCTAGTTACGTGATTACGCTGCAACACGCGCAAACAACTTCTCCGAGTTCATCTTCGATCGTTCATTTCTTATCAAGCAATTCGATTCGTCCCGTTGCACTTTAAAGTCGATTTAGTCAGAAACCCGAAACTTCTCGTCGTTTTCTCGCCCTTCGCTTCATTGCAGCCTGAATAATCTATCACGAAGACGAAGAGGAAAAGACGAATTCATCGAAGAAGACAATTAAAATTCCGATTATTCGTGCGAGAATCGTTCGAGAGACTCGTGTAGCGGTTTTCTCGGATCACAAAACATCACGAGGTAGAAGATCGATTAGAACTCGCGCGATCGACCATTCATTCGTGACATTCGCCTCGAAGAAGCTACTTTCAGCAAGATCTGCTTTACATTAAGTAGCGGTACGCGCATGGTCGTTTGGATATTATTTATCGGTATCGTTCGTGGTTTTTATAACGAGAGAAACATCATTCGAGAAATTTGAAGCGAAATGAAATTTGAATTTCGGGTGAAACGATTTGAATTTGAAAAGATGATTTGGAGAATTTGCATCGTTAGCGGTTTTCATAACGTTACAAAGATGATTTGTGTAGGGAAGTTGAAGAAGGAAGAAATGATTTCGTTTTAGAAAGATGATTTTGGAAATTTAAAATAGAATACAAGATGAGAAATCGTGAAATGTCTGCAAGTAAAGAAAATTGAAAAGGAAGGGAGGCATTTTCGTCGTTCGCATTTTTCTTCAATATATTCGATCGTTCCAAGAGATTTTAAACGAACTAGGTAGAACAAGACTGTTCGTCTGATGATATACTTTCGATTTAATATCCGTTCGATTTTTCTGATCATGCATGATACGATAAACCTAACGATCATCCAAGTAAGCACACTTTTACTTTCCTCTCTGTACGATCTTTAAGATCTTCTTTGCTTCAATTGACTAAACTCGTTATTGTATTGTACATGCGCGTTTATCGTTCGCGCTGATTCGAACGAGTTAACTCGTTTCCTATTGTTACGTTGCGAATAGGAGATCCAAGTGATCAGAAAGAATTAGAGAATGGAATTCGAATCCTGCCTCTCTTGCTTCGCTCTCGTCTTCGTTTAGCGTTGTCGTGGTCGTTATCGTTGAAGAAAGGGGGATAAGCGAGAGGGTGTAATCGTGGTACGCTCGAAAAAGTGTTGCTTTCGACTGGTAATCCTGTATAAAAAAAACAAAAGAAATATATTTAGAACTTTGGAACAATACGAATGTAGATCTACGATTCGATAATTTGAGGATCGGAAATTCGAAAACCAAAAGATTATTATATTAAAAGGTTAGAAGATCTATGAAGGATAAAAAAAATTTTGATTTATTAAAAATTCGAAGATTCAAAGATTTCAATACTTAAAACTTTGAAAATTCCGAAATTTCAATATTTGAAAGCTCGAAAATTTGGGAAGTTTCGATATTTGAAAGTTCGAAAATTCAGGCTAAATTACATTAAATTACAATGGCCAGTCGCACGCCTTTTCGCGTGAGCCAGAGGAAGAATCGACCGTGGGGCGCGTTATAAAAAGAATAGAAAGATAAAAGAAATTTAAAGTACGGCGTAGAGCCGTGACAACCGAATTACCGAATTCAATCGACAGTTTAGCGGTTAATCGCCGTAGAGTGTAATTAAACTATTAAGTCTTGTTTAAGGATGAAAAATCGTCTTCTACGTGAGAAACCGCGACACAGCGATTCGACTCGCTGTAAGCTCACGCGCGCACACACACCGGCCGATTGCTACGTATGCATGATTTTATTACAGTGATTTTTCGGTGCCGCGTTTTAGAAGAGTACACACACCGTACAGGTGAAAACTGAAGAGTCAGCCGAAAGTTTTTAGGAATGCGGACTGAAACAAGAGCCATAATCCGTGAGACTCGTAGCAAACAGAAAAAACATATTAAAAATATGAATCAAGTTCCTCCCAATCGTTCTTCCGGGATGCTCGACGCATGACGTCGCGCGTGATCTGAAGCCGTGTACACGAAATCTTGTGGGATACGATTGAAAATATAGTTCGATAACACCTCTGTATATTTCCTTTCTTTTTCTTTTTTCAGTATTAATTATTTTTAATCCTTTATTCTTTACTATTTATTAATCTCTTTTCTCCAATGTCTGTGATCAAGAAAATCAGATTGTATTTAGAAACACATTTTTCGCAACTAAGAGAAATATAATAAAGAGCAATTTTTGTTGTCTTCGTCACTTAAGCTTCTCTATTATTTTTATTATTTTTACCGATCGCCTTCATGCACTTCTTCTATATTCATTCTTCTTCCTGTAAATAACTCTATTCTCTGATAATGATAACATTATTCGTTTCATTAACACAATTCAATGATAATAATTTTAAATAGTCTTCTAGTGAAATGAATAGTTTCCATCCGTTAAGTTTGTTACGAATAAAAGATACGATATCGGTAAAGGGATAGTGGCATTCGGAAACACTAGCTATAGCAGAAGTGCTGATTCTCCTCAGAAAAAGAACAAAGAACGCCGCGGGAAGCATTGCTACCATGTATCAACATTTCCTTGCTAATTTCGTCGAAGAAGGGAGACATTAATACTGCAAGTATCAGTGCCTTTTAGCTAATCGGATTCGAACAAACTATCGATACTTTCTTCATAGCAGTTTCCTTTTCCACTGTACCTTACCTATCGTTCCCACACGATACCTACTACTAAGTCCAATTTAATTAAACTATGTAGAAAATTTGTCGAGCTATATTTTTAATCGTTCATTCCCAATACGTATAAATTTTTAACATGAAAAAACCAGAAGGTCACTGATTGGTGATCGTGTCTTCGATAGATTATTTTACGAAAAAAAAAAAAAAGATAAAAAGAAAGTAAGAACGGAACCGTGGTTCCTAACAATCGACGAAACAAACTAAAAGACGACGGCTGCGAGAAGAAAGCAACGTAAAGACGCGGTCTTCGGCTATTTTGACCTCTCCTTTCGTCTCTACGTTACTTCGAAGGTCCGCGTTTCGAAGGGTTTTTTATCGTTCCGTAACTTTTTGCGATCCTAACCTACGCAATATAGAATTATTAATTATCGTAACTTCTTAGCGTGTGCGTGCGTCTATTTGTGCATGCGTGCGCGTGATTCATAATAATCCAATTGAGGTACAGCTCGGTTGATTTTGCACGACATTTCCGGATCCGACTAATTCGGATCGACGATATATCTCACAGCCAGAATTCGATCGATTTCGACGCGTACGTTATCTCGAATAATTAGGAAAGAGGATTCTAATTAATAGTGCTAATAATGAGATAAATAACAAGTTTCGAATTATCGAGTCGATCTCGTTTCAAAACAGCGTCGATACACTTACATATCTTCTAGGTTTCAACATCGAGAGGAAAAAGGAAGGAAACATATTACAAAGGAACGCTTAGTCGATCGATGCACACTCGCCAAAGAAAAAATAAAACATAGATTAGTCGTACACGTGACAGTGCGATTTTTTAATCTTTGCTTTTTATCATCGAGCGTGCGCGTCGAACGATCGAACGTTTGAACGTTGTTCAAAAAGAAACTAAAATAGTAAAACGAAGAACAAACCATTTCGAGCTTAAAGGAACCAGAAGACAAAAATGTAATAAGACAAAAAAAAAATGTACGCGATACGTGAAAAGCAAGTAAAAGAAAGTGAAAAAAAGGAGCGAACAAAAATGCAAAGAACATACATAGAAAGCAAGATAAAAATTAACAAAAAAAGAATGATGGAGAATGGTAAAAAGAGGAAACACACACACGGATACACACATACACGGGAGAGAGAATACAAAACGAGTTCGATGAAGTCCTCCATTCGATTTCGCGATTGGCGGACGATGCGTCGAAGAAAATCTAGTGAAAAAACAAAAAAAAAGCAGAGAGATACGAATTCTATTAGCGGACGTGCGATCCAACTGTGCCTCGAATAAAATCTTGAGCGACGTCCCCTCCGACTAAAACGAAAAAATTATATAAAAAAAATTCACGAAAAATGTGAACAAAAAAAAAAAAGATTATGATATGTAATAGATTGTAAACGTTCACTACTATTCTTATTGATATTATTGTCATTATTATTACTGTCATCATTATTATATTGTCATTGTTATTGTTACTATGATTACCGGTCACGCGCATTTTAGAGGAATTATTCACGTGCAATCTGCGATGGCGAATTCCGCGCGACATTCGTGTTTTTACTTCTTGAGCGTTGCGATGAAGAGAGAGAAGAGTAAGAAAGTGAGAGAGAAAACAGAACGAAACGGAAGAAAATTCACGGACACCGGACAGAGAAAATTAATTTCCCGTGAAATACGTTATTTTCTAAATAAAAACTTCAAAGAAATAAATTCCATAGAAAGTGGAAAGTAGCGGATTTTTGCACTGGGAAAGAAGTTTCGAAAATTCTATAATTCTCAATTCTTTCGCGTACAGATCGAGATATTCATATTTCGATCATCGATCTTATCGGTATTCTCTATTTCTCTTCGCCTAAATTGTAATACGTAGCTTTCTATTGTAGCCTATCGCCGCGTAAATTCCATAATTCTACTTCAAGGACTCGAAAACGTTCGAAACGTCTAGACTAGGATTTCCTCTCTTTGATTACGATTGATTTACAATCCGCTTCGATATCGAGTTTAGCTTCCAATAGATTATTATCGATAAAAAAAGCATTACACGGTAATCTAATTATATTAAGAGTAATCTAATCTCTTAGTTCTATTAACAGAGTGTGCTCTATTAGCGTCATTAAGCTTTTTAAAGTGGAAATCGTTAAGTCACGCAACGATCGATGATCGATAGACGATAGATTCGACGCGGCAGGATTGTAGATCAAGTTTTCTGCTTCCGATTTCTGTATTCTATCCGGTGTCGCGTGTTTGAAAGCATCGAATCAACGTTTCGAAGGGAAAGAGCGTTTCTACGAAGCCCGGCTTTTGGTAGATCTAACGATTAGCTCGAACCTTGATCCATTTGTGGACGAAACGTCGATCGATCTCGCCCATGTTGGTGGAAATCGCCAACTGAAAAGGGAAAGAAAGAACGAAAATCAGCGTGAGAATGCGTGAGAGTATACGATAGAGCGAGTGTGAGAATGAGAGAATGGAGTGAGAGCGTCGAATAGAGAAAAATGTGTGAATTATTAAAAGAAAAAAAAATCTCTCATCGGTACATTTAATATAACGCTAATTCATTATTACAGACATTATTGGATTTACGGTAAACGGATAAGCGATTGATTACAATTTTGTCCTAATGTTCAGAGAAATAAAACAAGGAAATACACACCCGCTCCCGTTATACACTTCCGGTTCTGCATCGTACCACGTTCTTCCTCGTCTGTCGCTCGTTCTTAACTTCCATTTAATCATCTTTAGTTTTAGCTATTTATCGTTTAGCTGTTCTTACGGAACCGCATATTTTGTTACTAATTTCGTTTTGTTGTTTTCTTATTATTACCGTTACTTGTGACTACTTTGTTCCAAATATTTGTTCCTATGTCATCCAATTGTCTGGATAACAAATATTATTAATCTCCTAGTTAACTATGATTATTCTTCAAATACTTATTCCTATTTCATTTAATTATCTAAAAGCTATAATCATCGTTTTCTGATTCATCTGTTTAACTGAAACTATCCTTCAATTATAATTATTTGTTTTTATCGTGTCTAATTTTAACTATTTTTTACAAATGTTCTATATTCTATATTCATTCTGTTCTGTTTTCATTGATTACGATTACACAACTGAATATATCTCATCAAGTTCTCGTGACTAATCACGTGTCGGCGTACAGTTCACCAAGTAGAAGATAAACTCTCTCGCAAATACATATGTAAAGATACGTTCGAATTTAGGTGACTGATAGGTAAACTACGGTTCGATAAACGAGCGGCAGATAAGGTAATCGTCAGTCGCGTTTTATGTTCCTTTCTTTTTCCATCCAATTCGTTGTTCCTCGGTCGAATACCTGTCTATCCCCTCCTCCTCCTCCTTTCTTCGTCGATCATGCTCGAACAGACTCCAGCAAACAGTATCTTCAACCGACTGTTAAATATTTTCAATATATCTTCGTATCGTTATTTTTTTCAATATATTACTCTTCTTCATCGTATGTACGAAACGGTAATTTGTCTACCGTGTTGAAAAGTTATTTCGAATATTATCGAAGTCGTCGAATTGTTTCCTTGAAACGTATAAATATATTTTACGTAAGTGGTTACGTATTCAGTTACCGAATTACTTCTGATATTTGCTGGGATCTCGTTTCATACGTTCGACGTCCTGACACACATTTTACACGTCGTAAAATATTTTTCTTTTTTCTTGAACCAAAACCGTCGATTCGTTAGCGATCGTAATTTGTAACGCGAATCTACATATCTCTTACGCTTCGTCCTCTTCGATATTAGGATTCCGTTACCTATGTTAATTATGATTATCTCGACCGATTATGTATGCCGCCATAGTTATTATTTTATTATTATTATTATTATTATTTTAACGATTATTAATATTATGGTTAATTTTATTACAAATGCAGCGTTCATATTTTGTTATTAAATTAGACTCTGTTGTTGAATGAACCTCGCCTCTTGTTTTATTTTCTCCGCTTACGTTTCAAATCCCCTGCCCCATCCTTCGTTTCTTTGTCGTTGGTCTTCTTCTATGTATACGTATTTTCGATGACATCAACGACTGAAATAATATTGAAACACATGCAAGAGGAGGTGTATGGAGAAGAACATGAAGATGCGTTTGCGTTCTTCAGAATTTTTATTATAAATAAATTCTCTGGATATATATGTCGGTACACCACGGTATCCTACAACGACGTTTCTCTCCCTTGGTGAAACCTTCGAGTGGCTGAACATCATTCTTTAGAAAAACGATGCTCGCGTTCTCCGATCTCTCTGCAAGCGTCTCTACGTCGCAAGCATTCCTACTTTATCAAACTGAGCGAACGAATCTACAAACTTAGCGATTGCCTATGTTCCTCTATGTGTCAATAAGTTACCTCAAAAAATCGACCAACCTTCGTTAACTTCGTTATTTCATCACACGGAAAAAGAAACAAAGAAAAGAAAATGAAAACATGTGACCGTGAAACAGGCACGGTGGAATTTTTTATCTTTGAACTGCATATAAATTGAACATTAACGAAGAGAATACACGGAAAAGTTAAATTTAACCGTACAATACGTAACCGTTTCTAAAAAGTTCGGAGATATAAAGTTGTTTAATTTGGCGAGGAAGATAAAATGTCAAGGTTCAGGTTCTTAAATGGAACTCTAGTATTTATATTACATTTATTATCTTATTGTGCACCCTAAGGCTCGTTTAACGGGAGGACGAATAAAGTGCATTTCCGATCAATTATCAATTAACTACAACAGTGTAACATTATCGAGAAACATGTGTGATAAATAGTTAATCAACAAGTGCACTTTACTTGCATCCTAAATAACATGTATTATATTGTAGTTCCAATTATAGATCCGAACCTGACACCAAAATTCTGTATAAAATATCGAAAATATTTGACCTTATCGTATTTCCCTCTCCAAACGAAATAACTCTATAAATTCGAAAGACCAGAAAAACAATTACATTGCACAAACTTGATACACCAAACACGCGGTATAAACAGAGTTAGAAGAAAAAGAGCGACAGAAAATAAAAGTGGTAAAGAAAAAAAATTCGACTTATCTTTCTCGATGCAATAATGATACGTACGCAAAGCTTATCAGATTAAATATCCTTACAATTAACAGTGAAGTAGTGTTGCAACGGTAAATCATAAATATACGAATTCTTCTTTCTTCCTTCCTGATTCTTATTTTACTATTTTTTTGTAGTTTCTTCTTCTTTTTTCTCTTTTTTTTTTTCTTTTTATTTCGGAGGCAAATTCGAAATCTGATCAACTGGCGTTGCGATAAAGATTGTCCCAGTTAAGATTTCGGATCTTCACAGACGACAGTATCGCCAAAAGCGGCTTAGCCACCTCGTAATTCGCCGGCCTCGTCGCCGCTCCTCCTCCTGTTCCGACCGCGTCCTATAAAAGAACCGGAATTATTCTGTAATACCTCGTTTCAACCAGTGAATGATAATCTAACGATAGACTACATTATTTGCTGTCGCGCACGGATGACCAAAACGAGCTAAACGCGACGTGCTATACCGAGTGTTCTTCTGATGATCTACCCGTGTGAATGAAAGGGAAGCGAAAAAAATTATTAACAAATATTAATGAATTATAATAAATGAAATAATGATAGATTGATATAATGATGATAAATGAATGATAATGAGACAAAATTATGCAGAAAACTCCTCTCTCGTTTTGTTTGTTACAGCACTTTAAAAATAATTCTGCACAACATGTAAAAGAAGAAACGTTAATAAAAGAATAATCTAATCTTACGTGTTTGAATACATAAATTAGGGGATTTAACATGTATGAACATATATAACATTCAAGAGAGCATAATACTTGGCAAACATGGTACATTTTTTTTCTTTTTAATCAAAAAAAGTTATCGTTATCGATTGGTTTAATAATAAGATTTATCATCTAGATAGCCAATTAGTAGAGGAATGCAGAAAGGAAAGTCGATGATATTGCATAATTTCGTTTGATATATGTTACGTGCTTACTAGTATTAATCTAATATTAAATAAAGACAAATATACACATAGATATGCATATTACGTGAAATACCTGTCCATACCGTGACTTAGTTCGTTAGCTACAATATAAAGAATTATTACCGCTTTAAACTTTATTCTGAAGTAGAGGAACACGATTATAACCGTTTATCATTCGCGATAAGCTTACAACGATAAAAATAAGAGAGAAAGAAAAAACACTCGACGGTGAGAATCACACATTTCCTGGTATATTAAAGATATATCGTGTATTGATTAAAAACTTTATTTTCATCGCTACAATAATTTGCAATGGTAAAATACCGATGTGACATTACATGCATATGTCATTTAATCGATATTTGTCCTTCTCTCGCTCTCTCTCTTGTATACATATGTAAATTTATTATATGCATAAAAAATTACAAAACTTTTCGTTATCTGTATTATCATTGTTTATGTCATATTTTTATATTACTTTTTTTCTCTTTATTTTTATAGCCTCTGAGGCTTAGAAATGATAAGTTAATATTTTGTACTTTATTTTTGTCCTTCTCTGTTGACTTTTTATCCTTTCTTCTTATTTTAAATTATATATAACATAGAATTTGTAAACAAGCATATACAAGTAACTTTATAGAGTTCCTTAATCCCTCCAAAAATATATGTAAAAAAAAAGAAGATAAAGTATGATGAAATTTCATGAACGTAATGATATTATTACAAAAGTTATGGACAAGTTCACAAACGTGAAGAAAAAGGAGCTGTTAGATTCAAACTTTGTACACCGTTATTTACTCCGATACCTGCGCGTTAAACGGGGGAAAAAGCAGCCGAATTTCTTCACTATGTTACTCTTAATTACGTTGGTCATACTAATGTAGTGTACTACCAGAAGGCTTGGAAAGTATTATAAGTTTTCACTACCTCTGCGTATCTGATTGAGACATGCCAGCATTCTGATCATAAAAACAGCCGGTACAGTCATTGTGTCTTTCGTCTCTTCCAACATGACTGCATTCCTCTTTTTCAACTGTAAATTGCATTATTTTTATATCTCATCACATGCATTTAATGGTAAATAATATATAAGGACTTACATCTTCCGCAAACTTTTCATCAAAGCTGGACTCTTCGTTTATCGGTGCCCAAAGCTTAACATCATAATCAATACCAGCTGTGGCCAACAGTGGTAAATACGGATGTGGTTGCAAACAGTTAACGACATGTTGATCTGCTTCCAGTAACATGCATAACCTGGCCGTGTCTTTCTCCCATATGAACACATGGCCACAATCGCTACCCGACATGACGAAATCGTTGCCCCAAAAGTTTGCTTCTTTAATCATGGTCCTAAAGAAACTAGAGTCAAGCGGAGGAAGACCAACTGATCAGATAATATGGCGGCCTTATACGATATGGCCCACGCCGTTCGAAGGCTTTTTCGGAATTAAAAACGTGTCAACAATCATGGTTTCCGAGAACAACTCAAATATCTTGTACAGACACAATGAATACAAACGTTAAAACGTTATATACATGAAGGTAAAGGTTTTCAAGAAACCAAACTCGCCAAATAGAATTGGTGTTTCAACAACGTTCCACAAATGTTTCTTTCTACGATATCAGCCTTGTTGATTATTACCCAGCCTTTAGCCGATTAAAAAGGTTTCGATTGCAATGGATTTCATGTTAATCTTTTAGTCACAAAATTTAATCATATATAGCCTTCTCAAGATTTCGTCATTTATTACACGAGAATTGCGTTAATCGTTCGCGACCACCAGATTGAAAGTTACAACAATGCGGAAGATAGAAATATACCTAGCGTTACGGTGTCCCATATATTTCTGCTTAACACGAAGCTCCGTTACACACGTTTTGTCGAAATTCGCCGATCCTCGGCGCGTTGGAGCATCTCCCATAGCTTCCTCCATTTCTGTTTCTGCTGAACTTCCTAATCTAAATTATTTGAGAAAAACGCAATTTTATACTCAAGTATTTAACATTATGTTGCAGAAACCTTCTGCTTATAACATTTCAAATATTTATAACGTACCTTCCTCCAGCTTGTATATCTTCATCCTCGCTATCACTAAAAGCGCTTTCATCAGTCTCTGTCAAAAAGATAATATATGATTTCTGATCTTCTGAAAGATATATCTGTTTACATTGCATTAACTTACTTTCTTGTATATCACTATATCGTATATGTTTGTCATGATTTCTGCCCGAGAATGTTCCACTACTTCCAGATGGTCCTACACAATGGAATGTTTTTATTCAAAATAAATACAAATGGCAATATACTTATAAGACAATTAAAAAAATAATAATGTACCCGCATGATAACCATCACGAATCATCTCATCGGCTACACCAAGAGATATCGTTGCACTTGATGAACTTTTATCCGTATAAGTTAAACTTACAGCAGGTTCAGTGCCGTGTCTGTAAGTAAGACGTAAACAAATAGAAATATTCGATCGAAGTATGAGTCTAATTCATTTATTATTATTCTTTCATACTTTTCAAGGAATCCGACTCTCATTTTCGTTAATCTATCTTGAAGGTTTTCCATCATATGTCCTTCTTGTTTATTTTCCATACTGCTACAAGGAGAGTCGTCATTGCTACTTTGATCATCTTCCGGTAGATCACTGGACTTATCCATAGTACGCGATGAACACGGTTGAACAAAACACTGTTGTGTTTCTACTTGACTAGATTCAATTTCCATAGGAACATGTGATTTGGATTCGACCGACGATGAACTCCCATCGATCGTTTGCTTCAAAGGCATTGTTTCATTGGATGGCATTTCTTCTTTCGTTTCTACAGAGTAACTTGTCCCAGGTTTACTTTGCGTACCGCTAGTACTTGGACTTCCTAATCTATCTGGTTGTTGCTCTGAAACAGCTACGAGTTATCCATTTATCATTCTGATAATCTGATAGAAATCAAACAACTTCAAATAAGATATAGTTATATAAATACCTATTTCTTGATTAGCCTGAGTCGGAGCTCTTTCAACCCTTTCGGTTTCGTTGTCTCGTCTCTCTTCGTTTGATTCCGTAACGCTTTCGTTGCTATTTTGAGTGTTATCTTGATGATCGATCACGCCTTCTAAACTATCTTCGCCGCCGCCGCATAAAGCGGCTCTAGTGGCTGGGTCATTTAACATTCTACTGAGAACATCAGTCATTCTCTGCATTAACGAAGTTTGGAGAACAGGTCTGGCTTGAGCAATTTCTAAAATACGCAAAAGTAAATGTATACATTGTTGTTTCATCAAGTTAAAAATAACAGACATTTAATATTCAAGTACCTGTACCGCTACGTCGACCGCCCTCGCATTCAGGTCGAGCATCGGGACCGGTATCAGACCAGTCTCCTCTAAGTCTTAGTCTACGTACTGGCAATGGCGAACGTAATCTTTGCTTCTTACCCTCTCCTTTTCTAACTGCGACATCTTTCTTTAACTGTATACTAGCTTGGTCCTAAATAAACCGATCGATTTTGTAGCTGAATATAGTACGTGTATTTCCTTGAAAGAGAAATGCCTTTTATACCTTCACATTGAACAGGTAAAGATGATCGCTGCTATAACTAACAAGAACATCCTGTCCATCTGGGCTATAATTCAACGATGTTATTCTGTAAGAATTCCCTTCAAATTCCGGGACAGTGAAAGTACATAAGGCCTTTACTGCTCCAGGCGTATCTGTCCAGCCTGCAAATTTATTTGGCAAATCTTTTAACTGCTCTTATATTTGGTTTCTTTTATTATGTTAAATACTCCAGTTACCAGTAGCTGGTGTTCCAAGTGTTCTTCTGTCAAGTATTCTAACTGTACTGTCAGAACAACCTATCGCTATTTGATGGGGTGAAGCAAGATTTACAGACAGAGCAGTTATAGCTCTTTCACAAGAAACTAACACATCCTCCGAGCACCTCGAAGTATTACACTTGTCCTTTATTCTAAGATCAAACCATCTCACAGTTCCATCTTCCCCACAGCTTAAAAAATTATGTGGCTCACCGGGTATTGTCGCTATTTCATATGTTGTACCGACATGACAATTAAATTGATTATGAAATGTTTTTGTTCTTCTTATTAAATCTGTAACCATGAAAATTTTCGTGTTAGTTCAAGCAGCCTGTCGTAATGTTTAATCAAAGGTCATTGAATCTTCACCTGTATACAAAATAATGCCATCACCACTACAAGAAACTATCCGATGGTCACCACTATTAGGCAAAAATTTTGCACTAAATATATTTGCCCTATGACTGGTCTTATAGTCTGTTAATACCTGTAACAGAAATGTGAATTGAATTCATTGTTAATGTTTCTGTCTATGCTTATTTATTCATGACATTAAATATATGTAGAACTTCTTATCCTATTTAATTAGCAAGATAGTTCTAGATTGATGGTTCTAAATGATAAAATTAGCATACATGCATTACACGCAAGGGTTTTTGTTCATTTGGCAAAGCTTCTGTATTTCTATCTATGTCAATGTTAGACCTTGACTAGAATTAAACCATCTATGATATTTCCTTGAAAAAGGATTATTGCCAATGAAACTTCCTTGAATGTAGTTTCTTCTACTAAACTTTGCTGCCACTTAATCTCGTATAATAAATTGTTTGTAAATTATCGACATTTGTCCAAAGATATTAATATGATGTATGAGACATAATTTTATACTATGATGTGTTATAGGTACATTCACAATGTATTTATAGCATTGTGATAATGTAATAATACTATCATATCAAACTTAATATTATATTATAAAAGATAAAGAAAATACAATAAACACATAATGACAAATATATTTCTTATTAATAACTAAAAATATGAATACAAGCTCAGTTTGTTAACAAAGAAACACACGTGTAAGTCTCTTAAATTGCTTTGTCAAGGGTGAAAATATAAATAACCTTGGCACGGAATTTTACAAGACACACAAATATAGGTAAAATTAATATATATATGTATATATACATTATAAAATAAAAAAATTTTAATACAACAAATATGCTAATTTATTTACATCTTGGATTTTTTAATATAAAAATTATTTCCATTTAACAAAAAAAAATATTTGTTTTATTATATTAAATTTCTAAATATGTCCTATATTCTATCTAACTGCATTAGCACTATTCTTTCTTAAATATATTTCTAATTCAACTAATATGTGAAAATACAAGTTAACAACAATGCACACTTACTTCATAATTATAAGCATTTGTAAGGACAAGATGCTGGTCATCACTACCAGACAATATCAATTCTCCAGTAGCATTCCAACAAACAGAGTTTACACAACCATTGTGAACTTTTAATCTCTTTAACAATGCCATACGTTGCATCATTTGAAGACTTGCTAAAATACACATACACAAAGAAACATTTAACTTAAATATTAAGGTATTTGAAAAATATGACAATCACCACATTTGTATTTAATAACAATGCAAGCATCTTTATGTAAAGAAACCAGATCTAGAAAAATTTGTTACTCAGTTTATTTAAATGAAACACAAAGTTATCTAATTTTTAACAAGTTTTAATAATTCTTTTTCAGCGTTAAAATAGAAGAAAAACATCTTAATCTTACACCATATTACACTGTATAATAAGGTTACCAAATTGTTACTTGAAAACAGAATACCAAATACCTTTGCTGCTGGAATAAAGCTTCATCCTGGTGTAATCATTGTAGGGCTGATAATAAATGTCACGAAATATATTTGAACGTGTCTTCTTCATGGTTAATCCTTAGCTATTACGGTCAAAATTAAACGTCAATTTGCGGAGCACATCGATCCCGGATTAATGTCAAATTTCTGATAACCGTAGTAACTCGTGAACGAAGTCTGTCAATCAATGTAGAAAACGTTTTTTCATATCGAATAGATCAGAAAACGAGCAACGTGCTCTTACGCAGCAAAAATCCACGAGGATTGTACCAAAACGACATGGCACTGCTACTAAAAATAAACTCCAAAGCTTCGAAAATTTGTGCAATCGGATGAGCCGCGATCGCTTCTGACCAGAACAGCTGAGCGAACGTACACACACAATGCTGAGAAGAAAGTGCGCGAGAGCTCGATCATTTCATAGGAGTATAATCGATGTCGCAGTGATGTGACATACATTCAAAGAACCCTTCATTTTATAATATGTGCAACAGACTGTAAAATTGAAGAAATATATTTTTACTAAAGAATATATCTTTTTATACATGAATAATAATATTATTAATTTTTTAATTAAATTTTGTATTTAAAATTTTCACTTAAACTTTCGCCTTTAAACATACTTTTAATCAAACGTGTTGATTATGTACATTGTTACGTATCTATATACCTGATATGCTATGAATATGGTTGCAAATTTATTCCAGTATTCGGAGCGAATTTTAAATGTTATACAATTTTAACTAATATGATATTTTAATTTAGTTAAAGAAATTTATTTGAAATACAAATATAAAATTTGTTAATATCAGACTTGTTTTGTTTGAAAAGTCACGCATCTACATATATAGACTAAAAATTTATAAGAATTGATTAATGTGATTCTCATTAAGAAGATCTTATTAAAATTTTCATATTCTCCAAAATAATTTGCACAATAATTTCGGCAATTAAAAGAGCTATCGATATTTATCGAACTCTTCTATTGAGAAGTCTATATTTTTTAGAAATACTCAACGGAGCGTGTGCTCAGAGATGAATAGCGAAATCGCCAATACAATGTTCAAAAAGTCAGCCAAAAAGTGCGCAAGCCTCTAGCGGCGAACAGCTAAATTATACGCACATATCTGCTCCTATAAGTAAAAAAGGAAAATATGCATTTGTATTGGCGACTAACGAAGATAAATCATAAGAAAAAAATGCAAATTAGATTTAAAAAATTCCGAAAAATAAAGTCAGATTCTAAAAAATATTTAAATAGTATAACCTTCTGCAAGATTATATTCTCCTGATATAAAATCAAGATTTTGACAAAAAAATTTTACTCCCAGAATATCTTAAAAAATGATATTATTTCTAGGAATTTCAGGTTCCGAATACCTCTTATGCTATTTTATTCTTTTAATACTTACTAATATTTACAAATACTTTACAATACTTACCAATTCTCTCGAACTTTTCATCATTCTTTATATAACTTATCCCTTAAATTTATGGGAATTGGAAATGATTTGAGAATTGTGGATGTTGGAAAGATTTTAAATGATTATGTGTCTTGTTTATTTGCAAAAAATAAGATTGTTTTATGCAATTCAATTCGCAAGTTTAGAATAATTGTACAATCTTATAATTTCATAATTTTCTGCATAATAATTTGTATAATTGTGAAATTTTACAGTAATTTGATTCCATTGTTCGACTAATGGAGTTAAAACTATTCTATATGAAAATTGTAATCAAAATGCCGCTCGTTTTCGAATCACCTGTTTTTCGTACAGCCCGATACAAACACACATTTCCCCTGCATATACACACCTTTCTCCCACCAAAAACACCAGAGAAAAAAATGTGCGTGTAGTTCGACTGTTTGACCATTAGAGGCGGTAATTCGTGGAGCGTATATTTGGCTGAATGTCGCCAATGCTTATCGGCGATTTTCTTATTCCCTATTCATCTCTGGTGTGCCAAGTGATTTCATCATTATCGTGATTCATTTGTGTCCGATTCCATTATTATCATATTTGATATATTTCTACAATCAGCGGAGGGAATAAATGTGCCCTTCAAGAAGTACTAGCCGAGCCGCGCGAAGGCTACATAAGGTTATGAATATTTAGCATTTCGAAAAGACCAGATCAGTGTGATACTGAAAATATCAAAAGTGATTTGGCACTATTCGCCGCAAAAATGACAGTTATGGATTTTTTTGGTTGTGCCTTTTTGGCTTTCGGTCCACCGTTGGCTATGTTTACATTTACTGTCGCAGCTGAACCTATTAGAATCATCATACTAATAGCCAGTGCCTTCTTTTGGTTAATTTCTTTATTGTTGTCATCAGCGCTTTGGTATGCTGTGGTGCCGCTACAAAATCACCTAGCATTTGGACTTGTATTTTCTGTACTATTTCAAGAAGCATTCAGGTAAAATATCAAATTTACTTTCTCTTTAAAACACAATATTTTTTATGTTTTACTTTCGCTTGAATTATTTGAAAGTTGATTTTTTGTTATCTTTGTACAGGTATCTCTTATACTGGGTACTAAGGAAAGCCGAAAGAGGGCTAGATAAAGTAACAACAACACATGTAGCAGATAGCAGACACGTGTTTGCATATGTATGTGGTTTAGGTTTTGGTTTTATGAGTGGTGTTTTTGCACTAGTCAATGTCCTGGCAGATGCTGTTGGACCTGGAACAATGGGACTTCGACAAGGCACAGAGTACTTTTTTATAATATCAGCAGCCACAACTCTTTGCTTTATCTTATTACATACATTTTGGGGTGTTGTATTTTTCTCTGCTCTTGACAGAAAAAATTGGGGTCAAGTTATTTGGGTTGTTGGCTCACACTTGTTTGTGTCATGTATGACCCTATTAAATGTATATCAAGCTTACGTAGCTACCACTTTATCTGCTTATGTTGTTTTGATTATAACAACTGCACTTGCGTTCAAAGTTGCTGGTGGCAGACCCCAAAGTATAGTTCAGTGTTTTTCAAGACAGTAAAAGAGAAAACTTTTATAAGAAAGTTAAAATACAAGTAGTTGTGTTTGACCCAAATGAACATCACAGAATGATGAAATTTTTTTTCCTTAGCCATTTGACTGCAAGGAGATTATTCATTGCTCTGATATACACTGTGTGTAAAAAGATATGATGTTAAATTAACAAACCATATCTTTGGTATTACTAAACAAGCCTATAATGATTAGGAATATATTCGTACAGATCCAATACATGTTAGACCTTACTTGAACTTTTACACTTGACCAAAATGGACATCTGTTAAGTGTACCAGTATTATTTATCTTTTAAATGTAATATTTTTTCCGCAAAAAATTTAAATGGTAATACGTTCTAGCACAGAATTCCTTGGTCAAACTGCTAGTCCGTCCCTTAATCCATCAAAACAATTGTATAACCAAGACGCGACGATGTTTCGATCTAAAATCGAATTATATTGAAATGTACGATATTTTGTTTGTATTGCAAAAAAAAAAAAGAAGCAAAGTCTAAAATAAGTATGGATGTACATATGTAAGAATGTATACATATATAATGTATGTACATGTTCTATCAAACGAAAAGAGTAAATTTATGCATCAATCCCTGCCTTATATCAAAAAATAAAACTATTCAAAACAGGTTATACAAATGACGATAATACGTAAGGAATTGTTCAGTAGTTTTTGTATGTATATAAGATCCATTAATAATTGTAATTTAGGTATTCAATATACATCTGTATATTTGGCATTGTGTTTCACTTACCATTTCATGGTTTATTACTCGATTCATATTACATTTCATATGTCATTCAAATAAAAACCATTTTTGTACAACTAAAGGTACATTTAATTATAATCCTTGTTCTCAATAACAAATACCACAGGATGAAATATCTCAGTTCGTTTAGGACAAGAAAGGGAAAACAACGAATTCGATTTTAAAAAGCATGAATGTTTTAATCGGTTTTTTTATTGAAAAAAGAGAAATTTGGAAAATAGAGTGAATCACAGTCGCAAGATATCACTCGAATAAATTCATCTATAATTCAATTATACAATAAAAAGGTGTAGAGAGTATATCAAACGAAAAATAAAATCTGTATGCGTGATCACGTTTTTTCACCCTGTGGAACAATTAAATTCCTAATCAGTCATTGATAGCATCTAGGAGCTTGTTAAGGAAGCCATAAGTAATTCCATTTTATTTAAAAAATTTTTCCCTTCCATTTTGTCCCACCGAACTTCTTTAAAAGAACCACCTAAATTTTCCCACTTTCTTTCTCTCACTAATTGTCCAGGAAAGAAATCTTTCCGAGGAGAATGAGCTATCGCAACTTGTACTCCCGTTTGCGGTTCACACCTAACAGCTATCATCCTAAAATCCCAATAATTATTTTAGATGTAACAGATATATATATATATACATATATATATATACATAGTCTTCTACTAAAACAAAATTAATAAATACCTATCGCCTATTGGTGAAGCTAAAATACAACTGCTAGCGTTTCCTAAAGGTTCAACTGCCCCTAAACCAAGGTGTGAACTATTGGCTAAAAACTGCCATCCCATACATTTTGCTAATGCTTGTACTGCTGTTATTTGATGTTGATAGATCTGTAATAATATATTAAGTAATTACATACATATTCGATAAAGATTAAGAGAATAGAAGAAAATGTGATTATACCTGACAAAATATTAGGTCCCGTAATTCTTGAGGTTCATAACTCATATGCATTACTCTACCATCTCGGCAAACGCATTTCAAGGACTTCTCTCCTATATGAACAACAAGCGACGTTCGACATACTGTGTCGTATCCATGTGTTAAAATATTAATTTTTACACAAGATTGGGTAGGAGAATTTAACGCATTCCAATGAGAAACAATCAAAGGATCTTTTACTTCCTTTGCTATTGTATCTAAGACATACTCAGTACGTAATCGCATGAAATAATGTTGAGCTTGTTGAATAATTTGTTCTAAAAGAGTTTGACTCTTTGTCATTTCTAAAAGCTCATATCTGTCCGCGGCTGTTGGACCAGCTAAGCATCTCCTTTTACTGGGCCCAAGAGGTCCGGAAGAAGGATGTGGAAATGGATGATGCGTATTTTTGTGATGAACTTCACGTAATAGCTGATGCAAAGAGTGTTCTAACACGTGGTCGTGATCAGTTTTATGAGGAGGAGGAGCGGCTGGTTTTTTATCATTCCCCGTACTATGACAAAGTCCTATGATTAACTGAATTCCAGGCAACACCTAAAATTTTTTGATTTTGTATAGTATATTGTAAATAAATATGTATTATACATATCAATTAAGAGCAAAAAAGTATTTACTGTTGCCATTATTTGATTGCCGACAACCATGTGAGGTATAGGTGCACGTAAATGTACCGCTTCTCTCGCTAATTGACTGAACAATTCTTTGCAGAAAAGAACATTTTGTGCAGCTTCTAGTTTTTGCTGCCAGTGCATGTCTGCATTGGAGCTATGTGCACTGTTATTAAGTAAACTAATATTTGCACTACATAAATCTTCTTGGTCTATAAACAAAAATAATAATTCGACATTAATGTTATATGTTGTATATAAACACACTAATAAATGTATATTATACATACATATATACACTTACCTTTTTGACATAATACCTCTATGTAAGCAACACCCTGTAATTCACTAGGAATAGTAACTCTCAGAGCAGAAGCCTTAGAATTTGGAGGATGAGTTTGACCTGCTACGTTATTACCAGGACTTGGAGACGCAGGAGGACTTGTACTACTCTTCTCCTCCTCTTCTGCCTTAGTAACTTCAAACATTCCAGTCTGGGGGAATTTAGATCCAGCTAAAAAATTTATATTACTGAACGTGATACAATTAATTCTTAAATTAAACATTTAAATATATGAAAGATAACTATGAACCTGTTCTATAACTAAGATCACCAATGATCGAATTAGAAACTTTTTTCAAACGCCAATTTTGTCTTAATCTCAGTAATTCAATATGGAAATCTGGGGTTGATCTATTTCTCGCTAGTTCATTCTGGCAGTTTTTTAATCTGTCAGCGCCCATCATAATGACAGACGCAGCTCCAGCCAATGCTTTTTTTCTAGCATATACTTGTATCATAGGCCTTACTTCTGGTAGATCTTGAGGCACAGGATCAAGAACCATATAATGCTTTTCTTTTGCTATTGCAAGAACATCAGCTAACACACATACTTCTGTCAATGCATTTCTGCAAATATAATTATCATAGTCTTTTACATCGATAGAGTCATGTTCAAAAAATATTCAATAATATATTGCCTTAGTTTATTTCTAACGCTATCCCATGGCCATAAAGATGACTGAAAGGAAGCTGAATCTTTTGTATCTTCTTCACCCTTTTCCCCACCCTCAGTTTCCTTTTTAACATCTTCACCATTGGTTTTGCTAAAGTCGATCTTTTGCGCGATTTTTGCCAAGTTTTCAGACAATGTAAGGGGTCTAGAAAAATGATAGATTATTATAATTAATTACTTTATAATACGTTATGTTATAAAATATAAATAAAATGTTATTTTAATTCTGAGGTTAGGTGATCATATATTAAATTCATTTATTATTATTTCTATCGATAACCAACTTTTTATTTAATTTTAGTAAGCGTTAGAAGGACAAACTACGTACGCTTGGTAGATTTCTTGGCCATCGTAAGTGATTTCTTGAATTTGATTCTCGATCGGTGCTTCAACAGAGATATTCACTGAATACGCCATTATTGTTTTCTTAAAGTACAATTGCCACTATGAGGAATAAATGACTGCATATGACAGGTAAAAATTTCTCTATCCCACAGTTAAATTCCCTAGTGAAGTCAAAATTAAATTTTTAACTAGAGCAGAGTATTTAACATTTAAATATCATTGGAATTGTCATCAATAAATGTACATTCAAATATTATTACTTAAAAAGAGCTATTAGAATAACAAATAAAATAATGATTTTTCTATAGATAAATAAATAGATTCAATAATATTTAAGAACGCTGAGTAATACTTCAATGATTTTTAGAAAACGTAAATTTTACCGGGATTTTGATCCTTCCACCTGCAAGAGCAGTAAATATTCAGGTGTGAAAGAGGAATTATTAGAAATTTTTAATACGATTATAATTGTTATATCATTATGTCTAAAGTGAATACATTATACAATTATTTTCTTTCGCCTAAAACGCCTAAAACTCCTAAAACTCCTAAACAATCGAATACTGAGAAGCCTGATGAAAAACGTACGCCGAAAAGATCAAGAGAACAATGGAACAAAGGTATATAACGAAAATAGCACACGTGTAAATAATTAATTTATTATAGCAATAGAATAGAATGAAAGCAATAGAACATGCGATTAAAAACACATTTTATGTAATTTTGAGCCCCATGTGTTGTTGCATCGTAACATTAAACATAAAATTAAAATAGAACATTTCACAGAAAAAATTCATAATATTTACGAAAAATCTATTCAATGTAATAAGTTTATAAAAGTTTTTCACCGTAGTGAATACAATAAATCTATTGTGTATGCTAAATTATCGAATAAATATTACATAAGTGATGTAATATGTTATTTATGATATATATAGGAAGGATTCCAAGCAAAGGTAAAGAAAATATAGATGTCAAAGATAAAAAAAATATCTCTAAAGATGATGATGATGAAGAAGGGGAAATGGAAGAAAAGGAACCAATACAGCCAAGAAAGCGAAGATTGATTATCCCTGATGAAGAGTCTGGGGAAGATTCTGGTGATGAATTTAAGCCTGGTTTGTGTTTTTTGTTGCAATTGTGTCATAATCTCTTATTTATTTTAAAAGAAAAAATATATCTGATTTCATTTTCATATAGATCCAGAAGATGAATCAGAAGATTCTGATTCAGTATCTGAAGGAGTTAGTGAAAGTGAGCCACTAACAGCAAGTGAAGAGGAATCTCCAGAGGTAAAAGAATAATTATAAATAAAAGGTTTTCATACTAATTGATCAATGTAAATTAAATTTTAGAAGAAAATAAAATTGACTAAAGCTCCTAGAAGAAAACAGGAACTAAGTACAATGAAAAATACCAAAGATGTAAGGTCATAGCTATAATTTTTCTTTTTATTAAATACACATGTATATTACTTAATCAATTAAAATTCACCTAGGCTAAAAAGGAATCAAAACCACAGCAACAAAATCAAACCAAAGGTTCGGACAGTGTTACAGAATCTTGGCCACATTTAAAGTATGATTTCCTTCAACCAAATAAAATACGAGATATTCGTAGAAAACCACCAAGCGATCCAGATTATGATCCTAAAACTCTTTATGTTCCTCAGGATTTCTTGAATCAACAAACTCCAGTAAGATAGAAATTTAAATTTTCTTAGTACAAGTATTATTTGATGCACCTTACATTATATGATTTTGTTCAGGCCATGAGACAATGGTGGGAATTAAAAAGCAAACATTTCGATTGCGTTCTTTTTTTTAAAGTAGGAAAGTTTTACGAGTTGTATCATATGGATGCTGTAATTAGTGTCAATGAAATCAATCTTACATATATGAGAGTAAGTCACTTGTATTACTTTATATGTATTTTAAAAACAAAAAGAATAAATTGCTAGAATAAACTTCATTAATTACAGGGAGAATTTGCACATTCGGGATTTCCAGAAATTGGATATGGTCGTTTCTCAGCAAGTCTCATAGAAAGAGGCTACAAAGTGGCCAGGGTAGAACAAACAGAAAATCCAGACATGATGGCGCAACGTTGTAGCAAAAGTATAATTCCAAAAGCATATTGCATGTATTTTAAAATTATCAATCGCAATTCAATTTTATTTATTGTTTTATTTACTGAAAAGTGACTAGGCCAACAAAGTTCGACAAAGTAGTTAAACGAGAAATTTGTCAAATAAGCAGTAAAGGTACAAGAGTATACACTCCACAGGATGTAGAAGCATCTACGGCAAATTCCAATTACTTGTTATCACTAGTTGAAAAATGTCCATCTGATTCAAACACATCTCATTATGGAGTGTGTTTCTTAGATACTACAATAGGAGACTTCTATCTCGGTCAATTCGAAGACGATCGGTGCAATTCTAGAATACTAACTTTGCTCGCTCATTATCCGCCGGTTCATGTAAGTTGTTTTAAAATCGTAATTAAAATTAGATAATTGAATTGATTATATATTTAGGTGGTTTATGAACGAGGTAATTTGTCTCAAAAGACCCTAAAAATGTTAAACAATACTTTAGCAGCATGTATTAAAGAACCACTTTTACGCGAATCTCAATTTTGGTCATCTTCGACTACGTTAAAAGTAAGCATAATAGTACTAAGTGTTCAAAAATGTTAAGATCTGGTTTTGTTTGTAAGTTCTTTTCTTTTCTAACTTGCAGAATCTTCATGAAGGAGAATACTTCAAAAGTTCAGACTCTCAGTTTCAATGGCCTGCAGGCTTACAACCATATCTTAACCAAAGTAAACATTTCTAATACATTTTCTCAACGAAAGTTTGATTCCTATTGACGTTCCAATTTTTATTTTTTTAGATGATACTTTAGGTTTAACTTCTGCTGATGATAAAGAGTTAGCAGTGCACGCCTTAGGTGGATGTGTATACTTACTCAAAGAATATCTGCTTGAACAGCAATTATTGGCACAAGGACGTTTTAAAACATATACTCCGCCCGATTTTTCAAATGAAAAATCTGCGGCTTCAAACTTTGCGAATAATATGGTGACTACGAATTTCATTACTTAATTGCACATATGAAAGTAAACAGTTAATTTAATGTATATAATTATTAGGTTTTAGATGCTATTACGATTAATAATTTGAGAATATTCGGCGAAGGTTCTCTCATGAAAACACTGGATCGTTGCTGTACTGCATTCGGGAAGAGGTATATTTAAAATAAATATAAACATTTTATACAATTTTTTAAATCAAATATACTTGATTATAGGTTACTGCGAGAATGGATTTGCAGACCATCCTGTCGCAAAAACGTTATAATCGAACGTCAACAAGCTATACAAGAATTAATGAATAATACAGAGGTGATGCAAAATGCTCGTAGTATATTAGCAGGACTTCCTGATCTTGAAAGATTATTAAGCAAGTGAGTTTAAGTTATTATTATTGGAAGTTAGGAAAATCATTAATAAAAAAAAAATATTTAAACACAAAATTTCATAATAATTTTAGGATCCATGCACAAGGAAATGCGGCAAAAATGAATAATCATCCAGACGGCAGGGCGATTATGTTCGAGGGCCAAACGTATTCAAAGAAAAAGATTGCAGATTTTATTGTTACTCTGAGTGCGTTCGAGGATGTTCTAAAAATTGTTGCTTTATTCGAAGGTAATTGCGTTATCCATAATTACAATTTAAAACTACCGCTGTGGGATTGAAAAATATATTACCTACTTTTTAGATTTCAAGAGTACTATAGTAAGTCGATGTACTAAAATAGAGCCGGATGGCGAGTTTCCTTCATTAAGGGAATCATTAGATTATTTTAAGGTAATTAATATCAATTCTACTTAGTGATAGTTATTAAACAATATATAAATGTACAATAATATATATATATTTTTTAGACCGCATTCGATCACGAAGAAGCCAAAAAAGTGGGCTGTATTGTTCCAAAGAGAGGAGTCGATAATGAGTACGACTCTGTTTTAATAGAATTGGATGATGTAAAGGCAGATGCCCAAGAGTACCTTGAAAAACAAAAAAAGCACTTTGGCGTGAAAGTCACGTTTCATGGATCGGATAAGAAACGTTATCAAATCGAGATTCCAGATTCTCAAATAAAGAAAATTGGTGCCGGATATGAGCTTCAATCACAAAGGAAAGGATACAAACGCTATTACACTGCCGAGACTAAGGTTTTATTTTTCTCTAAAATGATATAATACGTTCAAAAAAGTAATAAAAGAAGACACTAAAATATTTTTACAGGAACTTTTGAGTCGACAAATAAACGCCGAAGAACACAGGGATAAAGTACTAAAGGATTTAAACAGAAGAATATTTGCAAAATTTAGCGAGAAGTATGATATGTGGAATATGGCGGTTTATAAGTTGTCTGTCTTGGATGTTCTTATCTCTTTGGCAGAATACGCTCTCAGCGGAGATATGTGTATACCAGAAGTTAACGACGGCACAGACGAAAGGGTAATTTGTAATTCGCTATTATAATATTAATATAATTCATTGTTTCATATATTTAAATATGTCGAAAATTGCTAAAAAGATTATTCTTTTGGTAGGTATTTATCGATATTCGAGACGGATGGCATCCATGTATTATCTCAGATACATTTATACCAAATAACACTTTACTAGGAACTGAAAATTCTGCTTCTTTTATGATTCTTACTGGACCGAATATGGGTGGTAAATCAACATTGATGCGTCAGGTCGCCATTCTTACTATAATGACGCAAATTGTACGTTTTAATAACATATAACGTGTTGAGCTATGAACGAAATATTAATTTTTGTATTTCTCATAGGGAAGTTACGTCCCTGCGAGTTCCTGCCGTTTGACATTAGTGGATCGTATTTTTACAAGGCTCGGCGCAAATGACGATATTCTAGCTGGTCAGAGTACATTTTTGGTAGAGTTGAGCGAAACTGCTGCGATATTACAACACGCTACGCCATACTCGCTAGTGTTGCTTGATGAATTGGGTAAAAATTATTTACGTTTAATTAAAATTGAAATATAATTAACATATTAGTAAATGTAATATTTTACTATCAATAGGTCGTGGTACGTCGACGTATGACGGCACGGCAATAGCCGCTTCAGTTGTGAATGCACTTACAAAATTGAATTGCCGTACTCTATTTTCGACACATTATCATTCTTTGGTAGAAGATTATAAGAATACAAAGGAAATTACATTGGCCCATATGGTAAATATAAATCGTGCATTTTTTAAATTTTGTTTATTTGTTACTTAACTTTTTTAAGGTATTTCTAGCATTTTTATTTTACTTTTCATAGGCATGTATGGTAGAAAATGAGGAACAGGATGAAGTGTCTCAGGAAACAGTAACATTTTTGTACAAACTTAGCGAGGGAGCTTGTCCAAAATCATACGGTTTTAACGCTGCTCGATTAGCTGGCGTCCCATCTGTAATTACAAACAGAGCGCATGAGATCTCAAAGAAACTCGAACAAGAGGCAAATTATAAACATCTCTTCACCAACCTATGTAAGGCGAATGGAACAGCCATAAGGGACCTAATCGCTGCAATATGAAACTAAACCAATCGATGTCGAATAATTACTGGCATGTTTAGTTTGTAATTTCAGTTCCGCTACGATATTACATATTTTTTACGTTCTATATATTTATTATGTTTTGTTATAAATTGCTATTACTATTTAATATTATTGTGTATTTTATAATAAAATTACTGAAACGCTATCTCATGGTGTTAGTTACACGTTGAGAATGGGGTAATAAAAAGATAATAATAAATAAAAGAGATAACAATTGTTGCTTACAAAATTTTATTAATTAATGCCAGAGTACAAAAAGGCTACTTATGAGACGAGAATACGATGCAATACAAACAATTTTTTACTCACACCAAAACGATGAAGAAACGTCATTTCTTCTCTCTCTCTTTTTTTTTTTTACTTTTTATTTCGAGCATAAGAAAAATCGTGTGCACGAGAGTCTTACCGTGAAATAATAAATACAATTCCTTATGCGTTATCGTGAAACACGGAAGAAGCAGGTAGTGAACGACTATAAAAAAAAATGAATGATTATTGGTTATTCCGACAGAGTTACGTTGTGTCTCTGCTTTAAGAGGACCGTAAGTGATACAGTGATAAATAGGATCCACGTAAATCCTAACCGTTTATGTATGTTGGTAAATCGAACGATTAAGGATTATCTGAATGTATAATGGATTACTACAATATGATTAGTAAAATTGCAATCTTCTCTATTTTAAATATGGGTAGGTATTTAATGCATCCGTGTGCAAAAGCGGTCTTTTCTCTCTTCCTCTTCTTTATTTGAATGAACGTAGAAACTTAAGAACAAACGAGAAATAAAAAGGAACTGTGCTCTCTATAAAAAGTTACGTAGAATGGCGTATTTAATTCATGCAGAAGAAAAAACTATATACGGTTATTAAAAAGGCACAGAAATTAAGAAAGCACTTGACCTTATTTCTTTTTTTATGGATTACACATATAATATAGTTTTATAATCATTATTAATATTAATATTATTATTATTAATATTATTATTACCTTTTCTTTTCTTCTTTCGAATAATATATGCCTACTTCTAATATACAATTCCGAGGTTTCGTCGAACGTTGTCTAGTCTTTTTTTTTTTTTTTTTTTTATAAGTATTCGTTATTATATTCGTGAATTGAGGGCTATATCTCTCTTCTACTCTCTGGACGTTCGCGTTATTTTTTTTCTTTTCATTTAATTTTTCGCTATTCATCAATTACAAATTACGATTTGTTTTCCTTATCCGAAGAAAAAACCAACCGACAGCAGTCTATCAATTCAAAGAAGCGTAGTTCTTGACGCTCGCTTCCGATTTCTCGCCTTCCAGAATTTGGCAGGATTTATTTTCTCATTCGAACTATCGTTTCTTTCTTTCTTTTTTTCTTTCTTTCTTTCTTTCTTTCTTTCGTTTTACTTAAACACATCCGAATGTAAAAGAAGTACAAACTACGAACATAACATCCTCAAAAGTTCTTAGAATAAAAATTAAAATCTTGATAACTCACATTCGACAATTTCTGCCAAATTTTATGCTCTAAATCTCCTCCTCTACCCTTCCTACGTGATACAGAAATTCACTCTATATAACATTAAGAATGAACGATAGAAAACACGAACCGAAGCTCAACTTTGAAATAACTGTAAATTCTAACAAAGGAATATCACCCAACTGAAAATTGCGAGATCTTAATGAAACCTTGAACACAAGGTAGAGCATCAAAAAATATTACGTATTTTTTCCCAGCTGCCGAAATTCATATTTACAAATTAGAAATACAAAACGGGACATGAAAAATTTATTTACCCAAACGTATCAATAATAATCAATCTTCGCTCTTAAAGGTATTTACTTTCCAAGATAATTGACCAAATACATTTTCCATCCCCCATAAATGATATTGTTTTCTCCCGCAAATGAATTTAAACAACTAAGAAAAAGAAAAATATTTTTCAACGATCGATTTGTATCCGAAGCTACATTAAAATCTAAGATTTCAAGTCGAGTGATCTCCCGTATAAAATTCAAGATCTAAGATCGACTTCAAGTTACTGTCTATAAAAAAAAGAGGATAGAAACGGGAAGAATACGGTTCGTCTAGAAGAATTCCTCAGAAAAAGAATACGTGAACGCGGTTAATTAATCTTCGCTTTCTTAATCGAAACAAGAAACCAATCGCTCCTAAACTGAATATTTTTACTACTGGAGTAATTGTTTAACTGGAGAATCCGGTTTTCTTTCGAATTTGCCAGTACTGGAAGGGTTTTTCTGGCGCCAATCGAAAGGAGGATGTCGATCAGCGGTTGTCCATGAGGCCACATTTTTACCATAGTCCGGATGAGTATCCACCGGGTGGCACGCGTGTACGTGCCGGAACCTTCGCCGCCGGCGACGTGTCGTTCGACTTCTCGCTGGAATTCGAGCTGGACGTTCCGTTTTGCACGGCAGGCCCGTTGTTCTGTGACTCTGCGTAGCCAGTTCCGGTTACCGGGTTACCATCTACGAAGAATATTTGCCTTTTTCAGTCGACGTTCTGAGATCAAAGAAGTGGGATCGAAGTTCTCCATTAGAACAATTTTGATATATTTGAATGATATTTGAGGATTTAAAAGAGAAGTGGTCTAAGCGACGAAATCATTAATTTGAGGAAATATACTGGGGGTACAGTTCGATTTTGATAGAAACACTTACACATTTTTAAACGTTAATCGCGTGTAATAAAGAATTTTGTTTACTTTTGAGAAAACACACGGATTTATTATATTTTCTTATTCGAATTTAAAGGCTGGAAATAATAAATTAGATTATTTGATAGTAGAAAAAAAGAGTAAAACGAGACAAAATTTAAAAAGTAAAATATATGAGGGTTAAAATACAAAAACTTGGAAATTTCTGACGAAATCGTCTAGGTAAATTTTATGTACCGATATTTTTATTTATTTCGATTTTGAAAAATAATGCACTTGCACCACTTCTTTGCTGATTTTCATCGGGATCAATCGATCGAAAGCTAATGGACTCTGTAATGGTACGATAAGCGTAATATAATGGTACGAAACAGTGAATAATTGGTTGAAGGTTTCTTTGTCTTATGACTCACCGTCTCTGTTTCCCTCACATTATTGCAATATACGATGATGTGGTAATTTTGTGTATTTGATATATTTGTACGATATTTTTATTTTGATCGAAATCAATCGATTTTAATTGGTCAAAAGTCTATGGAATCTGAAAATACGTATGTGCTAGGATGAATCACGAAACGTTACATAATTAATTTGCTTCTTGTGATAACGAAAACTTGATGATTTCATTGTCTATCTTGAATTGATCTAATTTGATTTGATTAGAATGTTGTTGTTCCATGATCGGCTCGGAGATTTTCAAATGTAAGTGGTGTCTTTTTGCACAAGATTATACTCAGTCTCTTCTATTCTGAATTCTAGGAAATCCTTTTGTTCTACAACGTTACATTTTCGAGACCTCGATAAATTCCAAAAAGACTATACATTACACCTGTAAGCCTCGATCATTATGAACTCTAAAAAACGAAGCTACATTCTAATAACTCTCAATTTTCTCCTTTATTTTTTCATTGCTATGATTCCTATGGAATTTTCTATTTAATTCTATGGAAATCGATTTCGTATTACTCGCATGCAATTATTATCAGGAGTATAAAAAACCAGAAAAACGTTATCGATTACCGTTACCACCTAATTAAAACAGGCTGAAAAACAATAAACAAAAAAAGAGGCGTATTAACCAATTTATAACGGTTATCATGCATCCTTAGTTTTTTATACGCCTGATATCCACTGTGTGTTTGTATAACACCGTCATAGAGATATATCGATATTTCACGCGAAATCCACATGCTGGTTCTCTCCCTTCGTGATTTTTCTTCGATATTTCCCGTACACGCCCGTGAAAGGGGGACAGGGACACGCAGGTAATTTACTCGACAGGCAATTAAGCGTAAAACGTAAGGAACAACCAGTCGGTTTCGATGCACTGATAAAGAACGATCGGATATAAAATATTCGTGAGAGCTACTCTGCAGAACTTACGCTACGCAAGACAAGGAATGTGTAGGTAATCGTCTACTACGTATAACACGAACTTACCGTACTATATTACAGACTATTTTGTATGAGTGTGAGTGTTGACCTATGGAAACTTGTCGGAGAATTTGCTTGAATTCTATGCTTCTATTTTTCTTCTTTTCGTTTTTCTTTCTTTTCTTTTCTTTTATTTTGGACTGAAGTAATTTTTGACTTGAATTCGAGCAAATCTGAGACATTGTGAGTATATATATATATAGATATATAAGGTGATTATATAAATTAGAATGGATTTTAATTTTAGATGGCAATCGAGAATATTGTGGTAAAAGCATCGTTTTGTATTGAAATTAATTTTTTAGCAATTTTTTAATTTTATTAAAATGTTCATTTAATTTATTAAAAAATCAAATAGCTTTTAATTTGGGATGTTTTGCGGATTTCTCTCAAATTCCCGATTGCCATCCATCTATATGGATATGTTATAGGAATTTTTAAACATATTGTTCTTTTCAGGAGAATACAAATTACAACTAAAATAAGTAAAAAATTAGGACTAAACATGAGGACCGTTACTCCAAATCTGAAATTAATACCAAATAACACATATACACATATAAAAAAGAAAAAAGAAACACATTGTACTCGTAAAGAAAAGAAACGCATAAAGAAATATCATAAATCCAATCCTCTTCGTCTGCAGCAAGAAATACACAGAAATTATCGGCCGACCAAGGCTATATAAGGAAAAGGAACGATAAAGTAAAAGAGTGAAAGCTGAAACATCAACTCGTAAAAAAATCAAATTTATATCTTTTGCCTCTTTTTTCAGTACTGTACAAAACTACCGGAGGATGACTCGTGTAAAAATAATTTATCAATAAACTTGCTTTTTGTTCGATGACTCGTCACGTAATTTATTAAACACATCTTTAGCTATACAATTCTCAAGTCATATCAAAAGTATATCACGATCGTTTTCAACAAGCAATTACCAAGAACCTCTTCTTATTTACACTACGATAATGTGACTTAATCAAACCACATAGTGAGTCACAACCTTTCTGATTCATCCCCAAACGTACATCAAATGTACTAACCCCCCCCCCCTCCGCCCCAGACAATGACAAAATTTCCAGACCACGTTCAATCAAATATGCATACAAAACCCCCCTGCTATTCTAACCAAAATAAGGTAGACCCCATTTGCTCGTGAATTTACCCCATATTTTCCTTCGTCAATCGGGGGTCGAGACCATACAAACCTTGATAATACCACACGCCAACTACTCTGCAATTTATATTCAACCCTCCTATTAGCTTACGTTGTATTGCATTTTTTTTACTTGCATGCGTTTGTACTAATTTCAATAAATTTTCGTATTTCTAAATTTCCAAATCTCCAAATCTCCAATTCTCCAAATTTTGTCTGGAAATTCTCAAATTTTCAAACTTATAAATGTTCAAATTACCAAAGTTTCGGATCCTTTTATCTTCCAAGATCTAGTTTCGTATTGTTCGACGAATAATTCGCGCAACTTTCACGCGTATTACTTCGCTGTTTAAGTCGTAGTAAATTATTTCATGATAACAGTAGTTCAAACTCTCGAGATGCCGCTGAAGAACGATGACCTTCGACAATTTTGTACAGTACTACGGAATCTCCTCCTCTGTCGTTACCTGCTCGATGAAAAACTAATCAAATGGAGTTTCTCACGTGTCTCGAAGTTTCTCGAGGAAGAGGATAGAACAAATAATTTCATGTTGATAAAAATAATAAAATATATGTTTGAAAGTCGATGAAGAAAAGCGAAAGACATGATTGATTGTCTTTAACAAAAAAAAAAAAAAAGAAAGAGAAGAGAGTAAAATTGAGAAAAAAACAAAAGAAGAGTGGATGAACGTTACCTCGACACCTTCGTGCGCTGCGCCTCACGGGCGTCACGTCAACTCCGTCTCCGGTGACCGGGTTGCGAGTTAAGCAAGATGATCCACCTGCCAGGGTTCGAGCGGGTAGGAAGGCGCAGAGGACGACAGTTTCACAGCCGGTGCACGCAAAGCGACACGCGCCAGAATTTCACCACCACCACCACCACCACCACCACCACCCCCATGCACCGACACACAGGTAGCAAAACCCATATCACCGTCACCCAACCGTGTATAATGTTAGTGGGCGCGACTGTTCGCATGGACCAATTCGAGATACTACGATCTTCTAATCATCTTAATTTTGGGGGATGAGGGACAAACGATGAAAAGAATAATTAAAGAGTTAGTTCGAAAAGTTAAAGTGTTCGGATATTTAAATTTGCTAGATATTTGAATTTTATAGCTTTTGAAATTTTGAATTTTTCAGTCTCCGAATTTTTAGATTTTTGAATCTTTAAATATTTGAATCCTTGAATTTTTCAATCTCTGAATATTGGAATCCTTGTGAACACCTAAATCTTTGTATTTCTGAATTTTTGAATCCTTGAATCAAATCAGTTGTCTTGAAAGATTCTTTCAATATTCATATCTTAAAATTTCTGAATCTTTGAATATGAAATATAATTGGAATAGTAACGCGAGTGTCTGAAATTTGTCCATGCGAAGAGGAACGAGTACGAACATAATAGAAAACCAAGAGTATTGTACTATATTACGTTTGTGTGAGATAAAGCAAGCAAAAGCAAAGAAAGTTATGGAGCAACGGAAGAAAACACAAAGTATCAAGATTAAAAAAACAATGGAAAGAAAAACTGTAGTTCTCAAACTGTTCCACGAGTAAGAACGCACTATGAACAATTCGAAATTCATTGACGATGTGTGAAGTATTGTAAAAAAAAACTAAACATATGATTCCAAGTTACTTTTCTTTCTAGAAATCAATTCCAATAATAATAAAAACCACTTAAAAGAATAACATCTTTGTTATATAAAAATTCCACACATTAAAATAAAAATAAAGATAACAGGGTAAAACAAAATATTTTCAAAGTATGTCATATATCAAACAACTCCGTGGTTGCCATCCGATTGCGTGAAAAATCGATGAGAAACAGATTATTTGTCGCAAGCAGAGAGGTATGTTACGGTGTTTAACCAAAAAATTAAAGGATTGAAAATGGTGCGACTAACTCAAAATATGTGTTTCTAGTTTCGCAGCAGGCCCTGTGACTCGTTAAAAAAAAAGTTTTTTAATCAAAAAATTATCACAGTTCACGCTTTACGAAATATATATTGTACATATTAAGAACTTCTGGAATGACTACGAACTTCTACACTTCAAAAAAAAAAAAAAAAAAGAAAGAAAGAAAGAAAGAAGAAAAAGAGTAGAAAATTAAATCCAGTTATGCTAAATGAAATTCTAAAAAAAACACTAATTAATATAATTTTATGCAAAATTTCATATTTGGAAACTTGATTTGCATTAATAATCACGTCATTGCACGATCGAGATTCATAAAAATTTTTTATAAAAAGGTAAGTACACGGTACATGCATACGCGCACATAATAATTTTGTTTTTACATCTTTCCTCTATTCTTAAAAAATGAAAAAAAAAGATATTCTGCATATATCCTTTCCCAATTTATCGCTAACGATTTTTCTGCCTCCTATTTGCACCTTTGTTGAACTCCTCACTAACGATTTAACGCGAAACAATTTATACGCGTTCGATTGAACTATTAATTCTTGCAATTCGATCGATAATGTAAATCAAGCTAAAAACGATATTTCCCGAAACAGATCGCGATCATCCGTAATTAAAAAAAAAAATATATATCGTGTAGGATGAGTGTCGTGTCATCTACTTGAATATGTCTTTTTTACACACTTACGAAATCGTTTGATTCTCCTAAAAGCTGCTTGCGAACAATTCAAGAGGATGACTTGGTAAAAGCCATGGATTAGTCACAGAAAATAAGAAAGAAAAATAATAATAACAATGTTCGTTCGTGTCTCGCTAGCTCCACAATAAAAAGATCAATAACGATTTTTCCGCTGAAATTTGTTCATTCAATCGATTTAATGGAACAAAAGAAACCGAACGGAATTTCAAAGAACGCGTGAAACTCGACAGAAGTGTCTTTAATTTGAAAGGAATTCCAGACAGAATCGGCATGGTGCGAAAGTTAATATCGAAAAGAGCCTGCGACACACAGACACATATTTCAAGGTAGCTCGAATACAGTGCGAGTTTAAGTATATATTTGTAGTTCCAGCGATTGCACGCTTGTCACAGTAGCAATCTGTTAAAAAATCAACGAAAACTAATAAACAAAAAGAAAGAAATAAAAATCGAAAATTATATATTACTCGAGTGATATATAGTACGCAAGAAACTAAATCGTCTCAAGAAAAAGCTTCAATACCAAGAAAGAAACGCTTGTGAAAAAAGAAAGAATTCATCCCACGTTTACGACGTGAAGGTAATTGTGCTGTACTGACGATTTAAATATAGCTTGTTCAAAATAAATTGACTGCGCAAGGCTGCCACCACCATTCACAGTAGTGCTTGGTTAACTGGTCGCGTACTGGCAACTTATCTGGTCAATTATCGAGAGAGAGATATTTCCAAAATATTCTCTTAGTTCAATGCAATTGAGACACCGTTACCTAAGAGATTTTTTATTTTTTTTATTTCACTGCTGGATATAGTGACCAGTTAACGCTGCACTGCTACAATACTTAGCGCTAGAACTACCAGAATGGTAAAAATTGCCAATTTCTAATTCTTCGTAGGCACGTTATAGACTTCTAGAAATTCTTTCATTTTAATTTCATGATAATAACACGAATTTTACAGTTTGGTTATCGGTAGTTCTAACGTTAAACCTTCCCTTCCTGCTCAACAATTCTCAAATGATAAATTACAGAAGCGAGTGCTCGATAGCAAGCAGTCAATTCATTTCGTACAAAAACAACTAAATTATCGAATACAAAGAATCATTTGCAATAGCGAACACTAGTGGCAGAACTCGTAGCCGCGTTCCATCGCGCTCGCACCGTACACCAGTTCACCTGACCAGAGAGACAGTAAATCCTTTTTGTTTCCACATATAGTGGGGATGTCGTAGGAGGAGGGCGGGTGTTGTGGATGCGTTTTCGAGAAAGGAGAATTTACACCTTACCTGTGACATCGTTGGTCAGATTGTTGCCATTGCTGGCCGCGTATCCGTTGAGAACGCCCGCGATCGAGTCCGTACTTCCGGTGCTCTTCGCGGGCGACGTTGCGGCGCCTGATGACACCGATGAGGACGTCGACTCCCCGCTGAGGGAGATATTGCTGCGCATGTGATTTTTCGCGTTTGGGGTGGTGGGTGGGGCATCGGGAGGGCCAAACAGGCGATTGTATGAATCATTACCGGGCTTGTTGCGCGGCGTTTCGTTGCTGTTGCTGTTCGGTGTATCGCCGAACAGCGCCGAGCCCAACTGCGACTGGTTGTGGTTCTTCACACGGCGGGGGCTAGTCTCTTCGGGGGCCGCACCGAAAATATCGCTGCTTCCGCCACCAGGGGGTTTCAATACCCTGAAACAATGGAACAATGCAAACATTAGATTTATCGATGTCAAAGATGCCTGGCAAAGGTATAGTTTTGACATTGACATCTTCAATCCTTAAGCATCGAAGTACATCAAAGATAAACTAAAGTATTAAGTTCATGATCAGAAAAAAAGGATTGAAGAGTTCTTCATTCGAGCTGACAATTTCCTGCATAGAATAATTTATTTATTCAGAGATTCTTAAGTGATTGGGCGTCCTTTTTTAAGTGGTTTTCGTAATAAGTGTTTTTTTTATAGGTTTAGTCATTACTAAATCATTATTTAGAGTAGAATTTGACTCTAAAGTAAATTGTTTAGGCTTAGCTATTAAGGAAGTTGATATTGGGACATTTTGTTCGACCATATCGTCGATTTTATTTTTTCTTACGTAATACTTCCCTTATGTAATTCCTTTTAGAAAATCTCAAACTTCATAATAGAATAGTAATTCTGTTACGACGTACTATGAATCTACGGTGAATACTATAAATTGTTTAGAAGAGTATTTCAATTTTATTCCTCTACAATAGCAAATTAAAGAAAAAGAATGAAATAAAAGCTAGAAATCATTTGCACCAGCTTCCAGATGAAACAAATGCTCTTAAAATTACCTAAGATCTTAATTCTCCACTAGTAACAAAAACTAGGTGAAGACGTCAATTTCTTTCAACGACAAGTACGCCTTCATCCACGCCTCTTAATTGCACGGTATACGAACTGTGCAATCGCGTGTAGTGCACGTTCCATGGGACAGCCTTTAGTCATACACGCCGAGTCAGCCACTTCCGAGAGGCGAAAAAGGGTTGAGAACCATTGTTCTCGGGCGGTGGTCGCCGACATGGGAACAACACAGCTCGGTCCCCACGACGGAAGGACTCGATCCAATTTGCTCGATAAATCTGCGCTGATTTCTACGTAACGAGGGTCGCGCGTCTCTCGGCTTGATGCGTGGCACGCGCTTTGTCGCGTGCTTGTTGCCTGGTCGAGCGGGTAGAGTGGGAAAAGGAAGGAAGAAAGGGAACAGCAACGGCGAAAAAAAAGAGACGAGAGGAGAAATAACAGACCAGGGTGTGGTACCAGAATTCACTTCGGACCAGGACGAGCAATTAAAAATATGAAATCCGTTCTCTTTTCTATGAACGAACGAACGAATGAACGAGCCATGGGGGAACATAGTTTTAAAGGTCCACAGACATCATTAGCAGGACGGTTCAATTAACGAAGGAACCGTTCACGCGTGACGATCTCTTTTTTTCTCTCTCTCTCTTTTTTTTTCAATTTCCTCCAGGGATGGATTCTGACTGCTTTCGAACGAGTTTGCGCTGGGAGACTATCCGAATATGGACCGTTTCTGGTTACACAGGCTCCGCGATGAATCTTGATCGATTCAGTCAGGATGAAGTATATCCTGTTGATTAATGCCTCGACTGATGTCTTGATATGGTAGCCGGTATTAACAATTCCGCTCCCATCTAGATCATTTTGTACAAGAGTCTGGTCGAAGTGTTTATAAATGATGTTGTAGCAGCGATGGATAGAGTATGATTATTGGGAGGAGCCGTTGCTTCTTGGGTATGTAGTTTGTGTCGGGATTATTTCTTGCTCGAGTTACACGGAAGCTTAAAGTGTTCGGTTCCATCGAGGTTCGTCCTTTTCTCTCTTTAAAAGTATATTTACACATACTCTTGCTCTGCAACGAAACATTTTGTTTTCTTCAGAGTATCAAATGTTTGTAATCACACAAAAGTAGTACTAAGAAGACTAAGTGATACGAAGATAATCAGTTTAAATTATTTATTATTAATTAATCAGTATAAATGAATCTCTATACCGTATAGTGATGTACGAATACATTTCGTGGTGTCGCTGTATCTCTTGTGCTTAAAGAAAAATATATATAATATATAAACCACATTGTTTTTACATTTTTACATTTACGCACTTATCTCTTGACTCAACATTCCGAACTCTCAAGATCGAAGAAATTACCACTGCGTGTAATTACCGTTTGTTCCCCGATATTTAGCTGATAATATGATTTATAAATTCGAGAACGCCACTCCTAAGTCATCCCCCCGTCTATACGTTCCCTCGTGGTAATAGATTTTCTAATTACATTCAATTAACATTCTTCTCGAACGCATTACGTCGTCCTATCGATCGTATCGTATATGTCTGGTTGTATCGCCAGCAAGAAGTCGTTAAACTCCCGATCGATCGAATATAATCGTTTCACTCTAATTAACGTCGCAACACTGACGCCCCTTACGAATCTTCCCTGTGCCCCCTTTTACCCCCGACGATTCATCAAACGTACGCAACGTATCATAGCACGCATTTCATCGACTCAACGATAAATCAACGCTTCCTCGTTACGGTGTCTCGGATAATTGAACGACCGACGCGGTTTGATAGAAACGTGTTCGTTGCTTCGACGAGAAAGCTTCTCTCTCTCTTTCTCTCTCTTTGTTCATTGACCATACATAACCGCAACTATGAGCTTATAAGCCTCGTTTACGCTCCGTATAACGCTGAAAACTCACCACAAGGGACGCGCCATTCCTCCAATTATTAAATTCATCTCTAATTGACCAATTACTGGCTAGACTGCTACATATACGGATTTCTTCTATGCGTCGACAACTGGCGATTTTATTAAGTAAAATAGATGTAGATATAGTCGTTTTGAAATTAGCAATTGGTTACGATTGTTTAACTGTGCACTTTGAAAATTTTTATGGTCCATGAAGTGGCAACTTCGGTACAGTTTTACAATGGAATGTTCTTTTCCATGAAAAGAATTATGTTTAGTAAATTTACTGATACATGGGATAGTTCTCATTTTCTTTCATTTTTTATCAATTTATGTTACTGTAATTTGCTTTAGGGCTAACCCTTTCGATTCCAAAAACTTCCTACAGCAGAGATCACCAAGAAATATTTCTTCAATTCCTCATCCTAGTATGTGTAATATCGATCACATTAAAAATTCCTGTATTCACAAATCTGAAGATGGTTTCATATTCTATAATATAGGGACCCATGTCGTAGACTTTTCTTTCACCACGATTCTTTCTACTACGAAAATTTCATCTCTCGAAAAATTTCAATATCGAGTTTCATCTAAACTCCTACACGACCCTACAATATCCACTCGATCTCGTTCTAACGAATCAACCCCCGGCTCGTTCGTAAATTACCATATTCTCTTCCCGTCAACATCTACCGAAAGCAAAAAGAAAAGTAGATTTATCGTCCCTTTCCATTTCTTCCGTACCATAAATCCTCGGAACGTAAGAGGGCAGGAAAAAGAAGGCGAATTCACGTAAAGGACACGTCTAGGACGATTGATGATCCTCTTCGGCGATGTTGCGTCCGATCGTCGATGCGTACAGTGTCCGAGATCGACGATTTTCTCGACAAGAAAGAGAGAGAGAAAGAGAGAGAAAGAGAAAGAGCCTACACGTTCAGATGAATCCGTGGAGAGACGGGAGGGCAAATAACGAGGATAATCAATCGGCCGTAGGAAGCAAGGAGTCCTGGAGGGGACAGGATGGGCGCGCCGAGGAAATATGTTGGATGACGTACGACGACGCCTCTGCGTCTTCTTTTCGACGCCGTGTAACCCCACCAAAGGAACCAATCGTCGACTTAATAAGACCATCAACCTGTTTTACGCGGTTGTCCATGCATCTTCCATCATCGAGAACCGCCATAACATTTTAATGTTCGTCGACGTAAACCAAGTCGTAGAAGCGTGTTCCGGTGCTATTAAATAGGTTAATGTCATTTAATCTTATGTGTCGTCGTGTTTAATGGGGGGTAAAGACCGACATGAAAGAGATTAAACGCTCTTTATAAATCTCTAGTTTAGATAATCCGAAGACAGATGATCGTAACCGAACGTTGGTAATTATCTATGAGAAACGAACGTGGAGCAAGAACTTCTTTCATTACCGAATCTGTCAAACCGATGGCTTACAGGGCTGTTTCTCGTTTTTGATGCTGATTTTTGTTGCGGGAAAAGTAACAGTTTTCCGTTTTAAATATTCGTTTCTTTCTATTAAATGCAGAGCGATCGAATTTAAGACAGAATTTAATTTAGGAATCAATAGGTGAATTGACAGATTTGATATAATTGATGATTTTAGCGTTAAAGATCTAGGATCGTTCAATTTTTCGTTTGTCTTTTTTCGGAATCTTTCTCGTGGAAAGATCTGTTGCACTATCTCCAGGCGCTTCCGGTACACCGCATTAGTTCCCTGCTGCGAGGATTTTACTTGACTTTCCGTTTGCACCGTGTGGGCTGCCGCTGACCCCACGGTTGCTGAACCCACCATATGCCGACTACGGCTAATATATATCGTTTAGAATGTTATTACACCATAAGGGACGTTATTTCTTTTATCTTTCCAATATCCCTGATGTTCGTTTAATAAAATACAGATAGATGCTTTGTCATCGCGACAAATTTTCAGAAGAAACCTTACCGTGACTCACAAGATATCGACTTTTGTGATGCGTAAATAAATTTATGAAAAATCACGACTGAAAATGTAAATTAAAAATTCGAAACAATACCATTGATTAGAAATTGCATAATTTCGGTGAATATATTTTCTTTGCTATTCTCGCTCGAAGCTACGTTCCGAAGAATTCTCTGTGTGATTAACGATAATTTCTAATATCTTGATGCACGTTCTTCGTATCAATCGTCTTTTAGTATCGACAGGGAAAGTTGACAAAAAACGTCATAACAGAAAAGATTTATGATATCAATTGAAATAGCGAGAAAAAACTTGCCTCGGTATTTTCTACGAAGTCATTCAATTTCTAAGAAGTCATCCAACTCCTCCGATTCCACCGTAAAATTTTTTTCGCCCCGTTACGTAGCAATGTTAGAAATTCCCGAGGAAACCGCGTGAAAAGTGGACCAGGACGCTTTCGAAAATAATAATCATCTGCTACAATGACTCGACATGCTCGCAGAGCGAACTATGTTAATGCTTGGCGAACGTCATTAAAGAGGAAATACGATCTACTCTCTTCAAAGGTCTGTCTCATACTTGTTCAACTTAAAATAACACAATCGAGTTTTAAAGCTCTTCCGTCATCAAGATACGGAACAATAAATCGATCATACACTTTTCCACGATATAGACCATCATTCTAGTCAATAATCCTAATTCTGCTACGAACCGGGGAAAAGACACGCGGTTACAATTTTTTCCTATTCTCTTCGAACTTAAAAAATTGTTTAAGAATATAGAAGTACGATTCACTGGCAAATTATGGATATTATATCGTACGTAGTTACGACGATTACGAAGGATAAAAATATTCCAGATCGATTTATCGGTAACTTTGTAATAAAATAACATGTTGCGAAAAACGAGCAAATGTCTGGATACTTCTACCAAGTAGATAGTGTACTTGATTTGTTTTCCTTAAACCCTGTCATTTTGAAAGTTGCACGATCGATCGTCTTCTCAGAGATCGTGAGACGATCGTCGATAGGACAGACAAAATGGAAGAGAACGAGTCGAAGGAACGAATCCTAATGTTCAACGGGGATCGTCCATCATTCTGCTAAACGTCTCACGTACGACGTAATCAAAAGAATATAGAAAATGGGACGCAACGGCAATCATCTACTCTGCGAGTCGTAAAGTCGGATGAACGGAATTAAAGCTCGTGGGAATACGTGTAATATTCGACGTGACGCGAAATCAGGTTGCGTGGGTGAGAGAGTGCTTTGCTCTGGAACAATTCTTCGATTAACACATTCCTTGACACCGAGAAAAATAGACTTGACAGTACTTTGACACTAAAACGACTAATGATAAATATACTATCAATTTACTTGCAACTTCGTTAAACCATGAAATGAATATACCTAAGCGTATTCTAATCTCAATAACAGTTTACATTACTTTTACCAAAAGGTTTATGTTTCAAGTAATTGTGAAAAACGACAAGTAAATGAAACCTGTTTGAGCAGATCTGGTAATCATGATATTAAACTGGAATAAAAAAAGGTTACATTAAAACAACTTCGATCGAAGAAAAATACTACCTGTGCTAGATTCTTAATGTTGTTTAATATTCTGTCGCATCTACTATCTTAACCGTTTTAGCGCCATGCAGCACGATCGCGCTGTTCGCGTACTGTGGTGAACTGTGTCGCGTGATCCCCGTAGCGAAGAATTATCGACGAAGAACATTTTTAATAAGCAAAATCTCGATAGCAGAATAATATAAGGAAACCTCGTCGAACTTTAAAAGTTCGAAGAACATCGAACGTCCAACTTGTCGAAATATATTCTGATCTTGTCCAGTGACTGGCACGAGGATTTAGTCGAGGCAATAACGAAGGAAAAAGAGGAGTAAGTCGGTGCCATCTCCCGCGACGTCACCCTTGGCATTCGACGTCCTCTTGTCACGGTATATTCGGCTCTGTTTCGGAGGGATCACCCAACAAAAGAATTCAATCACGATCGATCCAACTCAACGATCACGCGACGGCGTTACCTTTTTTTTAAAAAGGGCACTAAGTTCACTGACGTATGATGGCGATAAACAAAAGAACTTCGGTTTCCAGGTCAAACGAACTAGTCTTAAGTATCAGATTATATAAATACAATGTTATCCTCGTGGGAACGCCGCATTATCCTGCTTCCTAACGTCCCAATCAAAATTATGCGGAGAAAAATACCAGGCGTACCATGATCCTCCATTTCGAGGCACGATATTATCGTAGACCATTACTCTGCTTTTACACTTTGAACATCGAGCTTCGATTTCATCCATTACCCGTAACATCATCCCTTATCGTCGAATACACGCGCCGTTTCTGGCTCACTGATATCACAAGACTTTCTACTAACGTTTCTTTGGAATTTATAAGTATGTATGTAATGGAAGTAGCATAGCTAGATTCTGAATTATGCATTTCTTTAAGGGTTTCTTCGTGTGTCTGTTCTATAAAAATTGTTCGCGTTTCTCACAAAGATATTTAATTAGAATTATTAATCGTCGAGATATGCTTAACGATTATGTCGTTTAATAATTCTTAAATTTTATATAGAGTTGTCAACCCTTTAACGAAATAGAGATAAAGCTACTCGATTAAAACTATTGTGATTACAAAGTGTCATGTCTCATATTCTTCAATAATTTCTAAAGTCTTTACTAACTTTTCAACCTGTCTTTCCAATTCTTCGATGGAAGAAGAGAGAAATGAAGTTACTCGATTCAAATCTAACGTAATACTAATATAACTAATACCTCATATTCCCCGATAATTTCCCATTTCTTTACTAATCTTCCAACTACTTTTCCAACAAATCTTTTCACTTGATTATCAATATTCAAAAATCTTCGTATCGATCTTCCTGCTATGTTTTACCAGAGTGCAAGTTATAGTTCACCGTTTATATGGTAGAAATTAAACTCGGTCATTCTCGGAGTCAAAAGTTTTCGAGCCTAGAAACGTCGGAGACGCGATCGTTCGAGACGAAGCTCCTCGATGGAAAAATTCACAAGGCGGAAGATAAGGCGATCGGAAAGAGTCGGAGGCTCGGTGCTTGCGCGTAAATGGATCGTTTCTGTGGGTGCAGCAGCAATAAGGAGTCACGCTCGAGTACTCGTCTTGGCTGCTGGCAACTCCGTGTGAGGTCCCGGAATATCGAGGATGTCGATAACAAGGAGCGGCATTGTGGCCAATCTTTATCGCGTTTCGGACAATGGTCATTGTTCCGACGTTTAATTACCCCAGGCCTTTGCCATTCGCTAATACTTCCTCGATTTCACGTTTCGCTAAATATTTGCACCATGGTAAAACTCTTTTCGTGTGCTGCGCGCTTTTAGAGATAGATAGATGCAATACAGGAGTAGGCGAGAAATAGTTTAGCTAGAAGGTAATTGGTCGACTGGTAACCACGATGATCGTACGCTTCCATTATCTTCAACCTCGTGGGAGTTCCTTGAATATTCAAATACGATCCACCCTCGACGTAGGTCGTTCTGAAGGCGGGTTAGCTGACTTTACGATCAAGCTGACGCGATACGAGCATCGAACCCCTCTTCGTTGATTGGATTGGGAATTGGTAACTCGTGCACGGGGATGTCTTATTGGGTTTCGTGTAAATTTGTTAGGGTTGCAAGCTCCTTTTCAAGCGAGGACTTCGCATGATCGAGTTAGAGGGTTAGATTTATCCAGTTCGGAGGTAATTTTTTCCAACTGTTTTTGTTTTGTTCTGCATAGCGAGAGAAAGCCTTACAAGGTAGATAACTTACATAAGTTTCGCAAGATGATCAAAATTTTTTTTATCGTAGAAAATTAGTATAAAACTGCTTGAAATCTCCCTTGGCTAATAAAACATTATCATATGAACATTACAAAACAAAAGGTTGAGTTCCACAACGTCGTCGAACTTTCTCCTCAAAAATAATTGAAAGCAAAACTGCGTTATATTTTGGCAAAGCGATAAAGCATTGTCATACAGACTTTATATTCAGATCGTAAATATTTCACGAGATCACCGAAATTTCTCTCGAAAGCAGGAAGTAAAACTGCTTGAAATCAAGGGTAATTTAGAGGCAAGTCTCGAGTCTTCCTGATCAGTCGGACGATTCTTCTTCTTCTCCGCCTTTCAACCATACCACAGTCATACATCACCATAGCCTGGCAGGCAGCACGCTAAGACGCTCGGTTCGATCCACGAGTACGTACCGATGCTTGCCCACGTCCTGTTCGATTCGTTTCAATTAGGAGCCTGGCGAGTTTTTCAATTCGATTCAGGAAGTTCCATCGACCGAAGCGCGATTAGTTGAACACGCAGTTACTTCGATCTGCCAGACGCCTTTCGATTCAATTCCTAATAGTGTACGGGTGCGTTGGCGTCAGACAGTCAGATACGAGAAGAAGCTTCACGTATCGTACCGTTGAAATTGCGAGTAGGCTTAAGTTTCTTCGACACCCTGAACCGTCGCATATATTATCTTCCATATTCTACCCTTGAAAAAAAGCTCCACCTTCGAACAAGAAATCTCTATTTCTCCATTTGGAATCGAATAACTTCAGGCCTTTTGTATCGCTTGGTAAAATCATGATTCTTCTTCACGTAACAGCAGTTTACTTTCATGATTCATATCAAGTTCTAGGTCAACATTTGTCCAAGGATAATCGCAGTTTTGCTACGCGACTTGTGCCTAAATTGTATGTCATTCTTACAATTCTATTGTTTATGAATTACGTAGTCATCAAAAAATGATAACAATTTTTTCTTCGTTGGAAGACTCATCTACTACTCATCTGTTATAAAATTCGCTACTAGTGTATCTAAGATTTCGAAAATAAAAAAGAATAATAAATAAAAGATACAAATCTACTTTGATAACAATTCTAATGATTCTGCTCTTACTGTAAAGCTTAGAAAAACATCGAGTTCCTCTTAAGGTAATGACCGTTTCCTCTGACGAGTCGTGTCACGTTGCCTGATAATGACTTAATCGTCCTGTTAATCATATTGTTCCCAGCTATTTGGACTTTCACGAGTAGATTCGATTGTTCTAAGCGGTGCTCGTTGCGTAACGGACGCGAGTCACGAGCGTAAATTATTCGTGTCGGCCGACTACGTGAAACCGGCACGTGTGAATCGTTGAATCGCAACACTGACGCATCCTCGCAACACGAGACGAATCTTCGAGAATCGAAGTGTAAGAATATAATTTAATGATTTGTTACGGAAGGGATAAGTCATTAGCATGCAAACAACAAGAAAGGGAATTTTTATGAGTTCGACTGATCCATCAAATATATTTACATCCAAGAAGGTATCTTAGGTATCTTAATTGATTTGAAAGGATTGCTGGAAGAATCTAATTGCTCTTTGTTCTACTATAAGCATTCTATCGTAAACGGTTGTGTAGATATCGTGAACGTTTGAATACTAAAACTATCAGGATATTCAAAATAACCAATACATAATTTCTTAAAGATAGATTTGCAACAATTGGTAGGGTAACATTTTTAGAAAATGATCTTTTGCAAAAATTTGATTTGTCTCTTGCGTTATATCTAATATATATTTCTTCACATACCTTTTTATTTTAGTCTCTTTAGAACAAGTTACATACTTTACACAGCTTAGTCACTGATAATTCGAATGCTAATCGAGCAATTGGAAATGTTTCATGCAGGATTAGTGCTCTTATGAGTTGCTGACCGAATGATAAATACTCAGGAGTCTGCTTACGTATGCCTGTATGACTTAATCAGCCTGAATGTAAAAATGTATGAGATGAATATACGTTTCTTGCATATAATAACATGTCGTAGCGAATTGATACGGTGACCAGTTGCAGGGCAACTGAATTAGACCGTGCAACTATATTCGGTTGAAGTGGTCGAGTTACGAGCGAATATATTCGTGTGGAGTGACTAGAATTTAGATAAGAACGTCCAGCATTAACTCTCTTATAAATACCTATCTGTTACTTAATTCCTTTTATACGATACGCTTACATTTATAGAACTGTAATAAATCTTTGCGATTGCACGAAAGTTCGTACAAGTCGAACCAACTTAGCACGGTATCATCGAGTTAAGACTTAACTCTTCGCAGTTATATTGTTCTACAAACATTTTATTATTACTTTAGAAACTTAATATTCTTTTCTCAATGTGAATAATTATACATCGCAGAAAATTAACTATTATATTATAGAAATTGAAACAAATTTAAATAAAGAATTTAATATTCTTTACCAAAATTCAATTATTTTAAAAAGTTAATTTTAGACGAAGAATAAAAAAATTTTGACATTCAACAACAAAGGTATCCAGTGACTAAGAACAAAACTTCCCCGATTACTCAAGACCGAAACAGTAAAAATGAAAGGGTACCATCATCATCGTCGTTGTCGCGATATTATGTACAAGGTATTGTTGCGCAGAAATAACGTCGTCAACGTCACAATTGACAGAAGATGTTTGCGACATCCGCGAGACACGCCACGCACGCCATATACAGCAGGTAGCCACGATCGATGCAAATGCGGCAAATCGGCAAGTCAAAGTGGATCGTTTGAATTGCTCAGAAGGCGATTCATCTATCTCGGTGAACAATTCTGTCCGATGAGAAAAACGATCTCATCGATCAGACGAAACGTGATCGGTAATCAAAGCGCAATCGATCGATCCTCCGCATAATCCATATTTTGTCCTAAATCTATTTTAGGGATTTAAGTAGTTGAAATATTTCAGTATCGCGTAATAAATGTAAATTAGCAATGATTTACAATCCAGAATTTGTAATAACTTTAAAAAAAATTTTAACCAGCGGTTACTACTGGAATAATGTTCCTGCTTCAAATCTGACATAAAAATATATAGAAATTCTATGCTATCCAATTTGAAATCTGTAGCAAATTTCATCAGAAACCAGCGTTATATTTCCTCTGATCTTTTTAACAAATCTATGTTTCCAATTTGAGATTCGTAATCAATTACTTCCAAAGTAATACAACCTTTCTTCTAACTTTCTTCGACGAATTTTCATTCGCTTCGATAAATCGGTAATATATAAAAATTCCGTCTCGAACAAATAATCGCGCCATTTGAAGACGATCGTATAGATAACAGCAGAAAGAAATCGATTGCGACCGATGTCGGATCGACAGCTATAAAAGGAAGCCGGATCGAGTGGAACAAAAAAGTCTGTGTGTAACTTTATGCAATGGATCGTGGACTTAGTAATAGACGAAGTTTACGCGAAATTAACTAATTGGCCAATTACGCCTCCGCCCGACCAATTCAACGGCGTAATCGATCGACTTATTCGGTTCCGGTGAAATCGTCGATTTAACCCCTCTTTTCGATCTCTCTCTTCGTTCTTGGTCCCTTGTTTGGTCGGTCGTCGTTTAACAAGCGGATAATCGGACGAGCAACGAGTACTTATCAAAACTTATTTCGACGCCGTTTATTTCAATCAGCCTCGTGATCGAGAAACGATTTTCTGGCTTCTCAAACGGCGAGCAACATTGGTTCTTTCGATGACATACATATTTCGATTTCTCTTTGATGTTGACTTTATCGATTCCTGATACTTCTGATTTATTTTACCTGCACGATTATCGGTATTTTTACAGCATAATAAAATAATGAAGAGCAGTCAAGGAACGGTTTAAATCGTCATATTACAGTCGGACGAAAATGTAGCCACCTGAGTATCTCCATTCTTAAAATACCTTTCCATGCGATACGTTTATATTCCTATAAATTGGTTAACTGTATTTTTGAACTAAAGTAGGATACTAAATACTTATCGAAAATAAATTTCTCCTTCGTTATAAACAATTATCTTATGGATTATATAAATTCTAGCCAAAAATAGAATACGATCCTGAACCATGTAAAAACAATTTTGTAAAAAATATACTAACTAGATTCTACGACATACCACTATTCTTAGAATAATTACATCATAAATAAAACGACTTAAAAAATTATCCGTGTAAGAGTACCAACTAGCACGTACAACTTTTTATCTCGAGATAGTCATCAAACAAATTACTCATTCCTTCGTCAAATCCTTATCTCAGCGTCTCTGAATGACGATTTCAAGCCTGACGACGTTCCGAATTCGCAATTTCTTTATCGACGATTCGCTCAGAAAAGTCATTAGATAAATTTATCCGCGACATTCGTGGCAGTAGAAGAGCAACATCTACGTCACTCTACGATCCACCGTCGAACGATATCGCGTTTCCTCGCGAAACTATTCAGCTAGAAGCTCGAAGTTCACGTTCCGTGGCCCTGAATAATGCACAGGAAACATCGCGGAACAAAGTATGAGTTATCGAGCGCACGCTGCTAAGAACACGGCCACGTATACGAAAGAGATAGCAGCGATGATTATCGGACGAAGGTGCATTACGATCGATCGACTTCCAGCGTTTCGCGTGGCGGACCTTATCACTGGCCGCAAAGAGACAGATAGAGTCAATGTTCTGTAAAAGCGGCTGTTATAAATAAAGAGATCGACGTAGGCGGCTATAGGCACCAACATATCGAGAACATCCAGGTTGTTTCCCTTTCTTTTTCCAGGAAACTTTCTCATTTTCTTCCTAACATTATTAATTATTATTTAGATTGGTGAGATAGATATGGAAGAACGATGTTTCGAACAAAATATAACGATTCGGAAGTTATCTAAGCAATTACATTTAAAACTTCTATATCTTATAAGTTCAGCGTCGAAATTAAAAATTAAATACATGGAAAATCCATTTCGATTTATTTATTAACTGTTTGTAACTGTCAGTAACTGAATGAAATGTTTTGAAGAAATATCATCCTGTGATGATGTTCAAGTCATACTTTATTTACACCGCGATTAGTTGCGTGGTGAAATTGCAAGTTTACTTTCTTATCGAAATTGGAATATCATGTTTGTTATCTGACGATAACTTTTATTTTCACTCACTGCCATCGGTCGAACTCTCCTTGCTGATCATCTGCAGCGATCATAAATTATCCTGATAGCGTGTCGGGCAATTGTTAGGCTGATGTTTGAGTTTGTCGATTCGTGGAAATATGTGGTCGTGAGCCATATGACTGTAGAAATTGGGAAGAATATCAAGCTTATATGTCGCTACGATTCTCTCCATAATTACCTCTATATACATATACGCATATACATAATAATTTTTATATTTTAATAATTTCTTATACAATAATTTCCCCAAAACTGTTCAGTTCTATACTCGGAATTATTTCCAACTCCTTTGCACAAAGACATTTATGCTTACGTACATATATAGATAAACTTCAGATATTACAATCTGCAAGTTCCCTAAAATTCCAAAAATCCGCTAAAACAGCAAGACGTAATTAAATGCCTAGGTGAACGGTCGAAAACACTAAAACAATTACACGAAGCAACGTGAAATCGGTAAGATCCAGACAGAGCAAGTCTCACCAGGGCTTCCACGCGTCATAGGTTCGCAAAATCCGTCTTTTCTCCTAGGAAGCCCCGAAGAACGATATCCACAAAAGCCTACGAGCTTACACGAGGGGGAAGCCGCCACCGCGGGGGTTCATACGATGCGTGTCCACCCTTTCGTGTCCACTGGTAAAATGGGGGTGAGTAACCCCATGACAGAGACGATACGGATCCGGAAAGAGCGACTCGTTCGTCGTAACGCGATACGTCTCGATCCACGTGGGACTTGGAGACGTGTAGTTTTACAGGTGAAGCATATCATAATAGTCGAGGAAGTCGACGGAAGAAAAAAAAGAGAACGTCGATTCTAGGTTACAGTTCGATCCACGTGGATACTTGACGTTGATGGTGTTCTGGCTTGCTCGATGAGATCAGAGAAAAACGATCGCCGAGAAACTTGAATAAAACGGAGGAAACTTGACGGATCGCTTCTTTCTCTAGCTTTTCTTTTTTCTTTGTTTTGAGAGAATTTATAGAGACGTGATGTTGAGTAAATTAGGATTGGATTGCTTGCAGCTAATTATAGTTGGTAATTTTGTCTTGATTTGTAATAGAGGATTTCATTTTAAGATTTCAGAAACGATCAGACAATGAATAGAATGTAAACGCAATTGTATGGGAAGTATACGAAAGATTTCCTAAAGAACATCATTAATTTGTCAAAATATTTATGGAAGATCTTGTAATCAGGTCTGTATATTTATGTAAAAATATTTACAAAAAAGTTACAAAAGATTTCTAGGATATAAACGATGTGTACACATTAGAAACTATTATGAAAAAAAAATTTTTGAATAATACATATAAAAAATTCGTGAAAATTTCCCTTGCAAAGAATTTCTGCCAAAATTTTTTTCGCAGTGAAATATTATTTATCATAAATCAACATATAAAAAGAAGAATGGTTGAAAATTTAAACTTCTAGACTAAATGTTAGATAAAGTAGCGAGTTGAAGTAACCGTAGTAAACATTTTTACAGTGGAAAAAAGGGAATTAACTAATTGGATTGCTCCCCACTTAAGCTTAATACTCGACGTAGCTAAGTGGAAATCCGAAGTTATGGAAACAGAAACTTCCACTTCTATTAAGAATATTTTCTCATTAGCATACATCAAAAGCGTCTGATACTGATATAATTAACAAGTCCAATGCGGTTAACTCGACAAAATTTTGCAAATTGTTACGACGATTCGAGTAAGATAAGTAGGAGGAACAGGATATGAGACGAGCTCGGAAAAACATGTGTCACGCCCACGCACAATGTAATAATACATACCTTATTATGGTCGTTAGGGAAGGACTCGTTAAGAAGGTTAATCGTCGATTGATAATTGGTCCGAAATTGGATCCGTTCGCTTACGGGATCTCTTTAAATGAAATTGACATTGTTCTTTGATTCTTTTATCATTCGACTCATTTATCACTTTCTGTTAATCGAACAAAAATATTACATTTTTTATTTAGAGATCTTAATCTTATCTTATTTATCAGAATATTCTCACACGACACGATGTCTATGTAAATTCTTATAATTCAGAATTGAAATAATTCTCAGCGGTCCCAAGTTCTTTCAGCCTCTGATCCGCAATCAGATAAAAATTATTCTTATATTATAATTAATATTCACCATTTAATTATATCTCTCAAAATATTATAAACTGAATACCCATACAAATATTTCATTTCGGTATTTAACTTCTTATAATTCATGATTTTAAGCCATTATCAGCCCATTTAGAATACCCAAAATTGCTGATCAAATGCGTCTCAAACGTGTAAATCTCCAAGGAGCACTATTTTAACTCATTGGTTGACTCTTGTTAGTAAAATCTGTCGATTTGCCTTCCAAATTTAACTCCACTCCGCATTGCGTCAAAAAATCCTTGCAGAAATACGTTTGCTATCATACTATACATAATTCCATGTCTCTTCACCTAGATTTCAGCTGATAGTGCGACAAATCCCAGGACAGCGACAATTTTTATTCGACGAGACCTAGTAGTAATCGTCATGATAATAGATCAGAATTGGCAATAGACAGGCTGGTGTAGCGATTTTTCAGCTGGCAGCTGTCCCAAACGATTTAAGCTTATTCTCATTAGGTCAAGACCGGCCAGCCTTGTATAGGGATTCTCAAATAAGCCAAACGACAAATCGTTGAAAAAAATTTCAGCTGAACTCGTGTTCAAATATCTATTAGTTAGCGTTTTCTTCATAGAGTCTCTTGTCTTGTTACTGCTAAATCAGCGATGCGAAACAGCCGATGGAAACAAAGAACCGGTGAAAAGATACGTCTGGTTACGTGTATCTAAGTTTGCGTAAGACCTCAACTGACCGGTGCTAAGGAGAAGATCCAAGGAAGAAGGATCTAGATTCTAGATGTACGATATCGTGGGTCCTTTGAAGTCTTGAATTATGTATTACGTTTCTACAGGAGAAATTATACAGATGGATGATGGATTTCTTAAGCTGGGAGCGATGCGAGTGAATACTGTGAATGCGTGTACAAATGAAGTACGAATTTTTCATTTTCTCTCGACTATTGGAAATTATTAGGTGTGAATATGCTAGGAAACTTCTACTTCCTTTTTAGGCTTAAAGAATTTCCAGCTTCGAAGTATCTATGAGATTTATAATTTTTTGTAGAAACTTAGCGAGAAGCTTCGATACATGCAGCTGTCAGAAAGATAATAAATTAAGCGAGGCAAAGAGTCGACTACGTTGATTGCATACAACAGATACCGTATGTTAAATTACTACAAAGTCTACTTAAAGCCACTATTACTCTTAATGCCCAAAAATTCGTAAGATTGGAAATATCTACGAAATCTACCAAAATTCCTTAACAAGATAAGATTCCTAATGTTCTAACACAGAGACAATCTCCATAGAAATATCAAAAATCAAGAATTCGATGAAAATTTCTGCAGAATTAAGAAAAAACTTCCATACCTCTTACCAAGAAATTATTTTTAGTAAAAAGAACTATGGCGATATCGAAAAATGAGTCATGGATTCGAGGAAATCCATCGTGAAGTATACACACGAAGCAGCATAATAATCTGTACTTTTTCAAGTAATCTCGTGTCATCCTTTGAAACAGGTTCGAAAGATGATGAACGAAGAGAAGCTCTCTCGCGTCGGGTGTTGGGGATGGGCCTGTTTATCACTCGAGGACAAAGACTGTACTGTATTGGGTCTTGTATAGAGCAAGCATTATAACGGGGGCATCGATGGGAAAGCACGAACGCTAGTCCTCGGGGCCAGGACGGATAAGCATCAATCTCGATGCCACGAATCCGATCAGAAAGATAACCGCGTGCCTCGAGACCCCGCGTCGTGACTCTGCACTCTATTGTTTCCATCTACAGGTGCTAACAGTCCTAGAAGAGGAAGCACGTTGATTTTCGTTTGGATCTTTGGAATTTTTCTATCCGATGGTATCAGAGAAGTTTTACTGGCCTGATTCGACGTATAAAATTATTTGGTTTATTAAAAAGTTGATGGCACTTTCGCTTATTAAATGTACGAAGAAGAGTTAAGGTCCCAAGTGGTTGGTCTATTTATTCGGTGTCAACCTGGAAGTGATTGGATAGTTCGAGGGTTCTCGTTACGAGTGCTTCTGAAAGTATTAAAAAACCTTCGGTTGGCTTGATTAAATATATAGGAAGTTGATTAAATTTATTGAAAATTCACTGCATTCATCGAGTATGAATGTATCGAATTTATATTTATTTATTGAATTTATCAAATGCTGATCGCATTTCCATTGTTATGTCCTGTTAATTACTTCGAGAAGTGAGTCAAAAGTTTGTCTATTCCTTGGAAACTTTTATTAATTTAATTGCTAGTAAAATATAGGACACATACGATATAACGATTGTTTGATTGTTTTCTTGATTCAGGTTATATCAGATATAGAAGGTTAAAGTTCAAAAATGATTTACTGTTCACAGAATAATTCGAGAACTTTCTCTTCGATATCTAACTTGCAGTATAACACCGAATGAAACAATAAAAATCAAAATTGATAATGGTTACAAGAGAGTTTTAAACCCATACTCGATTTTAATCGACCATTTTGGAGCACATCCATTATCCTACATCCTCATCCTAAAGTGATGCCGATAGACGAGGAATCCGAGTGAATACGAATAACAGGATCCAGCTGATAGACTACCAAGAACTTTCTTCTCTTATACAGAATTCTCCCTAAGCGAGGTCAACATAATCTGAATATCCAATGACCAAGCTGTCTCATTTCAAAGGTAGCTAATAACACCCTTCGACGTTCAGAAGCTGCATCGCTTGAAAAGTATCTATCCAAACACGACGAGGAAAGATTTCGCAACTCGTGACATCAATATCCTAATTAACTTTCCAATATTTCCTCGAACAACCCATTTCCAATTAGATCGGAAGAATATAAAGAAGCAGACAGAGAATTCAAAGGAAAAGATTCCTCGTTATTCAGAATCCGCCAACTTATTATTATTCCACTTGTAAAGTCAATGAACTTCGTGGAAGAACAATAAGCACAAAGATTCCAATTTACACGTCCTCGAAAGAGTTTCACTTCCTAATTATCCAAAAGCTATCGTTCAATGCGATTCCCATTGTTCAAGTAAATGAACTTCATGGAGGAACAATAACTACAAAAATCATCAACGATCAGATCTTCCTATGGATCCCACCATGGAAGAAGCGAGGAGATTTATCTGAGATTTTTGACTAAACGATTAACACCTCCTCAAGAGGACTACGCTTAGATAAAAGATCGCGTGGGTGTGTTATGAAGCGTATATAGTAGGTACAAAGAAAAATCATGGTGGCAATTAAGCGTGAACGGGCTGGAGGTGACATCCGTGTAATTACAGTCGTTCAAGAGCCACGTACACATCAATTACCCGAGGGCGTTGACCACATATTAAACGAAGTTCAATTGCAGAAATCTCTCGTCCACACACGTCGTCGATTTCCATTCGTCACCAAACTTCCTTACGACATTGAAACAGGAAACGGAACAAACGATCGTGTTAACATATTTGCTGCTATTAAAATACGTCCGTTTTCCCCCCCGGAAATTAAACACTTATCATTTTTTTTATTAGATATATCTTTCATTAAATTAATAATGTTTGTCCTAACTTCGTTGCTTCCTGTTCCGTTTATCTTTCTAAGCTCTTTTGATAAAAAGTTATTCGTAGCAAATGATTATAATAATTGGTGAAAATAATAATTTATACCAATTAGTTATTAAGCGAGAATTATCCCACTGATATTTGTAGAGTTAATACTAAGATAAAGAAACGTTTAGCTTGAAACTGTTAAAAAGCTATTAAACAGGCAAAAATTATCGTGTAATCAGGCGGCTAATGTTTCTACAACGTTTAAGATGTTAAACAGAGACATGTATATAGCGTGGAATAACAGTCACGCTTTCTAAATCCGACTGTGTTCCGCTCTTTTCCTCTATTTCGGTGCAGCCTCGACTTTTGACACGTAAAGACGTGCTTCCTACGGCCGAAAGATGAAAAAGCTTCAGTTCCGGGAAGAAACAGAGTGAAGGATCGATGAGGAATATTCTAGAAGTACTTTGAGAGTCTGCTCGTTTTATCAATCGCCGGTGAATGGGTATTTCTTGGAAGACTTGCATAAAAATATTTCTTGATACATTCTACAGCGCGACAAGACGAAATTAATTGTAACGAGAACTTTCATGAATTATTTTGAATTTTTTTGCTATGAAACGCGGGAATGAAATATTAATTATTGCGAAGACACGGTGTAAAACGATAGGACATGTATTACGCGTACCTTTAACCAATAAATCGTAAAGAACAGATATAATAATAATCAAGTGATTGATAATTATCATCTGTACTCAAGAATGTTACGGGATGAGATCAATTGTGAAAATTAATAACAGAGAAATGAAATATTAATTACTGCCAGGACTCGGTGTAAAATAGCACGATATAAATTAGCCGTAGCTTTAAGCAATAAATCATACGGAATAACTATAATTGATTAAGAACCATTGTGTGTAACCAAGAACGCCACGTAGCCGAATCAATCATAGCAATAAATATCAAGAGTTTTAAAAAACAAACCACCTGAAGATTTCTCTCTATAAAATACTACCACGAAAGAAATATTAATTATTACTAAGACGCAATGTGAAATAGTAAGGTGCGCATTAAGCGTACTTTCAAGAAATAAAACGCGACAAGCAGTCACGATAATTAATTGATTAATAATTACCGTTTAGCTGTAACCAAGAACACATAGGCCAAAATCGATGCTGCATATTAATACTCAGAACTTTCAAAGCGCAACCATCTCAAATACACTACCAGGAATGAAATATCAAATATTACGAAGACGAAGACCTAAAATGATAGGGTAAACCTACCGGTTAAGCCTACCGGAGCAGTAAACTCGCAAGAAATAACTATAATAATTATCCGGTGGTAAATATTGAACGTTCTTGAAGGATCGTTTAGAGGCGAGTTCGCTGATTTGCCAGGCTCACCGCGTGCAATTAGAAAATTCCTCCGAAAGGATGTGCGACTTCCTGGGAAGAGCTGCCGACAATTTTTATCACAGTGGAAACCACTTAAGTAATGCCACAGATAAAACACTTTGCCCACGAGTACCGGTGTGTAACAGTTGTTTATCCTCTTTGTATCGAAACGGCGTATTTCCATGCTCTTTTAAGTACGTTTCTAATGTGGACAACAGGAAACGATGCCACGTACACGGGAAAATCGTTTCAATGAAAACATTCTCGAGGAAAGACGAGTCTTAAACAGTTTCAAGATGATCGCGAAAAAAGAAAGTTTCGATTTAATTGGAGGGGAAGGATTAATTCCATTGAACTTGGAATATTCAGGATTCTTTGGGCGATGGCGACGAGAGCGCTACAGCACGGTTTTCGAAGCGGCGACCAGATTCAAGGACTGACTCGCTTCGCGATGCAAATCGATCGAACCAGTCACGGTTGTATACGGCGTCTACCGCATCCTGTCATTTTCGAAACCAACCACCCTTCATCTTCAAGAATCTTCAAAGCGTGAATAAAATCTTAAACTTTTATATTTGTCGCATTAATCGATAAAAATAAAGATATTGATCTATTGGGAAAAAAACTTGTTCACTAAAATTTTAGAATATTCCTTTTGAATTAACTAACAACTTCCTAAGTATCACATACGAAACTATGGTTTTTAAGAACTTTGTAAGTGTAAATATCACATCAAAGATAAAATATTTCCTGTCATAATTGATAGAAATAAAAGATCTACCTACCATATATATATATATATATATATCGTCAAATATATTTTACACTAGAATTCTATTAAAAACCCAGAATACTTTGTCCAATGTATTTAACACCCTTTCAAAACTCACACACGATACTCCCATTTTGGAAAACTTCATTTATATATATATAGGTATCACATCAAACGTATATTATCATCTCGTGTCATAATTGATAAAAATAAAGCTATTAGTCTGTCACATATTCAAACGTATCTCATAAAAAAACTCCACTAAATTAGTATTCTTTCTAATTTTCACAGCATCCGAAAGAGATACTCGGACAACCTTCGCAACTTACACCTGTCAAGTTGACAGTTCTGTACTAACCAAACATCAACACATTTATCCTGACCAAACTAACGAGATTCATTGGAAAGGGAAAAATCAATAAAACGTGTTTCTAGAAAAAAGGAAAAGGCGTCTGTTGCCGTCTCGGAAGGAGCAAACCGGATATCCAGCGAGAGGGCTGGAGGAGCCGCAGTGCGGTAAAGAGGCGGGCAAGCGAATCGGTTCCGGGATTACCTTTTCTTTCCGTATCCAACATTGTCGAGTTCGACGTGTCTGTAGGTCGCGTAAGTGGCCATCGTTCTTTTCTTATGATCTTCACCGAGGTATTTCCTCACGCGTACACCCTCCGCAGCGTCTTCAGAATCCTCTTCTCAAGATGTATCACCCCTGGATGCTTGTACACAGAGAGAAACAGCCGAGGAATAGCTCCGAATATCTTGAAAGATGTCAATGTCTCGAAAAGTCTTCGATGTATAAAGTAAAACGACGTTGGAAGATCCAACGGGAGGAAAAAAAAAAGAAAGAAGATGGAACCAGACGACGAGGATTTCCAACAAGCAGTAGTTGTCCTTGGACTCGAGCGTCCTTGATTTAAAGAAGAAGGAACAGCAGGCTGTTTCCCGGTCCCAAGGAGATTGTCAATTCCTCCCCGGCTTGGTTAAGGTCACGAATATATCGTTGGTCGAGTAGAGGTACACTCGTAGCCGCGTACAGCCGAGAAACTGGCAGCCGAATGAGGATCCAGCCAGTATATAATGCCTCCTCCACCGGTGCTTCCCTCCTCTCTCTCTTTCTCTTAGTTGCCCGTTCCCTCTCTGGCGTTCTCGTGGCCGCTCTTCTAGCACCGATCCCAGGTCTCTCTCTCCCACCTTCTTCCCTCCTTCTTGCTTCACCCTGTGCAAGCTCTTTCAGCCTGGTTTCGTCTGCACTTTCCTCTTTCTCGCTCTGTACATACACGTATTTGTGTCTTTGTCAGTTACTGTTCGATCGTGTTCTCCCTATGCTTGTCTTTGTTTCTCTGCGTGTCCCTATCATTGTCTCTGTTTGATTCGAAGCCAGTCCAGCAGAAGCTATACACCACCATCCTGTTCCATGGGTGCGCCACCACCTCTAACAGCAGCAGCAGCAGCAGCAGCAGCAAAATCAAGGGATAACCCCGGCAGACCGGGTTTGTATGCATTTCCACCCCCGACAAGAGGTGGAAGGCCGACGACGCCGACGCCGACGCCGACGTCGACGTCGTGCATTCACCTCAATCAATACACGGTTTGGAGAGGAGGTGGGCTGGTGGAAACAGCGGCAGCAGGACACGCGCGGGAGGGACGTCGCGTCGACGATCGTCCGCGTAGGCATCGCGTCGTCGCGTTCTCGCTGCATGTGCACGCCGATGCACGTGCGCTAACAACGGAACGCACACCGGAGATAATGAGCGCCCTAGAGGAGAGAAGAGGAGAGAAGAGAAAGTGAAGGGAAGGGTGAAAAGGGACAGAGAGAAACGGGGAGGTGGAGAACGCTGGTCGGCGTCAAGGGTTGCGCCGATCGTTAGAGATGCCTTTCGACGCCGCCAGAGGAGAGTAGACAGTGACTGAAGCGACAAAATTCGAAGAAAAGCGAGTAGATGCGAATAAAATGCAAAGAGGACCGATTAAATATGAGTAAATGTAAAAAGACATGAGTAAATGCGAGTAAATTCGAATGGAGGTAATTAGATGCAAACAAATGCTAGAAGGGGCGACTAGATACGAGTGAACGCAAAGAAGAGCAAGTGGATGTAAGAATAAACGTGAAGAGACGTGACTAGACGTGAGTAGATACGAGCAGGGTTACACAGACGCGAGTGAACGCGAAAATCACCAACTAGATACGAGATTATGCGAGAAAAAAAAAGTAGCTTGACGCAAAGTAGACGCAAAAGGAAGAAACTATATGCTAATGAGTATGGCGCAAACAGAGGCAATTAGACGTAAGAATAAATATGAAGAGAAGTAACTAGACACAAATACACGTGCACAGAGGTAACTAGACGCAATTAAACATCAAGAAAGGCAACTGAACGTAAATTCGACAAAAGCAAGACGTAGAAATAAACGAAGGACGGTTAACTAGATACGAATAAACGTGAAGAGAAGTGCAAGTAAATGCAGACAAACGCGATCAGACGCGAACAGACACAATTAGACGTAAGAAGGCATTCTCGCTTAGTTTCTGAATAAAGGGATAACCTTAACAACCTAACCCATTGTTAGAGTAATAAGACAGAAAACACTGGTGAAACGCTTTCGGCATATGATTCTTAATTAGCTTGTGATACGCTGACATTGAACCAGTTAAATAGTTGAGCACTCCCGACTCTCTGAAATGGGGTGAACACTGATAAATATTGTACACAGAGTGGAAGATGAGGTTTCGAGATATTAGAATGTCTTTGGCAGATGATAGATATGGCTGTGTGTATGAAGATGTGTTTGTATGAAAACATTAAGATATCTTGCGTAATTAAACATAATATGTGTACAGATATTATCAGAGGATGTATCATACGTTTCTACTAAATGATTATTCAATTTCTAAGGACGAAAGAGCTGACATAAAAAGAAAAAATTACGACGTATAGTATGTAGCTTACTTCTTTTAAAAGTTAGTATCTCTATGATTTTATAAATAAGCTCGAAGGAGAAAAAATCCCTCTTAAAAGTATTTACGATGCCTTCTATCGACACAAAGCCTCTACAGACGCATTCACCGAGTCCTGTATAAAATCAATAGCCTAGAAAGCTTAAGAAATGTTTACCCATATTATATCAATACCACCTATGGTATCTACCATGCTCAGCCATTACTAATTCCGTAACAGTCACGTCAATCTCTGAAAACATTTTTAAACCCAAATTCTACGCTCTCCAAGCGTTTCCCATCGACCATAAACCGTAAATAAACCGTGCATAATAATCATCGAAATCACCAACATCCTCATGCGTACAATATCACATTAATCGTCCATGTAGAGAATAAAATGGCGCACAAAGGTTGTCGCTGGACGTCAGGACACTAACAACACACGACAAGAAAGTGAAGAGAGAACTGGTATCCCGCTTTCAAAAATTCTTTTGCTATTCTTCCATCGATTCGCGATTCCACCGCGTCACGCACCGCCATTAACGAGCAACGAAGCTCAAAAAGCAACGTTCACCGTGTCTCAATCGCGATTACACAGCGGAGAGACGCACGGTCGGTTTGTCGCGCGTGTTATTCGATGTGACACGCGAGCATACTGGAGAAAATACTGTCATCCGCGAGAACTGTGCTACAATGTACCGTATACATCGTGAAAAACGTTCACGGTGCGTGCGCTATGATTAAATGAGAAAAATAACGTTAGCCGGTTCGCGTGACGGATGGTTTAACCCTTTCGCGGTCCGAATCTCGTTTAATGCTCTGTACCGATTCGCTTGTGATTAATAACGCGCATGAATCAAACCAACTCCTTTAATCTTTTTATTACAGAAAGTTGGATAAAACATTAATAATTTATATATTTCGTGGAATTTGCACGAAAAATGGTTGAAAGGGCTATATGTAGTTGTAATGCAAAAAATGATACTTATTCTGCGTTAGAATTTGAAGAAATAGGAAAACAGAGAGATATAAAAAATTCGTAGAATCGTAGAGCGAAATGTTGCAGCCAGTGTCATATGTAAAAGGTATATCAAATCTTGTGAGCATAAAGAAATAATTATTTTTTCATCTCATCGTCCTGAATTTTCCATCGTGTCTTTATACCATGAAAAGGTAAATCAGTGTTTTTGATTCAAAGTATGAAAATTTAAAAATGAAGAAAAGAAAATAACGTAAAACGTAGACATTTCTGAAGAATCATTCTCTTTTTTATTCGCCTCCAGCGAATTGGACAAGGATGCACATGAAAAGGATCTCGCGATCGATGAGAAATTTTAAGGGTTTCCACGGCTCGTTTCCGAAGGGATACGGGAAAGGGTTCCATCCATCGGGAAGACCGATTGGGGATGTTTTTCGACCGTCCCCATGGCGCGGCTCGAGTAATCGACTGATTAAATTGCCCGCCCTTTCCCCCACTGACTTCCAGCGCATCGCCAGAGGCATCGCGTTACTGGAAACCGAGCTTAAGGGATGAGCCGCCGAGTTGGTAATTTTGTCGACGCCTGTGAAGTGCAGATGGATCGATGTTTATTCGATGACTAATCATCTGGGAATACCGAAATCGTTTTGTGGACGTGTTTTGACATTAGGGTAGCAAAACGCTATTTATTATTCCTTTCCATAAACAGGGATTTAATCTAAAAGTAACAAGAATTAAAGCTCGAAGGCTTTTCCTTTGATTTTGCAAATCGTTTTACGACGCTTTTTATCGCGTTTGTGTCGTGAAGTTTTCATGGATAGATATCGATAAACTGTATTTCGTCAGTATAGTTAGGCTTGTAAAATAAATCCTTCTAACTTAACGTTAGATTTATAAAATACGGTGACTCGGAATTTCAGATCAATTTAGAACGTTACGCTACATTTATTATTATCATTACTCTTACTAGATATCGTTAGATATCGTTGTTAATAAGCTACAATTTTAAGATTCTATAGAGTAATAATAATCCTAACTAACGATGAGTTTCATGAACTCAGAATTCTAAAACGTGATACTCTAGTACATATTTTAAATTATCTTTTTAATTTAACTCTTCTCCCTTATAAGGATTCTGCTTTAATTAAATGTTCAGTAATTGTTGAACACATTTTAATACTCTCAACCGGTGTTCAACAATTGAAACAGGTTGTAAATATTTGATTTCCGCGATTATAAACACGATTCTCGCCAGAAAATCTGCAAGATATTTACGCTGGATGGGCAGCAAGGGGAAGCTACGTCTGAGTCAGCTCCCTTTGTTCTCGTATCTAGGACGACTACTCGGAGGGTGAGAAAGGCATTTACATACATGTATGTATACCTTGAAGTCTTCCTCGGAACATTTATTCTGAAATGTTCTGTTTAACGTATTCAGTTTTACGAGACTGCTCAGTCATCTTGTTCGAATTAAGATGTGATAAAAGTCGTCGATAGAAGTTTTTATTACATTCATAGAATAACACGGTTGAAGATACTATCATTCTATTCTAAATAATATTCCGATATCCAAAATTTTTTCTTATCCAAATATTTAATTAATTTATTACCAACTACAATTTCCAATAAATATAATTCTGTTGCGAATACAACATTGAATTTAATTATTCTTCAAAGTATGTGTACAATAAACAAAAATTCAATTTGCAGGATAATTCATCAAAATCTTTGAGTATAGCAATTTTATTCATTTAACCAATCGCTAACTAAAATTCCAATTGAAAATTGCTTACGTCAAAACTGCATTTACAGGAAATTTCACTTAATATCTCTAAATCTAACAATTTTATTCTCCGATAAACGAAACAATATTTTCAAAAACTATGTATAAACGTTCGGCAGTAGCGCGATTAGCGCTGAAATGAAATTTGTTCGCAAGCACGTTGAATAGCTTAATCGAAACCAGTCGCGAATAAATTCTATCAATTATTTCCGCGGTAATCTCATGCCTAGAGATCGACATAAAGATTCGGTGGTTAAGTCAACGGGTCGAGGAAATACGCTAGACATTAATTGCACATTGATTTACGGACAAACGTTTAGACAGATTGTAGGAACATCATCCATAGACGATTATGCGGTACTACACGATGTTTCGTTAAGGAGCAACGAATATGCGTGCATTTAACTGGTCGGTTCTCCGATCGTTTGCGTGGCCAACCTTATTTCCGCTGTACGATAAAGACTACCAAGGCTAACTCTTTCATTGAATCCAACGAGCATTTGTTGAATCTCATCGTGAAACACACCATACGGTCTCATTCTTTGTGTAGTTTCTTGCGAGTTTTATAGTGGGAACCGCGTTATATCGCGTTTGCCTACATTTTACCATGGTAAATACAGGAATATTTTCTTTTTTTCAATGTACCTTTTCGCGTACTCTTCATCCGAGGTTATTAGTTATATTAGTGCACGCATTATATATCGTGAGATAGCACGCATATTGCCTGTTTTTACAGCGTTCCTTCGTTTTTTCTTAGTAGGTGGTGTTTCCTCTTTTTATGTCGTTATTATGATGCTTCTTTTTATCCCTCATCTTTTTTATTCTCTATTAGAATCTTCGAAATACTCCTTTTTTCATCGTTAAAATTTTCTGGTTGCATTCTATTCCTTATTCATAAGAATGCATACTATGATTAATAGCGTATATCTGGTAATCATTGCGGCGCATATATCTATAAATTATTGCAGACGTTGCGATCCAGGGATGAATGTTAATTTAATAAATATAGACCGTGAAAAGAATATATAGAGTGCTCGTTTGAAACCGACCAATTATCTCGAAAACTACGCGGTTTAGAGAAAAATGTTTGAAACAAAAAGTTTCACGATCTCAACGAAGTTAAAAAGATGAAGGAGAAACTAAAATACATTTTTACACGAGTAAATATCCTTTTAAGATGAAGTTCTTTAAAAAAATCCTTCCGATAAAATTTCCTTCTTCTTTCCTTATTCTTTATAGAATAAGCATCTGTACAAAAAAGTATGGTTTTCATTTAAAGAAAAATCAAGTTGATCTTCAATCGATCTTGAAAGCGGTTGAAAAAAATAAAAAAGAAAAACACCAGCACAATTGAATTCCCCTCTCGAAACCGTGAAACTTTTGTTTCAAACGTATCTTCCTAAAATGAGTAGCTCTCGAAATAATCGTACGTGACGATCTTAAATGTATTAACACCCGCTATACCGTGTCTGCAATATATTATACATGTAACTGAAGCAGCGAATTTCGAGTATATCCCATGTCAAGGGGCTAAGGAATATTTCATATATCACAGATTAGTTCTTTTAAGAAAAGTATGCTCTGATAATTCAATAAATATTCTCAATGTAAAATATATCCCATTATATATTTTATCCTAGGAAAACAAGAAATACCCTCCCCCCCTTCACCCTAGCCACAATCACGATGCAGGAAAAGCGAAATAATGTTACAGCACATAACCATAGTGCATCAATCGGTGCCGCGACTTAATACTTTAGTTTAAAACTTTGCTACAATGTGTAGGCTACTGTGAGTACATTCTCGATGCCACAATCCACAGTGTTCGTTTAATGGGTGCTCCGAATGGGCGGAGCGTGTTCTTAGTGAAACGGTACCGAAACGCGGTTACACAAACGGCTTCCGTTTTCCAACAGACGGGAGTCTAAGCTACTGTACATTGTATACACGAGGTGAACAACATAACCTACAAAATGAATAGAAAGAGCCCACCAGTGCTAAAATACGCTGGGCTAACATTAGACCATCGCGAGGCATCCGCGATATTTTATTTTTACGATTATACCTCTACGTCGTGCCTGCCGAATGCAACCCGCTTCGAGAACACGTAATGCTAGCAATGTGAGGTAATTGAGTTCGTGTGGTAAATCAGCTCGAAGAATCATTTTGTTATCGTTGGATAAAGTACTGGAGACCATGTGGCGATTTTGGAGTAGTTGAGTATAGGAAATAATTAAGGTAATAAATAGGGAATAAGTAGGCTACTGTGTTTTACTGGTTTAGAGTTACGTTCAGTATACTGAACATTCCAAATCTTGTAATTTCAAACCCTAAAAATCACAATTCTTAAAATTCCAAAATGCTAAAAACTTCAAACCTTGAAATTCCAGGTTCTAAAAATTGCAAATCCCTAAATTTTCAACCCTACAGATTGCAGATCTTAGAAATCCTAGATCCTAAAATTCCAACTCCTACAAATTTAAACCCATAGAAATTCTAGGTCCTTAAATTCCAAATTCTAAAACTTGAAAACCCTAGAAATTCCAGGTCCTAAAATTCCAACTCCTACAAATTTAAACCTCTGGGAATTCCAAGTCTTACAATTCCAACTCCTAAAAGTTTAAACCCCTAGAGATTGCAAGTCCTAAAATTCCAAATTCTAAAACGTTAAAAGCCTAGAAATCCCAGATTCTAAAATTCCAAACCCTCAAAAATTGTACACCCTAGAAATTCTGGGTCCTGAAATTCCAGATTCTGAGAAATTTCAAATCCTAAAACGTCGAAATTGTGTCTTAGATATTTTGAAGAAGTTCCTTCGTCCGTTTTGAGCAAAAGCTAGGGATATTTCGCGATCAATTCTCACGTCTGAGTAATCCAGGCTTACGTCACCGAGCTGCATGTAGGACAACAGAGTGGTTGGAGGGATAGACACAGTGGGTGTAGGTCTGCGAAGCTATCAATGAGGCGGTTAAAAAGATGAAAAGATAAGTCTTAAGTTGGAGTGACGAGGGGGCGAGTAATTCCTTGAAAGATAGTCTAGAATTTAGCGGGATGTTTGTCGCGGATATTTCGATGGAGTTCTAGACGGTGTGTCTCGCAGAGAGTATCTTTAAGACATGAAAAAGGAACGAGAGCCTAGAACCTTGACAGTGAGTCTTTTGCGTGGTACAAAGACCACCAGGAAGAAGCGTTCAAAGATTGCCTTCGTGATGGTTCATCGAAGCGAAGAAATGGGAAATCGAATCTATTCCTTGTAGCTACATGGCAATAAAGACTAACATTGTAACGATATGGCCGTGAGAGTCTCGTTTTGCTTCTTAATTAGCCTCTGATCGATATCCATACAACGATTAATCGAGATTGCGTACTACATGTGCAAATAGTGTTTCTTTAATCAAAAGAAGACGCATCTGTTATTGACGTAGGTTAATATAATGAGATTAATTTATTTAAGAAGATAATAGATTGATAAAACAAAATGATATATGGAACGATAAATGAAATAAAATTTAGAGAATGTCGACCGTCAGAACTCAAGTTTTATCTAAGAATATTAATTCAAATTAATACGCAACGATATTTTAAAGACAAAATTCTTATCAAAAATAATAGTAACGACACACCTATATCTTTGCCATTTAAACGAATCCTTTGATTAACGAGTTATAATTAAGCTAGATTCAAATGGTTTGAAATGAATCGACGGGGCGGGGACAATGTATAGAGCAATAAATTTATGCTTAACGCTTTTTTTCTTACTGTTACTTGGTTTCGACGTCGTCTCGACCGTTCGCGATCTCTGCTAGATGATTTATGCTACTTTCGATGTTTCCCTGGAAAAAGGGTGACCGACCTCTCCCGGCGCTTTCAACGATTCATTAATCTCCCGGCTGTTTCGATCCCGTTGCTTATCACCGATAACACGTGCACACGGTTCCAGCCAGAAAGGAAACAGCTTCTCATGAATTTTCATCGTCCATGCTCAGCTGCATGAAACTTCGTGGACCCGATTACATGCACATGTTTCGTTGTTAAGCGCGTTTAAACTTTGAATGCACAAAGATTCGTTATATGTACAATGTATAAATATTTCGTGCGCAGAATTCTATTTATCCGAAGTCATCGGAGAACAACAATACATTTGTATAATAGGAGTTCACAGATCTTCTCAGATATCTGTGATTTCTCGTTTAAACAAAAGAACCGAATCGATGGAAGTTCGTGTAACAAGACACGAAATAAAATTTTATTTTTTGGAGTTCTACCGAATTTTGTCGATGTCTCCGCTTCTATGCAACTTCGATGTTCCGATGTATTACAGTTGGAATTTCATGTTCCCGTTTATAGCGTTGCCACATAGTAGACCAGCAGTCAAAATTTCGCTTTACTAAATCCAAGCGAACTCTGAAATTATTATTCTAAACGATAAATCTTCGATAATATTATCCCGATGAACAAACGATAAAAGCCTGGAAATCGTCGAAACACCTACAACAAATCGTGTCTCTATTCATATCCTTATCACGAAAGGAGGAGAGTACGGAAACTGCTAGAAAGAGCAAACAAAACGCAAGACCAAATAAGCCTATCGTCGATTCAATCTGTGTCATCGTCCTCGTGAAGCGTGACACGTCAAACACGAAGAAAGAAAGAAAGAATAAAGAAAGAAGAACAAACATATCGAACGTGTTTTCCCGTTTAAAGCCACTCCGTGACGAAAAGGTGAAATCCCTAGAAATTTCTGAAAGCATTCCATACTGGTGTAACACATCGTTTTCTCGACTTTCAGAGAAATTCACCAAGTAAATCCGACAGCTTCATACTTAATATATACACACGACGTATTAATCCGCGGTTTATTGGCCGCTTCCGAGTCTACTTGCATCTCTCGGCTTGCATTTCTCGTTGTTCGTCTTTGGATCGACGATAAATCCGACTGCGATTTGCATAAACCGTACCAAAGAAATCGGTTACGAGATACAAATCGACAATAAATCATACATTAGTCTTGCCTGGACGTGACCGACGACCACCGGAAACGTACCATTCGATTCTTCTGTCTGTTGCACCTCGATACGGGGCCGAGTAATATCCTGAATCGAATATTAGTCGGGGCAGAGTGGCTTCATGGGTGGCGAGTCGCCACGGAAACGGGACATTTTCACCGGCTGTGGTTTCTCGCGATCCCATTGAAAGAAAGCGTGGCCCTAATGGCTTGTCATCTTCGATATTCATTACTACACTCGCAGTTTCTTTTACCGGGAATATGCATTTTTTAATTGCCAAGCAGACCTTGATGTCTGCTTGACTCGAAATACCTACGAGAAGATAGAAAGTGGAAAATTTTTAGAATTAATTTATACGTGGTGATTCCATGGAAACTAGGATGATAAAATAGATGATATAAAATATTTTAAAAAGATTTTGGGAAATTTACCCGTAGAAACAATTAGATATTTTGTACAACATTTCTCCGCGATATCTTTCAACGATGTTTTTCTCCAAACTTACTGCAAAAATTTAGATTCACCCAAATAGAACTTCCCATACCATGAACTGTCCCAAGCTAGCATCACGATCAATCCTACTTTCGTCAAACACCTTCCATCTTAATTTATCAACAAACCTGTGAATGCCATGGAAATCATTTCCAAACATCCAGTATATCGCACTAATCAAACATTTGAGTAAATATCATACGTGGTACTGCAAGTTACACATTGAACAGGGGCAAACGCGAGCCTCGTATTACCAGCTCTGACACTTCCGTTTTTCCAAACGAGTAAATCATCGTGTACATCGATCTATCGAACATCTCCGCGGGATAAGCACGTTGGGGCAAGGGTCAATGGTATTATCGAGCGGACAAAAGGCCCTCACGGGACGTGACGAATGTGCTCGCTTAGCACTTACGAACGCCCACGATGTCGAGGCGAATAAATTCGTCGATTGTCTGAAAATACCCGTGGCGCGTGTGGCGGCCGTGTTTGTTGAACGTTTACAAGCACCCACGGCGCTCAAGAGATTAATACCGTCGCGCCATCATAAGGAAAAAGAAGTTTGCGAAAAAGTTCCATAACCATAGTTACGTTGCCACGATCGGTTGAACGCGGTTTCGAGTAAGCCAAATGATCGAGGAGTTGTGCGATGGTGAAAGTATAGTTGTGTGTAACGGTGTATGTCTAGGAGACTGTACAGGTTGCGATATTTGGTTAAACGGAGAGATAGTTGCAAATGTTAAACCACGGTTGATGAAATAAGTTAAATTGGTTGGTAGATTGTAGACATAAGTGCGGTGTGTGTCGATGGTATGCTGTCATTATAAAAATTCCAAATTAATAAAATCCAACATAGAAGCCAACAGGCAACACTAAATATAATGAACTCTTCATAAAGCATGGATTTTCATAAACCTTCCATCTAAATCCACCTAACATTTATCGTTTCTAAATACGTGAACATCGAAAAACCGTGTAGAGTGGCAGAAAAAACGCCACTGCGATGATCGCAACGCTATTCAAGATTCCGAGAAGAACGTGGAGGCAAGTAATCATCCTTTAATCACCGCGAATGCGACGCATTGATTGAAATTGTACCGCCCCACCGTACATCTATGCCTGTTACTAAAGTTCTTCGTGCAAACGGTGACCCGAATGACTAGGGGTCCCTGCATCGATTCCATTAGCGGCTTCTGTACAACTGTACTCTTCACCGTGGTGGCGTGTTTCTCTGTAATCGTTCTTGGAGTAGGCTCAGAAGGTTCGTAGACTCCCGGTGAAATTTACGGTTAGATCCGAGGCCCTAATCTAGAGCGAATAAAATAGAGAGAACGCGGACTTGTCTCGAGAAGTGAAATTCTCGCGACTCAAACAGGCTACGGACCGTCTACCAAGTGTCATTGTTGTGTAATTAGCCGTTACCAAGCGTAAATTAAAATTTATAGCGACGCGGCCAGGCTATAGCCGACATAGCTCATCAGTGAACCATGGAACGACCGATATTATATACTTTCTATCAACCGTTCGAACTTTTCCTGAAACCCTTGTTTGTCTCGCGTGAAAGTCTAAGATCTTTCAGATTCGAACGATCGTTTGACCATTTTTGACGAACCATGCAGCTACTTGAAGATGAGCATTCGAGAGAGTGGAAACTCGCTAAGCCATCGTCGTTAAAATAACCGATTCTAAGATTCCTTTAGCGACTCTGTGGAATAACGCGAAATTGGACAAATAATATGTAGCAACGAGAGGAAATATTGAATTCTTCTTCGATATTGCTGCAGCTTTCGTTCGATTTAGTAGGTAAGTTTAAAAATACAGGAAAAACTCTTACGTGTTTTCTTTATAAGAATGTACTTCTCTCTGGAACACGTGGAAATATTTACCCTTTGCTCATACTAATTCTTGTAACTTTAAATCGCTAAAAATTTCTTTCCGTTAGATACTACTTGCATGTAGAAAGTATCTTCTTCTTTGCAAGACATTTAATTGTTTTCACCAGAACTTTGGCTAATTATGTAACGAACATAACTTAACTAAACTTACCTGTATGAAAATTCATTTATTAACAAATTCGTTCTATTTTGAAATATCTTCTTACTCCTTATTACTCCAAATCACTATCAATGATATAGAGCACAGCTTGCATTCGATGATCTTGCTACCAAGAATTAAAGGTAAAAATTACAAATAAAAATTCAAAACTGTATTAATTCGAAGACCACAGGTAGAATATAAGATGATCCCTAACAAAGCCATCGACGAGGAATGAACTCGTCGCCCAACAGTGAGCACCGCAGCACCCTTGCGAGAACTGGTCCGAACACGGGCGCCATAGCAAGTCGAAGCATACTGTAAAAACACCAATCTTCCGCATAAGAACGAACGACGCGAGGAATCCAAACAAAACCAGCCCATAAATCCACACCATTTTTCCAAGTGCACCTCGCAAACACAGCAAGCAAAATTAAATACCCGACGCATGCTCCCAGAGACAAGAAAAGGTAAGGCAGAGCAAGGAGAGACAAGCCAGACGCGAACGGTGGTTGGTTTCATGGGAAATCCGGTTACAATGTGGCTAATGGACGCGAGGCAACGGCGTTACTCGCGGGATTCACCGTGACGAAATGACGGAGCGGAGCGTCATTTCGTTGAACGACCACGGTAAATCGCCGCTGGCACGCTTGCGATATTTTCTTCCATCACAGATCAGAGAAACCACATACCTACATTATCGTACAAAAGTTTGGAGTCTCCTTTCCATTTTTATCCACCTCGAATATTCTATTAATTTTGTTAGCATTTCCTACGAATCTTCAAGTAAAGAATTTTCCAAGATTTCCCTGGATTTAATATTTTCCCTGAATAAATTTATACTTGAAGAGGTTTATCCAGTTGTTGGCCGCGATTCTAACTGGCTGTGTAGCTAATCAGAATGAATCGTTAAAACTGAAGTTTCATATTTTGGGTCCAACGTGAATCTCAATCGGTCACCAGTGCCATTCAGAGGAATATCACAATCTTTTCTGTCAAGCGTAATGAAATATTCGTCTCTAAATTTATTCAGAATAAATCTTCTGCATAATTATTTTAAAAAATGAAATCGATATCAATCTATTTCAATCCTTATTGGTTTGAACTTTAAATCCAAAAGTTATATTTAAAAGTAACGATAAATATCGATAATTTCACATACTTCGCCAATTTAAACGATTTTTGAATATGTTGTAGAAATCGACACTTTGAACAACTTTTTCCTATACATCTGATCGCTGTTGGACCTTAGTTTTCGAGATATTCGAAAAAGCCCCTACGTGTTAACGCTACAATGAATTTTGCTAATAATTGTGCGTCCATGACACCGTATGCGTCGGTGTTGGTTGCCGGTATCCTAATTGCTATACTCTGATGTCGTTTCTACGATATATCCAAAAATCATCGAAATCCACAAAGTGGCTGAGATATCGATAATTATCAAAGTAACAAAAGAATCGTGTCTTTCCAGAAATCTACATCAAATTTCAGAAGGGAAGTTACTCTGTGGCAATACCTTCGTTTAACGCGAAAGATGAGCTTGGAATTGGTTATAGAATAATGACGCAGCGTCGACGAGCAATCGAGAGCGATGCGTGTTCCTCGGAGAGGATGCCAAAGGATCTCGATGCCGGAGATACCCTGCGGCGACCGTCTTTTAATGCCCTGTTAACGATCGTTTTGTTATCTACTCGGTTGCGACACCTTGTTAATAAGTTGACAAGGATTGATATTAGCTCCAAGTCTGCAAAACAGATTGGATCGACTCTCGTGAAACGGATGATCGTCTATCTGCTTGATTGGTTGGTTAAGTTAAGACGATGCGAAAGTTTCGAATGATTTTTTGTCAAGTAAAATACTCCTGTAAATCATATCCCGGTATTTCTAATGAGGCTTTTGCGGTTCATAAAATAGGGGGAATTCTTTACTACCGGAACTAACAAACTCGTAAAATTAATATTCGCTTCTAATGGAATGGAAACGTGATTGTGTATATTTAATCTTTATCATACCACTTTGGTTATAATTATTTTTATGTTTTATATTTGAGAATGAATTTGATTAAAAATACAAATGTTCGGAGTCCTAGTTTTAAACAAACTCATATGAAATTTGTATCTGTCTGTTAAAGAAGAGAAAATTGTCGTACCTGGTACATAGGTCGAGACGCGTAAGAAATGATCGAAGATGCAATCTCTGACAATTACGAAGTGCTAAGGATCACTTGTATGGAAATGGAATCAAGTTCGAGGCGGCGGTACCTTATCATAGTAACGATAAGAGCAAAGACAAAAAACCCATGTACTGCGTTTATGAAAGAAATCGATCAGCAAATTCATAACTTCGATCGCGTTCTTCGCGTTTACGAAGCCCCAAGTGTATTTCCATCAGTTTCACGCGTTTCTTCGTCAAATTGTCCAATGTAAATACAAAATTGCACAGTTGATCGATCGTTAATCCACGCGAGTTTATTTCTTTTGATAGAAGCGCCGCGTCATCGTGTCACAAACTCCGTGTATCTCCTTGATAATCATTGAGAGGGAACAAGATGCACGACGGAAATGGAGGATCGTGGCGGAAGTGGCGATGCTCGAAATCGTTGGAACCGTTACAGTGTTCATTTCGCATGAATACGATGAATGGGGCTACGTAACAGAATTTCGGCACGCGCATGAATATCAATGACATTAATGGGAAATGTTTCACGCGATTATTACAGCGTATAAAAAGATAAGCTCACAGTTATGTTTATTGCGAGATTATCGTTGCGTTAAAAAGAGATTTTAATGTCATCCTCTTAGATTGTAACCTCATTTTGTATTGAATATTCTACCGGTAATCCGTCTGGCACGAAAAGCGAGTGATTTGTGATCTCTCAACGGTATTCAGACTAATTTAATTTCTTCAAACCTCCTGTGTACTTTACAAATTTAATTGGGATTTGAACACGGTACTTCTTAAAGCTTGTTAAAATATTTATCCACGTCTTTTCATGCCGTTTGAATTGTACGACTTTTCAAAAATACAATTCTATAATCAAAAATTTTTCAAGAGACGCGATACAGGTGATAAATAACGCATCATTATCACGCATCAATGCGTTTACGAGTGACAATCAAGATGATGCAAAATGAGAAAAGGGACGGGCAAACAAGGGTGGTGCCTGGATCTACAATAGTGACTCAAAGGTACAACGACCTAAAGCTGGATACCTCGATACTCGTATCAATATTGAACACCATATGACTCACCGGTACCGAGTCAATTAAGCGTCTGATAAGTGAGACTTTATCGCAGTTAATGAACTCTGACAAGAAATATCCTTTTCTCTGTATAAAAAAAAAAAAAAAGAAAAAGAGAGAAAGAGACTTTGCCAAGAGACGTTTTAAGGGCGTTAATCTGTAATAAATTCAACGAAACAATTTGAAAGAAGAAGAGGCAGAAACAGGTTACGATGATTATTCGTTGCGTGTGTCGGTTTACGATTTAATATTCGTATAGTAAGATATGCCCAACCCTCGAAGAAGCACGAACATAAACGATGAACAGATTGAAATTCATTAGGATTCGAACGATGCACCGGCTCGTGCTCGATAACGCTGCACGCGTCAACATTTGACAAACGGTACTCGATAGCTTGCAGGAAGTTAGAAATCGTGCGTGTATACGAACACTGAATTCATTTTTTCCTTCCAAGCGTGACACACATGGAAGTGATTTGGAAATGTTACTCTATTACTTGAAAAGACAGGAGAACGCGTCCTACTAGAAGTTTAAGTTAAATAATTACTTGAAATGTTTATATAATTGTGAAAATGTGACATTTACGCGAGATAGTCATTTTAGCTTCTAGGCTAGATACGAATGAGAATAATATTTTAGAATATTTAAAATACCTGTAAAATAGTACTTCAAATATCAAGAATATCTGATATTATTTTATAATATTTGGAATATTCGGAGTACTTAGTTAAGCAAGGATAAAGAACTTCTTTGAATCGTATAGAAAAAAACATCGTGTATGAGAAGAAGCAAGAGTAAAGATTTATATTTTCCTCTGACATCGAGAATTAAAGCAAGTTTCCCCTCTGTTGTAGAGTATAATAGAGGTTTACCGTTTACCATAAAAGTACATCAGAGGTAGCCAAGAAAAATCCATTTGCCCAAAGATTTCTACACTTCGTCATATTCTTGCTCGCCTAATGGAAGTTTTACTTCCACTGGCTACCGTGGGTCGCCGACAGCCCACGGAACTTGTTAATTGAATTACGTAGTCACGCGCATAAATATCAAAGTGCACTCGTTATGAAACACCTTTAATGAAGGAGGAAGTAGCAAATCGGAACGGTGAAATTCTTTCGAACGTTTAACACTGTCCCCACGAAAAAACATAAAAAAAAGAGATGGAAAAAGACAGAAATTACTCGAAAGCGAATAGATTTACAGAAAACTTCGATCGTAAAAGTGAGAAATATTAGCGGTTAGTTTCACCGTGGTTTGAAAATAGAAGAGATAAAAGAGACAGAGAGGGAAAAAATGTAAAAAAAACGCAAGGCAAACTTTCCGCGCCCGTCGATGATTAACAATTTACACGTTAGTTACGATTTACCTGGCAGTCGTTGATTTTCCACGACGCGTTTCGAAATAATTATAAAATAAAGAGAAAGCGTGTAAAGCACGATGAACGCGAGATCGTAAATTCGCGGTCGGACGTTTCATTAGATTCGCAGGCGAATCGTTTATACAAGCGCGGAACGAGAAACTGGTGTAAGAGAGCATCGATTCGCGCGTCGTTTCGTTCGCGATTTACGGAGTGCGGAAAACAAGTCTTCAATGTCGGCGAAAGTAAACGTGTGCACCGTTTACAAAAATCCTGTTACTTCGGACGTTTAACCGCGGAAGTTCGGACCATACTGCAACAATCGGTCGAGCAGCGTTATAGCTTATAACTACTGGACGATCGATCAATCGCTCGATTTCTCACGTCTTCTATCTAGAGGAATTTATATAAGGTGTCTCACCAAGGTTTCCGTATTTCCGCCGAAGCTTAATACTATACTTTAGTAGTTGGAAGCAAATTGGAAATATAAAATCGTATAAATCATTCATAAGAGTTTAGAAATATTATAGTATAGAGTTATCAGAAATGTAACATGCGAAACAACAATGATTTTATCCTTGATATAGAGGTTCAATAAGTAAATGATGTTCGTATTTGGCGTGCAAAAGTGTTAATAAGTATACGATTATAAGCTAATGTTTGGATTTTTGATAAAAATATGTCGAATTCTGATAACTATATTCATACGTACACTCGTTTCTTAATAAGCATATTTACGTGTTCATACAATTACTCCAGATATAAGAGGATATAGTGCATATCTCTACGTCTATGTTTCTAATAATTTATTAATAATTACTAATAATAATAAAATTCCACACGAAAACCAACGAGACCATCCTATATAAACTACCCGTTTCACAGTACTGTTCCTTCTACCAGTACATTACTCCTACCATTGAAAAATAATGCTTTCGCTATCTTCGATTTTCCATTGCCGATTCCCGAGATTCATCGAACAAATAGATTTCCATTAAACGAAAGAAGCAGCACGGGCACGTCAGAAAGAGCGACGCGCAATTTATTAGGCATTGTAATCCGGCTCTGTGCGTATCAATCAGCGGAGATGGAGCAACAAAAGCAACATACAAGCGATTCATCATGGGTTAAAGCCGCCGTTCTCCATCGACTTTCTTCGGATGGACGAAGAAGCTTCGCAGTCATTCAGAGAGAACTATGCTCCTGAGGGACAGGAAGAGACGCTTCGATGGCAGCCTTGAAGCTTTACTCGCGGAGACAATGAGGCGACCGATGCAGTAACATCCGGTTGTATGTTTCGTGACGCGTTATTGTGTTCTCTTTCTCTCTCTCTCCCTCTCTGATCACCGAGAGGCGAAAATATGACTATGATGATAATGATGATTTCGGCCCTCGCTGCACCGCACCCAGGTCATTCTTGCGCGTTATGGCCGACGATTTTGTCGGAAATATCGCAAAAGGGGAAATTTGTCGACCGCGAAATTTGTCCACGTGGGTGTGGTATAATATGCATCGTACGAGAATTTTAGTAATTTCGAGTAATCGAGTATTCGGGCAGATTTAAATATGAAAATTTGGGTAATTTTGAACGATGGAACATTTGTCATGCTTTTGGGGCTAAAGTGATCGAAATAATACGTGACTTTTTCTGAGAGAAAATTTCGCTTATTACTTAAAGGGGTTTTAAATGATTGAAAATTTTCATAATTCTAAATAATAGAAAATTTGGATAACTTTGAATACATCTGGAAACTTACATACTATTTGAAATTGGAAATGAGAAATAGATAATCTTAATAAATCTTTTTTGAAAAAGGAAAAAAAAGAAGAGAGAAAATAAAGATTTACGATAAAGTTTCAGAAAGATCAAACAAGATGAATAAACCGGGAAGAAAGTTCTTTATCGATCGAGTTGACGTTTAAACTAGCTGGCTAGTAAGATAGTAAATGTGGGAATAAAAATGATACGGTTCAAGTGTTTTACGGCAAAGTGTTTCAAGGTTGCAGGATGTACGTGATTTAGGCCGACTAATCATATTTCTCGCCAGAAGAGCCCAACCGAGCTTTGATATTGACAAATGCTCGAATCGATAAACCTTCATCTTCGTAATTTCCTGAACGTCTGCAGTCTCACCCTCTTGTCTGCGACATGTCTGCCCCATGCGACCTCCTTTTTAATCAGGGTTGAACGCTACGTTTCACAATCCCCTATACGCGCCTGCATCATTGGTTTTCCACATATCTACTATTCGTATTTATTCAAAGTTTCTTTTATTATCAGTGGAATTTCGCTTTCAAAAGTTACATTTTTTATCATGAAATATTACAATAGTCGTTACGTAATGTTTCTAAGTTTTTTTTTATGTAAACGCTTTAATACGAAACTTAAACTTCTAATATTACAATAACACCGTTACAACGATATAACTAAAATTCGTTGATCCTTAATTATTTGAGACCAACCTTCAGTAGTCGTGGATTAGAAGTCTACGTTGTTAATTGCGCGTTTATGGGAACGTCGAAAATGCAAAAGTATGTAGCATACATAGAATATGCAAAAATATATAAAACATCTAAATTAGAATATTCATTATAATATCCAGTAGCCGAAATAAAATTGAAACTCAGATTTACATTTCTTTAGTTGTGTTCGTAAAGATATGAATTCACAATAAATAACCATATCATTGGTAATCTGTTAATTACCCATTCCATTCTTTAAATTAATCTCTCACATATACTAGTCTACAGGAATGTAGATCTAATCCAGAAGAATGTAGATCCTATCTTCGTACATAAGAGAACGTACCGTTAATCAATCGAACGTGTAAAATGGTTCTGTAATATAAAAAAAAGGACCAGATTAGCCACGAAGATGGAAAGAAGCTGCGCTGCGGTTAGCTGGAATTCACTCGATGCAATTAGTATCAGCGAGAAAGGTACATGTAAGAAACGCGCAACTATTCACCAATGAATCTCGTCTACCATATAAATTCTCACCGTAGCAAAATCACGAGGAATCGTTGCTGGCGACACATTCGACCGCGTGAAATGCTGCGCATTCACCACAATCTAATTGGCTCGTTTCGCTTCTCTTCCGAAGATTCCACCTGATTTCCCCTAACATTTAGGAATGAAAATTAGATCGATTCAAGCAGAATAAAATATAATACCGAGAGTGTGATCGAACGAGTGTGAAACTTTTCGATTTGATCAGGCAAAGAAATTTCTCCGCAGGCAAAAAATTAAGGTCACCTCCATCTTCTTGATTCCGGTCGTAGCTTTTCTGCATTGGTTACGAGGAGCGCACGAAATAAAATAATTTGTGTTTTGGTTGCACAAGATGCCATGATGTACAGTAAAGATAGACATGATTATCTTAATGAACATTTTTCTGTCTAGATTTTCTTTATATCCACATTATCCAAATATCGTTGAAAAGAATTGGAGCAATTAGGATTTTAGCTATCCAAGAACAAATTTGAATTTGAATACATCTTCAAAATCTTGCCTTTCAATCTATACTAGTTGTTTCCCTCGAGAGAGAACTTAAACGATCCTAGATTCTCGTATGTCAAAAATATATATTAAAAAAAAAAAAAGACGAATTTCTTCGTCCAGGTAAGTGGCTAAAAGTGAATATCTATATGATATAGAGTTAGAATTAAGAAACGCTGAGTCTAATAACCGTGTCGAGGCTTTCGACATAGAAATGATGTATGGTTCGTTTCACGAACGTTCCATTCGCACGGGTTATCGAAAAGGAAAACTGCAGTCTGGCACGGTCGACTTTTAAAACGCGCTCCATTGTGTCTAGAAAGTGATCCGTGGAGCAGTGAAAAGGTGAAAATGGATATAGAGAGGTCTCGGTTCGCTTGGCGCAAGAAAACGGCCACAAAATTCGAGCTATCCGCGAAGAAAACTTTCGGTTGTCACGATTGATTGGCATGAAACGGCGCGGTACGTGCAGCTGTGTTTTAAATCGTCTACGGCTAAATTAACCAGATAACTCTGCTGTAACGACCATCCCTCTTCTTTCTCTTTAAAATATCTAGTTCACCAGAACGAATCAACGTCTGTGCTTTCTTGACCCAGAAAGAGGCAAAAAGGAATGCATCAAATGAACCTTAAGAAACGTTGTTACACTTTAGAAACCGGAAATATTGTATACACCACCGTTCATAAGCATTCAAACACTTTGGTCAATCTGCATTATAGTAACAGTACGTGAAAGTAAAGAGTGTACAAACGAATGATGAATTGGTAATTACACATTTGCTATCTTTTTATGGAATATATAACGATGATTATAATGACTAAGACTACTAGACTCGCTACTGCCAGATCATAATGATAAATTACCTCTTAAAAAACATAGCAGCAATATATACGTATGTACTGTTACATACATTTGCTATTTAAATATCTAGTTTTATTAACATTAGAAATCTTTCTATTAGTTTAGAAAACCATTCTTGATCTAACTTATAATTGAAAGATTAAAGATTCTGAAAATAAAAAGCAGTAACGAAATAGTTCTATAAAATTTAATAATTACAAACGTCACTCTTATAACTATATATTAGTTTCTAAAAATCAATTTGTTCGAGTAAGTGTTTTGTAAATGCTTCTGTGGAAAACTGCCGTGCGTAATGACGAGCAAAAATTCCAAGATAATAAAAAGACCAAGAAAAATAGAAAAACCGAGAAGATGATTTTATATTGAGAAACATATATGCGAGAAATAATCTCCTCTTCTAGTTACGCAGCCTTCAATTAGCACGGCGAGCGAAAACTTATCGAATCTAAATGAACCAGCAAATTATATCGAGCAACCGATACGAAATCCTATCAGATACACCTCTTTCGTTTCTACTTATCACCGTCTATTATCTTGATCCCTCAGTTCGGTAGAATCAAAGCAATGAAGCTTGAATTAATAATAAAACTTACGCAACTTCGATACGAGAAGAGATAGTAAAATTTCCGATATATCTTTAATTAAGAAAAATCGAAATATTAAATCGATCAGTGCAAAATATTCACACGACACTCGGAAATAAGTATTAAACTAATCGATACAAAATATTCATACGATACTTGAATACGTATATTAAACCGATTAATTAATACAGAATATCCACACGATACTCGAATACAAGTATTAAGCCGACTAATACAAAATATCCATACGATGGTTGAATACAAATATTAAAATGATTCATATAAAATATCCGTACGATATCTGAATATAAATATTATACTGGTTAATACTAAATATCCACACGATACTGGAATACAAATGTTAAATTGATTAATACAAAATATCTATTCGGTACTCGAATAGAATTAAATATAAGCACCGTCGTCAAAGCATTCGGTTTTCTACCTTTCGAAACTTGTCACGAACTCGACGATACCATTCAACGTCTCTCTCTCTCTCTCTCTCTCTCTCTCTCTCTCTCTCTCTCTCTCTCTTTCTCTGTCGTGTTGTTTCTCTCAAGCACACACCGACAGGACCGTCGGACGACAGGACGACAAGATCGTTTCTGACCATTCCTTATCCGACGTTAATATCCGTGCTCTGATGAGCAGGCGACACTGAAACGCCCGGTTCATTTTCTTCCGCGGAGGCCGCGCGATACAACCCGTCCCCCTGCCCCCGTACCAGCGTATAAAACGATAATGGTTATCCGTGGGGGCCGTAGAGAGTAGAGTTTCACTGCTTTGCTGGCCATCAACCGCCGCGCGTTACGTTCTTACGGAGGATCACGGAGTTGCATCTAATGACGTGCAACACGCGATCCACTTGGCAAGGTGTAGCCGCGACGGTCCATTGCACTCGCGGCGAAAAAATTCTAATTTGTGGTATAGCGACTGGCATAGCCGGCTGCGAAGGAAATCGGTTTCCTCCCTTCTTTGTTTCAAATTTGGAGGAAGATGAAAATGGAGAAATGAAACTGGTACGGTAATAGGGAGGAGAGATCGAGTATCTTTCATGAGATTGAATCTTGGTTTTTCTACCGCCGAGACTCGACCCTTTGTGGCCGTTAACGCGACAATTTATTTGCAATTTTCGTATATGCAATTAATAAATTTTATATTATACATATGCAATGTGTATTATGGAATCCTGTTCCTCAACAGTGTGAAAGGGAATTCCAAAGACACGTTTCATATTTTTGTCACTATTTTCTCTGGCTAGATTCTACGAATATGTATACGAGAATACATTCAAGTGGATATTTGTGTCATTATGATATACCATTGCTTGGTACTTAATGGGTTAGTTAATTTCATCCGATAAAATATACGTAGATATGTTACCGCAATTCGAATAAATTGAACCATACGCTCGTGTAGCTTATAATTAACAAAATCCTCCAACAAGATTTAACATCCTGTAAGAAAAACAAACGCGCTAAAGAATTCTGCAACAAACTTCTAACATCGGTCTCTTTATATCTTCCACTTATAATCATTTCATCCGATCGAATAAAAATTAGAGGAACTCGAATCAAGCATGAATTTCTCGCTAACGAGATAACAAGTTGCTTAATTCCTTCTCGTCATGGCACAATTCTCAAACGAAATTTCCGAAGAGACCCGCGTTGAAAATATAAATTACCCGACGAACACGCGGATAACGTTGATTTACATGTATCGTTAATAACTGGTATCAGCTCTGCTATCTCTTCGAATCCGGCATAATCGTATAAACGTAAGTAGAAACGAGCCGATCGGTTGTTTCAAGAACACGGATTCTCATATGTTGTACTGTGCGTGGAGGAACATTACTTCTCGGTGTGCTGGTCGCGGCCAGGAAGAAAAACGTACGCGCGCGGAGTTAGAACGCACGTATACGCGTTTCGGTCAGTGAACACCTTTATGTCGTTCACACCGGAGCTTAAGCCGACATTTAAGCTTGTGTACCACGGCATTACGTTGCCGGGTGTTCCCGTTTTTCGCGGTCAACTTCCCCGTGTGCCTGTCTGGCGATCGTTTCGTACGACGAACCGCGAAACCGCGCGTGCATTTGTTACAGTTGCCGCAACTGATAATACACTGGCTAAAAAAAGTACTTGAACGCTTATCATAAAAAACTTTCATATAAACTTTATGTATGTATGTTAGACGAGAGATCTTCAAGTTCTGATTCACGCATTTGCATTATACCGAGTAGACTAATTTCTATAAGGATTTTTATGGGATATTAGAAAAAGCAAAAATACACAGAATGCACGTGATATGAGAAACGATATAAAATATTCAAAGTATAACGCTTTCTATGACATTTGGTAGGTAAAACAATTTTTTACCGCAGTATCAACTTTTTTAATTATATTCTTACAAATATGAATTTGCATAAAAATCCGCGGTCTCGCAACGAGGTGCGATTGCCATGATTATCTCTCTAGTGTAAAAATATGCAAATTGTATTTATTGCAAGTGGAAAAGTAACCTAATTTATTATTACCGATAACAGTGTAACTATGAATTTACGAGGAATTAATTATAAGTTCTTGTTTAAGAGAGGATGTGATTCGATTTTTCCTTTCTAGCTTTGTGCTCAAATTTCTGAAAGCGTAGCTGGCTTCTTGTAGCTTCGATTCTTGCAATTCTAATTAGAATTAATCATCTTCGAAATAGACAGAAATTCGGGTTAACGAATTCTAGTTTCATAAAAGCTTAAAAAAAATTCCTTGCAAAAATATCAATGTGAGATTGGATATGAATCCTAGAACAAAAATGGATGAATAGAAAAAGAAATTGGAAATCCGAGCGACTATTCTACCGTGAGAAATGGATTTCTAATTGAGGCCGGTTTACCATCCGATTCCGAACCGAAACTGAATTCATTATGAAGGAATTCAAGCCCAAGAATAACCATCGCGATTTCAGCGCGTCGTGGGAGATCGATTCCGAACAAAAGCGGTGCCGAGTGGCCGATTTTCAAACGAAAACGGAACAAACGAAGGAAAGAATTCGTAGTTTGGTCGAGAAAGCGGTTGCTTCGTATTAAACAGTTGCGCAACCGAGACGCGAACCTTTTGCCAACTTGACGCGAATTGCCACATCGAGTTTCAACGTCAAAACGATATCAAAATCGTATTACTATCGATAGAGGATAGTAAAACTTGCAACAGTTGAACGTGACAGTAACGTGCTACACGATTAAACGAAATTGAAATTAATCCCCTGTAAGCAAAATATATCTTATAATCATTATATCTTATAATCATTATATCTTATAATTATGATAGATGATTCGGTGTTAGGTTAATGGAATATCGACATAATATGGTAGTAAAATGCAGGAAATAAAATAGAATTTACAAGAAAACAGAAACACGTGGATATATAACTTCTAAATCACATGGCATTATGTAGAGTTAACGGTACCCAAATTGAGGAGTAATAAAGTGGACACGCACGGCCGTATATTTTATGATGGATAAAAGAAGAATCGAATGGAATGTAGATTGTCCCGTCTAGAAATCACGCTTGACACCGCGTTCCATACGAAACATTATCATTTCACTGGATTCTCGAACGTACTACGTGCTTTGTCGAAGCAAAAATAATATTCAGACAATAGAATATCGAAGACTATAATAAAGCAAAAATTATTTTTACAAAGATCGTTAAGAAGATATGACCAAAGTCTTTCTCTACACAGAAAATTTCTTCGAGAAATATTATAAACAAATTCCCAGGTCTCTACGTCCGACAATAATATTCTCGATAATTAAAACCACATCTACGATCCTTCGAACAATAAATCTTCCAAGTTGCTTGATAGAAAAACCAACAAAAGAACCTCATCTTTCTATAGAACGACGCTTCTAGCTTAATCACCCTTGATACTTACCCAATATGTACCACTAACAGTATGCGTGACTCGATCAAACAGTAGCGCACGTTCCACGAACGTCGGGAAAAGATATGGCGAAGGTTCCTCGAAAGAGGGAGAAAAAGGGTTTCCCGTTGGCCGGACGTTCATCATCAAGGATACACCTCGGCTGCGGTGTTTTTGAATTCCTAGAAAGCACGCAGACGTGGCACGTGATAGTGCGGTTTTGCGCTCGCCACTGAGAACGGTCTCTCTCTCTCTCTCTCTTTTTCCCTTTAAAACAGAAGAACAAAGAAAGAGGGTCATATCTCAACCGCAGCGGATCGCTTTAAAACGTTCCTTGTTCGATGAGCAACGCGTGGTGCACGCGCCTAAAACGCGCGAACAACGGTTCAACGATGGCCGATTCTATCATTTTCTCTATTTCTCCTTTTCTTTCTTTCTTTTTTTCCTTTGGTTTCGTCAGTCATTTTGGCTTGGAAACAAAACGGTCTGGTTTTTAGGCGGAAAGGGGATCGTTCCGCGAGGCAGCCTACCGTGTCGAACACCGGGACACTAGTCGTAAGATTTCTTTCTCGCGGGATACGCGTCTGAAAGTAACCGCGCTCCGCCATCTCTTCATTAGAGGCGCTCTGGTAGCACGCGCTTCCGGTACCAGAAACAACGATGCTTCTGTACGTTTCTATGTGGCGTCGGATAAGGAACAAATCATGTTAATTCGAATAGATGCTACGGGACGAGCGGTGATAAAATAATGAAAAAACACGAGACTGCTTTCTATTTGCATCCTATGTGAACGATCGCTTCCTGTTGAATACGCGTCACCCGGTGAAAATGGGAACGACGACCGATGCTTCTTTAAGTTTTTGGTCTCGTAAATTTGGTAATCGAAATAACGCGAGTCTCCCGTTTAATAAATTTAATGTTTTTTAATAAAATTTTGTAATTTAATAAATTCGATCTAATAAATTTAGTAATTTAGACAACTAATATAATAATTAATTAATTAATTTTCATGTCATATAAAACACAGTATATAAACTAATGCATCGACAACTACTAAAATAGTGCTGCTTCCTTTTCCTTCGATTTTTGCTCCTTTCTCTTTCGTATTTTGCTTGTTGATAATTAACAACTAACCTAGTCACCGCTCGACATATCCTTGTAAATAAGCCTAATCTGTTAATTCTACACCTATGTAGAATCCTGTTAAAAATAAAATATAGATAATTGAACGACATAATTTTATTAGCATAATCATCTCAAACAAGTTTGGACGTATTAGTAAGTTATTCATTCAAATAGAAAACTAGTGAAGAATGTAGTATTCTATCTTATACTATTCCAGAGATAATACTAACAGAGTATTTTGTAAAACAATATCGATTCAGCTTCCAACTATCATTTTAACAATGAAGTGTTTCTCTAATTAATACCAAATATTAAATAATATTGCCGACATTGCCGAGATTGAAGTACTCTAAGCTAACTTAACAAAGGAATAATATCGATTTTCGTATCATTTCCTCTAACATTCTTAGACACTTGAACCTCCTTACTTTTATTCGCGATTTTGTAACAACCATATGTCTCCAGTGGGATTATAGCAAAGATAGTACTGAAATTGCAATAAACTATTAATGGTAAACGGTAAATAAACCGATAGGATACAGCTGAAGCAATTACCGGTGATGCATAATGAACCAGGATAGCAACACCCTGTTTCCACGTGCAGGCCACGGTCTCGTTGCTTCTTTTCAGATGCGTTTAATTAGGATCTGATAATCGACGACGGATTGCCCGGTTATTTAATCCCCCTGCCCCTGAGATGGTAATTGTCGATCTTTTGCATATGTTGTTCCTCTATTATTTCTATTTACGATGTGGTCTTGAATCCAGCTTAATTACAGTTCCAACGAGTGTCTTTAAAATATCATGTATATGTTTCTTTTCACTCTGGCAAACGCTAGAATTATTCTCAATTTTTACAAAAAAAAAAAAAAACTTACCGAATAGCTTATTCTTTTCTAAGTTCCACAGATATATTTCAGTAATCTTGTAACAGTAAAATATAATTTTTTGCCATTCATATGCGACTAGCTTTTATTCCATATACCATTAATTTTTATTTCTTTAACAGAAATTTTATGCCTAGTCATCGATAGATCTACTGTGTTGCATTACATTGTGCTACTTTGCGCACTTGCACCTTTACTGATGGTAACTTACTGTAATTACTTTCTTATTACTCTGCTTCTTTCGTATCATTTATCATACCTTCCTACTTCCATCCATAAATAATAAACGAATAAAAGCAAGATATGTTCTTACATCATATTCGCTACGATCTTTGATACCTGGATATAATAAAGATCAAACGATTCTATTTGGGATGAAGTCGAAGGAGATCGAAACGAGACGTCGCGAATTGGACTTAATCGAAACGGATCAGCGTCAGGCAAAGTTGAATGAGACGAGTAGTCTTGCTGATCACCTGGATAACCACGTAGATTTGAAACACGTAACAAGCAACTTGGTCTTAAACGTTCATCAACTTTGATAAACTAAAAGCGTCGATCGATAACGAGCTACACCTTGCCACGATGTGTGTCAACAGATAAGCAACCTATTTTCAACTTCTATCCACAATCTGATTACCAATCTTCGCTTCATTTTATGTGCCATCGTTTCCCTGACAAGCCTCAGTCCAAGAGACCTAGATACATCGAAAACCAATATTCTCATCAAGAATAGGAAGCTATATTATTAATTGAAAATATCAAGATACTCGACTATCTTTGACAGAGTGTAATATAGTTCTAAAATTCGAAAATTTAATTCTGTATATATAAAAGGACTTTACATATTTCTGTTTTCAAGAAGATTATCATCAAATATTGTCTGGTACAGCATCGCTTAAATTTTATTTATGGAATAATAATATTAATTAGATTTCGAAGAACATAATCACTCAATCTAACTCGAACTCGATTTTAAATTAATGGGTGCTTGATTGTTCTACAAAATATATACTTGCAACAAATGTCATGTGGCTTTTACATTTTCAAATTGGTTTTCAATTCTGATCGATAGAGTCATGACAGTCGTGTTCAGTTATAGCGCTAATTAAATTTCAAAATGTTTCGTACGACATACGCAGTACAGGGTGAAATCGAGCGGATAGTACAACTCGGTTGAGGGTAAATCAGCGGAAAAATAAATCGGAAATATAAAATAAAACTTTTTCATGTAACTTTTGTTTCCGAGAAAATTGAAAATTTGTATAAGTATATTTGAACTTGGCTAATTCCAGTCTGAACGAGAATAAATAATCGACACAATGATGAACTACATGTGAAAGCAAGTGAGAAACGTAGAACAATATTTTTTCAGAAGACCAATTGTTTTCGAGAAAAATAAATTTGAAAATGTATCATGCGCGTGTACCAGACCAGTTTTTACACTAAACATGTTTGAAGTTTATTTCCTTGAAAGTGAAGTCTTATACGGACAAATTTTATTTCCTAATTTTTTATCTATTTTCATATGTACAATAAGGTCCTGCTAATTGTTTACTTACACTTAGCTGATACATAGCCAAGATTACATATACTGGACAAACTTTCTCAGACGACTTTCTCAAAAACAAAAAGTTATGTAAACAAATTTTATTCTATATCTTTTTCGGTTTGTTCTTTCATGTAAAATCACCCCCTATCCGGTTGCACCACTAGTCTGCCCTCATCCTGTATATATTAAATTGTCCCAAAAGTTTCTTTCATTTTATAAGGAAATAATAGATGCACAACATTTATTGTTCCATATCATGTTATTGAATTATGTATGATCGATTTCGTTGCAATAGAAAAAACGAAAGAAACATTTAGGACAACGCAATACTTTACCATTATTCTATGCATTTTATTATTCTCTAACTATCCTATTATTCGATTACTCCAAATCTATTACGAACCGACTATGTAATCCAATAAACATCATCACGGTAAATCAGTAGAAGCTCGAATGCAATCGCCTTACTCGTCGCAACTTCTCTCCCTCCGCTAAATGAATAAAATATGTAGGCCGACATCGAACGGATAGCACTTTTAGGTCGTGGCGGTAATATCAACGCGGCAATATCAACGCAAACGAACTTAGAATTTTACGCTGGTTGTTATCGAGGCCCGCTTATTATTACATACTTACGTTCAGGATGGTGAATATATTGCTCGCGGAAATCGGACACAGAGGCGTGCGCCACGGCATTGTCATTATGGCTAGGCCATTGTCGTTTGATATAATTATAACTGAAACGAGTAGACGAGGGTGTCACGCGATACGGCCACGTGTCATTCCCGATCGGCGCTGCACACCGCGGAAAGAAAATATTTTTTGTAATCGACGTCAACTTGGCGCTTCCTGATCGCTCTCGAGTTACCATTGCCTAGGGGCCAGTTATTGGTTATTGCACTGTTACGGCAGATCGTGAAAATACGAAAAATTGCCCCTGTGTATAACTCTATAGAGCGGCTTGTAATTGGCCATAAATCGAGAAGAGGGTGAGAATGAAAAAATAACACTTATCCTATAGAAAGCAACTAAATTAGAAACTAAATTAAGTAATAAATATCTAAATATCTTAAATAATAAATCTAGTCGAACCTAAGAGATATTCAATCTTATTTATAAGTGCATAGACACTACAAGTATTGATTCCATAACCCACATTTTACACGGTAAAAACCGCTAACAGCTTTTATACTATAGAAAGCAAAGTAGAAAGTATCAAACACCCAAAATTGGGTAACCGAAATCGTTCTAGTCGCCTGCGATCCGATACCACATGAAAGTTGAAAACGTATCGAATCTAAAAACATTCTGTTCGAAATTTAATTGAAAAATTGAAGGTATATGAACAAAGAAAATCGTCCAAAGGGAGGCTAAATAGACGTTAACATGGCGATTGTCTCATATTCTGAAAAGAAGTAAAAACGGAAGGGACGTTCCAGTCGACGAAATTCTTTGCGACTTTGTTTCTCGAGCGCCGCCTATTGTTCGAAGGAAGACTCGAAGTTGAGATTGTTCGCAATTATTAAAGAACGACGCGTCGTTCTCTCCCTCGTCCAAGAAACAATGACACTGGACAAAAAAAAAGAAAAAAAAAGCAAAAAGAAAGAAAAAGATGTCATCTCCGTTTAATTACACGGAGAGGTGACAAAACGTCGAGCAACCAACCGAAACGACAGTCAGCGTGCTCAAGTTAAAAATCACCTGCGAGACATCTGATTGCGATAACGTTACGCGATTATCATCATCTCGCTGGTTACACTGGAACGTTATGCAACGAAGCTTCTTACACCTGGGCATAAACACACGCTCTGAATTCCGTGCAACGGTACCACGCTCAGTAAAAAGGAAAAAGAGAGATCCTTTGTAACGCTCCACAATCGAGCGAGTACGAATTAAACGCGAAAATTACACCTGACCAAGTTGGGGCACATAGTCGATAAACTGGAGTAAGTATAGCAATAGCACGCACTTCTAACTTTGTAACTGTTCCCTCACATTTTTCTATTTTTCATTTCTATGTTCAGGTTCAGTGATTCAGCTGGATGTTGCGATCTGTTACTGTATCATTCTTATATGGAGACTCCATTGCGGTATCGTGCATAAATATTTAGACACCGGGTGCAATTCGCGTATTTTATATAGGTATTTTTACCAACTTTTATGTTTTCAAAGTTACGACTGGATCGCGAGGGTTCGTGATCTTTTATCTTTGCGAACATGAATAAAGGAACGATACCTAAATAAAAATTTACTTCATCGATTGAATATTGTAATAGGTAGCCAAAAGTAAAATAAAAAAGAAGAGATAGGTACTCTAATTTTGGGTATTTTATATATTTTTCCATATTATGCAGATTCTCAAAATTTAATTCTGATTAAAAAAACGTTTCTACAAGTTCCTACAATTGTTCAGATGCTTTCGCGAGCCTGTGTATAGCTGCAATAATTTAGAAGTATGCAAATATTTATATGTGCTTGTATAAAAATAGATCGTGAAAGATATTACGATTAATCGAGAAGGTAATGGTACAGGAGAAATACGCTCGTTGGGCAATTTAAGAGTTCCAAGGGAATTTACCATGTTTTTTTTATCATTGAGGGTAAGAAGAGAATAGTTATTGCTTCACCTTCGCCTGCTTAGGATGCAAAAGGTTCGACAAAGAAAAATAAATTCTGCGGCGAAGCAGTAAAACCATCGGCAGATAGCTTAATAAATTTATAGACGGAAGAAAGGCACGTAATTTTAATAAGCAAGATAGTAAAGTAGGATTTACGGTTACGGTAAAAAGACCATTGACATATACTGTTTGCTTGTGTGAAATCTTAATTAAAAATCGAAGGAAATTATACGTAATATCTTTGAGAAATTAGAATTCTGTTAATTACGAATGACGGATACTTCCAGAAGTCTTAAAAAAAACAGTGTTTCCGTGTATTCAGATCGTATCTAAAATAAACAGAAAAATTTCATTATATCTGATACTTAAAATTCTTCAACAGTTCTCATACGAAATTGCAAATAACTTCTAAATCTATCTAGCTCTTGAAATTTCTAATTTTCGCATACTCCAGTTACTCCAAAAATAAATCTAATTAAAATCTTCACAAAGAAGAACTTGCAACGATCCTTTCGCCATTAATTTAATTCTCAAAAAGTTCGAATCCCATTATCTACCAAATTAAGAGCAATCTACATTTTTAAGACTGTAAAGAGTATCTCTAATTTTCAGTAATTAAAATTATTTTGAATTATCTTAGTACTCAAATTATTTCTGAATTAAATCCAATAACTGTCCTACATCTTTCTAATATCTAAAAGAGGGATTTCTAGGATACAAACGAGGACGTTTGTGGATCAAAACTGAAACGCAGTAAAACAGCAGCGTTGTCGCATCGGTTCTGTTTCATTCCACTCGATTAAACGCAAGGAAGACGCTTTCGATTGCCGATGAGACGCATCCAGGTAGCTCTGATGCAGATGTACCCACGAGCAATTACGACGTTTCCCGTCGTTACGAGGCAGGTAAGCGAGACCGATTTTCATGCGACTTCCGCAGGACGAATCGGCAAATTCGTTGCTCTAACGAACAGCCTGGAAAATCTACGTTGCTTGCTACGCATAATTTACTGCACGATGCATCAACTAGATGTATATTTTATTAATATACCAGGTGTACTATTTTATCGATCCTGATCGAAATATTTTCCTATTTAAGTTTGTGTACCACACGCTTATAACTAAGTAACAAGTTACAACTAATCAATTCTAGTGAGATCAATCATTCGATCTCTGAAAAATTGAACGTTAATCGTACACTTGGATGCTAAAATTAAGAAATTCTATCTTTTCTAGATATTTTAACTCGAATATTAGAATACGTATTTAGCATTTAACTTTTATAAATTTAACTAATAGTAAACGATTAATCTCGATGATTACGAGTATCATGTACGACAACAACGTGCCTCTTTTAAAGACAAAAATTGAAGATCGGCATAACAGTTAGATTAGAGAAAAGTAGTTGCTCCTTTTTATAATATCGTAATGGCACGTAATGGGAAGTGAGTTTAACAACTAATATAATGTATTACATCATACTTTAGAGAACGTAAAAATTAAAAGCATCGATATCAAGCTTTTCTTTTGCAGAATTCCAATATCCAGCCGGTAGATATATTATCCAAAAAGACTCGTAATCAGTGGTTATGTTTCTCATGGAGCACCCCGTATATATATCTAGTCTGTATATATATGTAGAGCTCGTCCAGTAGAAATAAAAGGAGATTATTAACAGTTCGCTAACTAGTACCGACACGCAGGGTTTGTACGAGCTAATAATACAATTAAGATATAATATAATACTTATACAAGTTAGTAATTGGCCGTGAGTGCGTACGATATATGCATGAGATCCAAAACCGATTATTAAAATGATAGTAATCACGGTTAAAAGTAACGCGATATAAATTGCTGAGATTACGGTGTATCGTTCGAAAAAAGAATAAAAAAAAAATTAAAAAGTCAAAGAAAAGAGTGAACAAAAAAGGAGAAGGAAAGAAAAAAGATAGACGAGTTTTATACGAACAACAATTACTGCCTTCCCTTCTAAAACCGTCTGACAATTATTTCCAACGAACAACACGATTATATATTCGTTCTTGACTCGAAACGCGCATGTTTTGCCTATATAATTGAAAAATAAATTTAATTGAACGCGGTCGGCTTTCAATTTGCGACAATATCACCGTGAACCAGTAGAAAATTACACGGTAGTTGAAATTTATGGGGAAGACGATACAAAATCGATAAATTGAAGTCTTAAACTTTCGTCATAGGTTTTTTAACTTCCTTCAAATTATCGTTATTACGAAACTTGGGGACCATGTTTATCTTCGGAATAACTATAACGAGGAGATCTGTTTCTTCGTTACGAAACTTCCGTCTGACCAATAGGGTCGATACCCTGTAATAGCGACACGTCGAAGCATTCGATCGATGTCGATCTTGGTTTCGTCAGCGTGTCATCAGTGATGCAGAGGAATCGAATCGGTGCAGGAAGAAATCGGTCGCGTTAGACACGACTTTGTTACGTAACTGACTCTTTTGTGCACCTCGAAAGGGGAGAACGGTCTCTTCGTAGGAACAGAGTGATTTCTGTCGCTCGTCACGGTGATCCATCGATTCAATCTACTTTTTCGAGGGAGGCTCGCGAGATGAAGAAGAGAAAGAACGAGGGAGAATAGGAAGAAAAAGAACGTGACAGAAAAAGAGAAGAGATATCGTGGAACTATATAGAAAGCAGAAGGGAGACGAAAACGGATGATGAAAAGAAGAGAATGAAGAATAAAAACGAATAAGGAGAGTGACATAGAAAATGAAGAATCGAATATATAATAATCGCATAATAATCGAAAAGCAGTAAACCGTGGTTGGAAGCCAAGCTATGGAATGTCTGTGTTTTATTTAATGATTTAAAAGAAAAAAGGATGAAAAAGTGGGATACCGTTTTATAAAATCGCATGAACCGGTAATTATCTCCGATCGAGCGGAACACACATTCTGACGCTGGTAGATCCGAGAAAAATTCGATTTCACAGGCGTCTAAGCACACAGATCGCGATCGTAAAATTTCTATGAGCTTCCAATCACCATTTACTGGGATTATCGGGCGAGAAAACAGGGGAGAGCGCCTAAGATTTCACGATCGCTTGTTCGCCATAGCCTAGGCGATTTCCTGTTACCGCGAAGAAAAAGGTTTGTTCCTGGATCGGGGCTGAAACGATTGATAATAATCGGACATCTGGATCGTAGAACGGTGTTAAATACGATTCTGGATAGAAAGAATCGGCAAATCGAACACTTACTCGCGAATGAAAACAAGATACGTGTTCAGAAATGGAGGGAAAACTATTGATGATATTAAAAATGTAATTGTGAAAGTGAATACCACAGCTTACATTTTTATTATTTATTCTGGTATGGTATTGCTACGCAATATTTCTCAATAATTTTATTCGCGAGATTAATATTTTTACTATACGGATATTTACAATTCCAAAGCGATATTATCCGTAGAATATACAGAAGCAAAATTAAACCACGTTTATGAACTATGAAAATTTAATGGAAATTTGTTATACGACTTGAGATGAAAATATAATCACTCGAAGACGATACTAATGCATCGAATACTTAGCACACATTGATCTTACGTTCGATTTGATTTAGCTAACAAGTTTGCCAAGTCGTAAAAATCTGAATTAATAACTTTCCTCGATTGGTCCAACTATTCATTGAAACGTATCATATTTGCAAGAACAGGGCCATCAAACGAACAAATAAAACTCTAGACGTGCTTTGAAATGGAAACTTTAACAGCAAAAAAAAAAAGAAGACTTTAAGAATTAAAGACGTGGTTGACCACGGGATTAAATCAATAACCATGACAAATCATCAAGAACGATCGTTAAAGCGCTGGTTTTACGATCAACTGAAGCTACGAGTCGTGAGAAACACAGAATATGAGAACGTCGGGGGCTCTCCAGTCTGGTAAATCACGGATATCGTTTGCGGTGGATACCTCGATTTTTGCGGTGAAAGTTAACGCGATACCGAGCAGGTAAAGACCACAGTCTAATAAGGGTTGTACTTTACATCTCTTCGTTCCGTGTTATCGGTTATTAACCCTCGTACGAAGGGAAGTGGATGGTCCCCTCGGATCTTGAAATACCGTACGATAGGGTGGTCTTCGCGGAGGGTCTATAGATAAATCACCAAATGGTTCCCATCGAATGGACCACTTGCAAAGAAAGTTGTTTTTCCACAAAAAGCCAGGGGGCTTGCTCCTCGCTTCTCAACTTGTCCAAAATGTCCTATCTAGTATTATTTTCTTTCATTTCTTAAGACACGAGAGAAGTATTCGAAGTTCCCTGTGTTTCGTATCTTTTAAATAATTATATTATATTATACAGTCGCTTACAAAATAATGACTCGATGGTTTAAGTTGGATGAAGGAAGACCAGGTGATATAAAAATATAATAAAACTTCGGTTTTCTCTGAAAGGATGTTCTGGAATAGATAGGAGGTTTTAATTAACAATAAGGGGGAAGGTGCTACAAATTCAAATATACAGTGTTTCGAAATAAGTTATACACGATTTTAGTGTTCGTTTGGAAAAAAACTTTATTCTTCTTTCTCAGTTTATATTTTTCTTCTTTTATGAGAGATAATCTGATATTTGGATCAGACATCGCACAAATGCAATGATGCAAAAAAATAGGGAACGTGAAAATACAATCTACCGAAATACAAACATTGAATTACATAAACGGTTCCTAATCTATATAGTAGCATAAATGTAAATATACACGAGTGGCTCTTAACCTATGCTGAAGTATAAATGTAAAGATACTTAAGCAACAGGCGAAAATGTTGACATTTGTGCTTGCTTCGAGTGGTTCCATGTTCCCAAAGAAGGAAAGTTATGGATCTGAAAAACGTAGGGAAGTGATCGTGGAGGCACGTGCGCGAGTTTATAATAACATCCTCGAGGACCAAGCTGTATTTTCGGCGTGCGAGGCTAAATTTAAATTCTGTCACTCTTTCTGCTTCTTTTGGAATGATATTAGTTTGGGGAAAGAGTATCCCAAAACCGTGGGAGGAACTGATGTTGAAATACTTATTTTTACATTTCTAAGGATATTTATATAATGCACGTGTCTGTGTAAATATTTAGAAATCGGTAGGAATCGTCAAAAAATATTTTAGTTTCTAAAAAAAAAAAAAAAAAAGAAAAAAATGGTAGTTTTGAAAAATTCAACGAAGATAAATATTGTATTATGATTTTTATAAATTCTGCGATCTAATTATAAAATAACTATTCTTCTATTTGTTTACATTCTGCTTCTTTCTCTTCGAATTCCAACCTTCTATATTCCTTTACAAACATAGAATACTTCGTCGCAGTATACTTCATATATTATACTACTAAATCATCCAACGTTCAACGTATTACACTAAATTCAAAAATCAACTAACAAGCGCCACTCCTAAACGATACATTAAAAAGATATTAGGGTCAAATGGTCGATTATTAAACAGGCCAAGTGCACATTCAAGTCTGGCCATCTTTACCCTTGGTAAAGAAACGGTAAAGTATAATAATTTCTAACGGGTAAACCACGGCAAATTTTATTCACGTGTTAACAAGGTATCCATCTTGGCTTGTCACTTAGATACCCGTAAACGACGATCCGTAATGGATGATAAATATCGTGATTACGCCTGGTAACAACACACAGACAGTCGATTCATAAACTTTCGTTACAGGATCGTTACACGGAATATCTTCTAGAGAGATCCCATAATGAAATACAGTCTCTGGTTGTTATATCAGGATCACTGAAAATTGTCAATACTTCTCATTTGTCCAGTAAAATTAAGCGATGTCTGTGAATTTTAATGACAATTTATTAATTACACGTTAATAATAGAAAGAGTTACTGCAATAAGAAGACAAATATATTTTTCAGTAATTTGAGTGAACCAACAAAAATCAACCTAGGATCAAGTCCAAAGGTGTAAAATCTCATTGCGATAATCGTGAAATATAGTTGCTATACACTTTGTAAGTAAAGAATGGTAAACCAAGTAGTAAGATATAGTTTTGTACAGATAATAGGGACAAGGATCTCGTTCGGGCGGAATAGGATATTAATATGCAGATTCAGTCGAGGACGTTTATTTCGTGTTCTGTAGGCGTTGATATAACTGTTCGGTATCGATGGATTTTTACTAGGATTCGTTGATCATTCGATATCGTGATAAATCGCCGAACAACGGACACAACGTGCACGCATAACGTTATTAATCCTGTACGCGATAACAGTCGTAAGTATGGACGAGTCTATAAGTTGCGTGAAACATATTGTAATTGCAGGCTGGATAAGACAGCGCAACAACGCTTTATCGAGAAGAAAGTGGAACGGTCGAGGCATATGTGAATACAAGATGCAGATTGTAAACGTTTTGTACCATTTGTTTCTATCGATTGAAATTTGCTAGCTAAAGACAATTTGATCTTTGCCTCCTTAATTGTGCGGAAAAGTTCTATCGTTTTTCTCTAGATACCCCAGTGATTTATGGTCTCAGCTGGATTTTGAACGTGTGTAACTTTTTACGTGTATAGAGAGACGATGATGATGATTGACGAATAGAGTTTGTACTCGAATCTGTGATTTATATTAAACGCATGCAATAAATGTATCAAAATATAAGAGTTCATAATATAAATACTAAGAATGTTAGGAAAGAAATGATAAAGAGAATATGAAAAAAAATAAAAAGAATAAAATTACTATGATATAGCTGTAAAAGTGTGTGTCAATTTACCATAAAATAGTTGTATAAAATAGATACTCTCTTTCTTCATAGTTGGGTACACAACACGATATCACCTGCTCCAACCTTTTTTAATAATTGAAAAAGTCACCCTCTTTCCGATGACATCATCCCTTGACCAACCCTTCTTTTTCAACCCCTACTTATTAAAACCTCAATTATCCAAACTTCTTATATACCTTGTGCTTCTTAAATGCATAAGTTCCCACATGCATACATGCAAACGATATCTCCATCTAACAGCGTTTCCAACAATAGTCCCCAATCTACAATATCAGCTTCAACACGGAACATTAAAACTTCAATCGTTCAAACTTTTTATGTACCTACCTCATGACACCAAAATGCATAAGCTTATCCCCACATGTATGCGAATGTTATCTTCGTCTGATACACGTTTGCAACAATGATCCAATATAGCATCGACGCGGTTTCAAGCGACGCGACGTTCCCAACCACAAAATGCATTACAAGCGGTGGTGAACTGTGCGTGCATGCGTGCGTGCGTGCGTGCGTGCGCACGCGACAACGGAATGTTGCGTGTGCGTACACGCGGCTTTTCTCGTGACGTGCACTCACGCACACGGTCGATATCAATTTGACATCAGGCTGGACGATCGGACAACTACCTTTCACGTCCGCCGTCCTCGGAAATGCCGACTACTATAATAATAAACGGCGCGTTTCGTGCATATACCGAATCGTGGTGCGTTGTCTGTCCAGCCGTATACCAGAGGACACATAATAATTTATTATAATTCGGCCGGTCGAATATGTGGCCGCTTATCGATTATTCAAGCACCCGTAGAGGGAAAAAACCGTGGCTTGAATACGTTAGCCGAGTTCACGTGAGGGCGTGTGCATTATACCATGGTTTCTTATACACAGGGGAGTTTTAATGGAGTAAGTAAATATGCGAATGTGTGATGGGGGGTCAGTCACTTGAACGAAAAAGGTAAAGGGTAATGGAACATATCTTTTTGAGGTTTTGAGTTATTGCGGATATAATAACTGGGAAGAAAGTTGTACGTGTACATTTGAAGGGTATTGTTAACTCTGCAATCCTTGAATCTGTATATTTCGTATATTTTGCTCTCGTTTTAGAAAACGAAGATATTTAATGTTTTAGGAAAATATATGTATAACTGAAGTGAGAAATCGTGGAACCAATAACAGTATTTTACTCGAAATTTTCAATTTAAGCTCGTATATAAGCTTTATATATATTTCGAGTAAATAAATTGATAACTAGGTAAAGTAAACTGTTCGTGGATTTATGGAGAATTTAAAGGTGTAAAAACATACAGAATGTATAAAATATAAAAAATCTCAATGGAATGCAACATGAAAGCAGGTTCGGACCGTCCATGAAGGTATTAAGATAATTACAAATCTCAAGTTTCTCTTCCTCTCGAAAATGGTGCCCAAAGGTTGAACGTTTGATGCATAAACATGAAAGAAGATCGAAATGTGTGTCAGGTTGGAGAGAAAACCGCTTGACCACGTTCGTTTTTTTCACCGATTAAAAAGATCACGAGATGCATCGGAGGAGAGGTATTCCGTGAACGTTTCCACATGCTTTAATTTCCATCGTGAATTATAGTTCCCCTGGCGAGGAGCTGGTAGGATCGGTAGGCCAAGGAAACTGCGAAAAATAGTGTGCACACCGAAGCATGATTCCGGCCCGTATCCTTCTTCTCTTCCGCTTCTTTTCGCTCGCCAGTGCGCAGGCGCGCAATTAACGCGGGATCGTGCGGCCAAATTAAAAAGCGAGATAATCGTAAGACAAGAAAAACAGAAAATGGACCGAGACGAAGGAGCAGAAAATGGAGCTAAACTGGGATATCGAGAAAAACGTAAAAAAGAAGATGGAACAGCGCAGGAAGCAATGGCGCGGATATCAGGGAAAGAAAATGCAGGAAACGAAGATGTTAATCTCTCTGCTTTATAACTTTTTAGTACCTATCCGAGTCAACACGGACTATTTATTACTGTAACATCATGGTCAGAAAGAAGGCGTGTTCTTCCTGACCGAACGCAGAATTTTACTCGGAAGAAAACGAGTTTGAGATATTTCTAACAACAACACCGTGGAAAAGACAGAAGATTTGAAAGATAGAGATGAGAAAAGCAACCCTTGATTTACGATGAAAATTATCGATGAGCAACCAAGCCAATAGATAAGTTCTTTTTCACGAGTTCGTGATCTGGCAGTGTAAAGCTACCACCACACAGTCTGCTGACAGCGTGGAAGTTGATCGATCATCGAAATAAGAAACCCATAAAATCCTACGATTATTGCCACGGATAAAATCAGCTTCTTGGAATGACATCGGCCGAGATTCGTTCCACTTTCAGCGAGAAAATTTAAGGCGTGCTCTCGAATGGACAATTCACCGACAGGTTAATGTTCTCTGTGTTCCTGTTCCCGCGAATACTGCGTGCTTCAAAGCTACAGACAGTGATAGGAAATGACGAAGGAAATATTTTCTGTCTAATAAACACTCTGTTCTTGATAATGTATCGGCTGTAAAAGAAAAAAGAATTATTTGAACTTGCAATTTTTTATACTTTGCATATGATTAGCGTATACGTTGGACAGGGGAATAAATTCCGAAGACCCGGGGAATCTTGCAGAAAACAGGTATGCAACATAATAGTAAAAAATGTGAATCTCCGTCGCCTGCGTACTAGCAACCCGCCATACACACCAACTATTTCCCATAAATTTAACCGAAGATTCGAGTAAGAAATCTACTTAGATTTATTACATATTGCATATCAGCAATGCAATATACAATTTCTTATTCCAAACTTTACAAAACCGTCATTTGGGAATTCTAATGTACAACAAATTACCTATCGCTAGAATTTCGAAATTTACACTCTCAATGTTTTATTGCTAAATTCATTATATATCGCATACCAAACTACGTAATATCTTATTCCAAGTCTTGCAAAATCTTGCAAGGAATTTTCAACGCGTAACATAATCCCAAAATTTATCCAGCTGGAGATTCAAGGCTCTATTATGAGAAAAGAAGACAAAATCAAACGTGTGTTTATTAAATAAGAAATATTCCTTCCATTCATCCCTCTCGTTCTTTGCTTTATCTATCGATCTACGATTTTGAAACATCCTATAGTCGGATCAAAGAAACTCGAATCGCACTGTGTGGTCGTTTCTCAGTTGAACGTTAACGCGATGTTTTGCAACGAGCGCAGAGATCAGAATACAACGTTGTCCTAGGCTACCCTGTGTGGTCTACGCTTTATCCACCGACAATCGGTACGGCCGTAACGCTCGTAACGATAAATACTCTCTAGGAATTGAACGGTGCAGCCGGTGCTCGATATTTTGAGGCCTGGCGGAACAGGAAACGTTCGAACCGATGTGTACTATTGACTAAAGACGATCCAGAACACGTGATCGGATAATGTAATGTTTAATTCGTCGTCTCGTGTCCTTTATTTGCGTGGAAATAATTAGGTTTGAAGTATCTGTGGCTTCGATCGAACATGACGCGACGTCGAGGAGTAAGCCGTTCGAAAGAACACGAGAGAACATCCAGTGACGTCTCGTGTACGATAAGGATTATCAATTTATGCAGTCGGTTGAGCGTGTAGAATTGGTCGAACGACTGTCTAAGAACCGAGACAAATTTAAGTACCGAGATGTCGGACATTAGGCAATTACTATTAGCCTTACTGTTCTCGAGTCTATATGACCCAAAATGAAAATTACAATTTAGCAGATATTTATGGAATCTACATGATGTTTCGTTCTGCTATTCGATATATACAAATTTGACTACTTTATGTGTGTTCAAAAAAATTCACTTCACGTTTCTAATCTACCTTTGGTGTACCAAAATCCCATCACGGGTGAAACTAGATATTCCATCTGAAAAATTAATATATTTTTTTCGGTTATTTTCTTCTATTATAGTCTAGGTTATTACATTAATGAGTTCACTGTTAAAAGGACGATTCGTCGCAAAGTGGTAGAAGACCAAGCAACAAATTAAGTTGTGAATGAAGAGTCAAGCAATCGACCATAACATATAAAGTTTGTTTGAAAATTTCATCGAGACCCTGTACTTCATGGAACGAGAAGGAGAACGAAAGCGGTTACTCGGAGAAATGAAATGGAAGCGAGACTAGCAGCAATAACATTCCTTCAGCGATACAGACATTATCACGGTGATTGTTGCGAGGAAAAACGCAACATCCCCCGGATAGACGTATTCCGGTAATGACGCCGAGCAAAACCGTCAACAGCAAAACAGAGATATTGGTTTACGAGGAGTTGTGGAAGCCGATCAGCCGATATTTTCCTCTAATTTTACCTGGTAGAAAGAGACGCAGCTGAGCATTGAAATAAATCAACGACAGCAAACGAGCGAAAGAAAAAGCTCCTTGTCCATCCCTGGAACAGTACTCCAGCTGTAAGTTTTGTCTCGTTGCAATCAAGATGCATTAGGTTTTGCGCCAAGATCTCGCGAGTACTTCCGATTTTTCTACAATTTTTTTTGTCCTTTTTTTCTTTTTCTTCGCTCGCTATTCGAGTCAGAATCGAGTCGAAGGAGAACGAAGGGCAAGAAACATGGGACGGGATTTCTCAAGCGTCAGAGAGGATTACGATGGTAAATCAAGAGGATTCTGTAAGCATTCAACGACGATTGGTCAGTCAGTTTTTTATTAGTAGTCGAGAGAACTGTAGCAGTAATTTTGGAAAAGGAACAATTCGTTCGCGAAGCTACTTTACTGCATATTTAATATTTAACAGAGATTTTCTATCGATTATTTGCGGAAAAATTTGAAATAAATTTCTAATCTAATAATTAACATTAGATTAGAATTATTATAAAAAAGAGGAACTTTGTTATCTCTAAACTCATTTTTAGTGAAGGAATGAATTCGTTCAAAGGAATATTTTCTCGGAAATTCGACGAAAAAATAGATCTTATCGATACACAAATCTTATTATAAGTCACACTTCGCGTTTCTAAGGCGATAATTAATATCAGATTAGGATCTGTACGCACATTTTCAGTAGACAAGTGATTTTCTTTAAAGGAGTATTTTCTCAAAAATTTAATAAAAAACAAATTTTTCCGATACACAGAACGTATTGCAAATTTCACTTCACGTTTCTAATCTACCTTCGTCTAAGAAATCGGTTTCACCGTGAATTCGACCACACCCTCTTTAATTACCTACGATCACTCGACAAAAAGCCATGCATTCTGCAGTGCATTTCACAGAACGCGAACACGATCTCTATTTCGTACTTTTAAAACAAGTTCACGAATCCAATTCTTCGCATAGTTTTACATATATAATATACATATAACGTGTACGATACCAAATTCAACGTGGAATTTAATCTAAAAATCAGCAAGTAATATGAAAAAGAAGTTCGTAATAATTCACATAAAATATTGCGTTCTACGCAAATACTATTTACCATATAATGAAGATTCAATCAGCACCGAATGTGTATCAATGCTTTGAATCATTTTCGTCTCTACCTATATTTTCTTTCTCCACATAAGTCTTGAGTTCGAAGAACACTTGGAAGAATCGTTACTGTTGTTAATATTTCTGTACTGAAATATCGAAAGGTAGTAAAAAGTATCAAGTGAAATTTCTCTTAAAACATAACGGATCTTCTTATTAAGAGAAAAAGGGAATTAGGACACGAAAGAATCTATATTAATAGATCAAAATTTCATCTGTATAACCACAGATAGAATAGAATCGTTTTCTCCGCTCATTTTCATCGAATAGAACAATAAAGAGCCGAATAAAGAACGTTCGCCGGTGTGAAAGCTCGTCTACCCGAGGGAAAACTATTTGTTCTAAGAAATGTATGGTCGATCACGCGTTTACGTGCTAACGCGTGAACACACGCCCAGGCCCTTCAGATGGAATATTAAATCTTGGATTTGCATGCGCCACGCAGGTATCACGCTACACTTTCCATCGAAGGCCCACCACGGACGACTCTCTCAGGCTGACGTTATTAGAGAATTCGTTCACGAGCAGGTACTTGGCAGCCATCGTAACGGCGCGGCGTGTCGAATTAAATGCAATCACGACTGATAAGCAGCCACAATGTCCGCGCGAATGGAGACCAGTTGATCTGCATTGTTCACTATAGCGAGCATTAGCAATGAATCATTTGTCAGGTCCTTTCTATTCTTAAACGTCTTCAAATAGATACGCGATTAACCCTTCAATGCTTGATTCGAGTGGAACTTTAGTCTGCTGTTCAAAGTTTAACATACGATCATGGCCGTGGTTTACGTACATATACTTTATTTTTCAGATCGTCGATGATTATATTTCTGACATCACTGTGGTATACAAAATTAATCTAACTATTTTATTTAACAAGTCGATCGCCACGGTGGTCAAAACTTTACTAAATATTTTACATTGCTTATAAGATAAATTTCATGCGCTGAACAATTTTCAATAACGTGAACGTATATTTCAGTCTACTGTGGCTACTACGCCAGTGAAACGTGTCGATAACATATCGCTATAAAGTCATCAAGAGAATTCACTTAAAATCTCTTCATAACCATCGCTCTTTCCAGTGAGCACAATAGATGGACGAAATTGAAGAAATTAGAAAAAACTGAGAAACGAACATACGCTTGATATCTCGCCACAATTATCAAAGATAATTACGACAGTGAAACGTACCGGAGGCAAGACTTAATACTCTTCAAAAGGTAGAATACACTGACCGTACAACAAATAGAAAGGCTTTCGCGTGAAAAATGAGAAAAGATACAAATAGTACACGTGCGTCCGTAAGAAATGAAACCTTTCATATCATCTTTCTCGTTACTTCCTAAGATTGAATTCATTCTTTTCTTTCTTTTTTTTTTTCTTTTTAATGACATCGAAAAATGAGGACAAGAGCAAGTAGGAAGAAATCGCATCAACCTTCGGACACGACTGTGACTTCCTTATTTTCAATAGAACGTTAACGACAGGTGTCATTAAACGAAGCTCGATTTATCCCTCGTTTCGCTTCCTCTCTTTCTTGCTCTCTCTCTCTCTCTTTCTCTCTCTTCCTCTTCCTCCGCCATTGCCGCTTTGTTCGGTCACAATGGGCCTTTAAACCGATGAGACATACCCGTTTGATATTCGCGACGCGACGCAACACGCAAGCTTTCGCTATCTTGTGATGGTTTCGCTGAATCGAAAACAATGTGTATATTCATCATGAAAAATAACAAACGATCGGTTGACGGTGGTTATGCATGATTTTTTTTTCTTTATCGAAATACTGTAGGGGCAATAGATTAATCAAACCGAGTCTTCTTGATTTTATGAATTGGAGTAAAAATACTTCTATCTTGGCGAATAATTTTTACAGTCTGAACGTGCGACGTTTTATACGTGTTCTGATATATTGGCTTTTATGTTACTATTCTTATGTTTAAAGGGAAGATCGAGCATAATGCGAAGTAGCATGTTGGAAAACTTTGAGCAAAAGATTCGTACACATATAAATCTGGCTAACGTAATATATTCCCAAGGCATGCGATACATATTAAAGGATTATGAATGAGACAAAAATTGTCCAATTAGCAGAGATCAAAGAATCACTTCACCCTGCCTAAAAAAAATCACTAGCTCTCCACTTGTCTTCATTCATAAACTCGAGCAAACTGAAGAAAGAGCTACAACTCATTAAGACGGGGAATTAACTTCAATTCCCTCTCTTCCATTATAAGGTCATTATCCCCAGATCCAATTAACCTCTATTCAGTTTTCAGCTAAATAATTTCAGTACACGAGATACTAAGGATTCTCTAACCTACAAATTTCGCGCAAAGAAATTCGGTATACATAATTCGTGACAACGTTGGCAGGCTTTTAAAACCGGTCGAATGAGAGAACGGAACACGAGAATGGCGCAGAGGATCGGTGAAACGAGTCGCCAGAGAAAAGCGACGTTCCCACTGCAACAGGACACCGACGAACACACCGTGTACCCCGTGTGTCGCATTTTACGCGGATGCATGTGCGACGCGCGTCGCGTCGCGAGTACAACACGGCTCCGTCTGCTATGTATCGAATAAAACGCGACACACCCTGGGAACGGAATAAGAATAAACGCCTATAATGAAAAATCATGGAAATGAATGGAAATCGTTTTCATTCATCTGCCGCGTGCGCGCGTGCATGCGATCGGTAAGACACGCACGTAATGGTGTATACGTGCAGATCGCCACAATTCGTGGGGAAAGTGCATTAACGTTTCGGAGAAGTCTCGCTGTCATGGGAATTCGGCTGATGAGAGTAATTGGAAAATTAAACATGTGGCCTGCTATACTAGCGCTAGGTTTACTTTGCAAATTGCAAGGCGAGTTTTATAACTAGCTATCGAAAGTTTGAGCGGAGAATTATTTGGAATTAGAACAATTTTACGGTCCCGTAATTACGGGTTCGAATGTTTTGATGATCTTAATGCTTAGACTTTGAAGTTTGAGGATTGAAAAATCGAAAGCTTCAATTTGGGAATCGAGATTCTGAGATGGGACAATTTTGTAATTCCAAGATTTGAATCCTGAAGTTCTGAAAATTCGAAGATTTGAAATTTTGAGAACTTGGAATTTCAGATTCTGAAAATACGACAGTCCGATCTTTGAGAATCGGAAAATTCGAAATTTCGAACGTTTAGAGGCTCGACATTTCTAAATGGCAAACATCAACGTCGACTCCTTGAAATCTGATATTCGGAAGTTGCTATCAACTACGCAGCAAGCTCTGCGCCCCATCCAATTCTCATCTAAGATATCCCACGAGCGCACCTTCAAAACAAACGAGCAAAAGCCCCGCTTTCTTAACTAGTGTTATGAAGCCGCGGGGTTTTGTCATAAATTATATTCCCCTCGGCACACACGACAATTTCTACGTCCATTAAAACGATGTCTCCGCTCGACAATTCCTTCTACGACTCCGTCGATTGCCACAGAACGCGACATAGATCCTATCGGCGTGTACCGCTCTCGGAATATCTCTTCATTATCAACGTCCTGTGCTCTCCACGATCTTGACGAATAAAGTACGAGAACGTTGGGGTTGAGTTCGAAGATCAACGCGGAATTCCTTGTGTGCCTTGAAGCAACGACCACGAGATAAGAGGATCTTTCGCTGTCTAGACGAGAAAGAACGAGAATGGTCGCGCGAAACGCCCACGCGAGTCACCACAAGAATGGTGACTTATTATCTCGAATGACCGTCGGCCGGTTCGAGTGGCCCTTCCCTAGAAAATTGACAGCAATTAGACGAAAGGGAAACAGAGAGAGTGAGGAAGAGACAGAGAGAGAGAGAGAGAGAGAACGCAAAGGAAAGCGGGGGAAAAATTGGCGAATCGAAAAACGAGCAAGGCACAGAAGGGTCGACGTCCGATAGCGCGGTGAAATAGTCGGGTCTGACTCGTTAACGGACTTAACGACCAGCCTCGGTGTCTTTCGCGCCAGAGTAAATAAGTCGCCTGCGTTCAATCCATCGAGACACGGATGAATGTCGGTAACGAGAAGATATACACCGGTGCAATGACGCTTGATTTACGCGTCGATGTCTGCGAGACCGTATCTCTATCTGTCAAGCGCGAGATTACTGTGGGAGTATTAAATGTAGCTTGAGATTAGCGGATTCAGATTGGTAGATAAAAATTAGTCAAACTAGGAAATTCGTACTAAGCTAGAGAAAAAGTGGAACATTCATATAAAACTAATTATTGGTTTAGTATTTAAAAGAACTATTAATTATGGCTGTAGTAAGTTTTGAAAAAAAAACGATATGATAGAACGATATAATGGTGTCTTTGGATTACGATATTTTTGCAACAGATTCGTGTCATGATATTTTTCGATCTATGATTGATTAAAATACGAATAATCTTTGAATTTTAAGGATTTTTTGAACATTCACTTATGAATCTGTTTTAGAGCGGGCTTTCTTAGACTTTACTTCCAATTCTGATCTATTCCAGTTTCATCAAAAAGCTGTAATACCTCACTGAAAGCTTTACATCAAAATAATTGTACGTTTTTATATCTATGGAAGAAATTTTGAAGAGCGATAGTATGAGCAAAGTATCCTTTATCAAACTTAGTACAATAGTCTACGAAACTATTGGAAAATTTTACTTTCAATTCTTGGTTGCTCCGATATTTAGAAACTATAAATTCTCCCTAAATTTTGTCTTCAGTCTTGACTTGCATCGATTTTTGGGAATTATGGAACTCTACTAAAAACTGGTCAAAGAAAATTTCTCTGTTTCAAGAGCAGTCGCAATCATATGAGCTGTTTACGCGATAGACACTCCTCTCTGTAGGATCAGACACGCATAAAACCAGCAGATACGTGCACAAGCTGCATACAGCGCGAGGCTTATTCACGAATGTTCGATATGATATTCAGTGAAATCCGGTCACATGAATGTACGGCATGGGGTCTTGTTTAAAAACGAGTTCTACCCACACGACAAAGTGAACCGTGTCACAGTCACCTCGCCTCTAGTACCTCTTTATACAATGTACGAATAATTGTATTAAAATACAATCATGGAACACGAAAAAGAAAGAGGGAAAAGACTGAACAACTTTCAAATACATATAGCGATATACGATTTAAATAGCTCATAAATAGAATCTGCGTATCATCTAGCAATTATCAAGACATTTGTCAACTATCGTATAGGATAATAAGAAATTTCCTGAAGTATATTATCTCTCATACAAAACAAGTTACATGCGTTCTAAATGATTAATACAGCACATAGTTTTCTCTATCTTGAAATATGATTATTTCATATCATACCATTTTAATTACAATCATCTACATTATAGTATATTTAAATATAAATTAAAGAGTAGCTATTCTAGTATTAATATTCTCAATGGTATTGATTATTTCATATATCAGAGTGATACAAGCTTTTCTACATAAATGTTTTCATACTGTGTTCTATAAACAAAAATAACATTAGAATATCATGCAACAAAAAATCCATAAATACTTATAAATAAAATACTTATAAAATAAAAATCAGAGGTATGAAACGTGACATTTACACTATATCTACATTTCTATTTCAAAGTATTCCCACCATTACTGATACAAGTCTGATATGAATGCAATATAAATGTACCCAGTATATTATTGTATTTGCTTTCCTATCGACCGCGATGATTCACACATTCATGGAAACGTAAGAACTCTGCACTGTATGCGCTATTATAGTCCTCGCCATTACTTCCTCTGTTTATTTTTCTTTCTCCTCTACACCATCTTCAAGATAGTTTAAAAAAGAAACCGTCTTCTACGACTGTTGGAGCGAGAAATTTGAAATTCTGAACTTGAAACTCGCGTGACTCTGCGAGCTTATATAAGGGAGGCGGGAAGGAGGTGTACATTTGCCCTGTAACTCGTTGCTCTCATTACACTGGCATTAACCTTTGTACTGTTTCGTGCCTAGAAACGGTGCGTCTAACGTTCTTATTCCCCGCGAACGTCTCGCAGAAATAGAAACTAGATTGCAGGCTTCGAAATTCCTGTTCTCCTTGAGTCGCTGCCCGATTAACATCGAAATTTGTCCCGCCAGGAAATCTCGTTTGTCACGATCTTTCATGGTAATCGAAAAAAGCTTCCATGAGAACGATCTTGATTGAGAAGTTACGAGTAATAAAATTGTTGAACAATTAGAAGATTTGAGAATATTTATGTTTATATGCAGTAATGAATGCAGATTAACCTTCTTATGAGCACAACTTAAAATTTTATGAAAGGGACAAAATTTTAATATAAAACGTATTAAGTAGAAGAAGCTATTTCTTTCGTAACATCCCTTACAAATAAGGGTGGCGGCCATATTGGATCTATTTTATTAAATGAACATTTAATAAAATGTGAATCTTTTGTTTCCTAAAATTGTCTGTATAAATGATAGCACTATCTAGAACCCTGACTATATTTCCACATTGTTCATACACGTTATTTTAATGAAAATAATTCCCAACGTGTAGAGATGGATTAAACTTCGACCAATGCGATTAAACCGCCATAACAGCGTGTTAGTATGACACGAAAAGGTAAACGGTAGCCGTTTGTTCTATTCGAAACGTACGAAACATATGTCGATCGAAATCACGAAAGCAGGTATCCGTACCCCGGAACACAAAACATCGGGCAGATGTGCCGAATAATAGTTTTGTCGAACCGTTGGTCCACTACAAAGATGCACGACTGTGAAAATGAACGTAGATGAAATTCAACAAAGATGCATTCGATCGGTAAAACAGAGTGAGAGAAAGAGAAAGAGAGAGCGCGCATGCAAGAAAAGCAACAGGCGGGGACACGCAACGCGCCAGCCGTTCAATTCGCGCTCCAAGTCTAACACATCAATTCATTATAATCTAAACGACTTTATCGCATTTTGCGGAACTGCAATTTCGATCGTTATATAGAAGGTCGTCGAACTTGTCGCTCGATCGAGCAGCAACCGAGGAGAAAGGCATTCTCGAGGTTATACGCTGTCAAAACGTATAAAGTAAAGGAGAGTACCACACATTAGAGTTCGATCGATGAAAAAACACAAGAAGGAAATTCACGAAATGGAAAAGTAGATAATTTGTGGCACGAACCTGGTTTTGAAACGCTGCGTGTCGTCTTGGCCAGCCCACATTTTGTTTTTCTGTATCACGGATGAAACAAACTCGGTTTACAGATTCCGAATGGTATATCGCACGACCACGCGGTTTCGATGTCACGACGCGACAATTCGTGCCGGTTATGCACGTTCGAACGTGTCTACGACGTGGGTCAATCAGGCTGGGTCACGGCGCACACGGCTTGGGTTCCTCTTCCGTTTCTTTCCTTGTCGCGTGCACGCACTACCAAGCACGAGGGAGAAAGATCGACAGACAGAAAAGCGGAGGGAAACTAACGCAGGCTACACGAGGAGGCGCCACCTCCAAAAAGTCGAGAAGCAGGAAAGGAAGCGTGCCGTGTTCTGCACAATCGTGAAATCCACTGACGGTAGAGAGATCGACAACACGGCGTCGCAGCCGCGAACTTGCGTAGGGAGAAATGATCCTCGTGCACGTGTGCACGAGGCCTTAAGCCGGTTTATTCGACGCCTTGCAAGACTGCGGCGAACAGCCTCGAGGGGCATGTCCTTAAGCACAGTCACGGACGCAACGATCTACAGAGACAACTCCCTTCGACTATCTCCTTCGGTCTAGCCAGCGACAACGGTTATATTTATCCTTTGAATCGCGCTCCTTACGGATTTTCTTCATCGCAAGAATACCTTGCGTCGCTTGACTGTAAATGGAAACACTGAATTCGATGCCACTTATATTTTATTGGACACTTAAGATGATTGGTTAATATTCATACGTTTTCAAAATGATTGGTAATCTAGGACTATTTTAGATACCAAAATTATACTTTTACAACTGCATTATGAAAGAATATGGAAGAACAAAAATTGTGATGCTCTACTCATAACTAAAATACGCTTAAAATTAAAACAATGGGATATAGAATAACGAAATAAAATTAACGAAAAGAAAAAATAAAAATCTCCAGTAATCGTGCAATTCTGAGTATCCCTTTGTACTATCGTGTCCCATACTGTCTGCATATTAGCGAGGGGACATAAAAATGGAAGTTGCGAAGATACGAGAAAGACAGAAACAAAAAGAAAGAGACAGAACAGAAGGTGGGTACAATATCGTATCCGTGCAATTATGAAGCTCCGAGCCTAAATGTACACGCCTCTATGCAGCACGCTAAGAACTACACGACGCGACGCCCGGTGAGTCAGCCTGAAACAGCGTGACTCGTATTTCAAAAGTGTGCGTATTATTCGCATGCGTTCCGAGAAAATATTTGCGACAAAAGAAAGACACTATTCACGAGCGTTTCTCATACAATAATTGTATTTGGAAAATAATAAATTCTAAAAAAAGGAAAACATCCATTCATATGGGGTTGTACATATGAGAAAGAAATATTAAGCTTCTGCTTAAGAAAGCGTCGTTTTCCGTTATTATCATTACGGGCATCCGGCAATTTTAATCTGTCTATGTCTTATATCGTAGAAATTATTATGGGTTCATATTAAAGCCAGTCCATGTATCGTAACAGACATAAAATATCCGCTTGTTAGAGGTTTTTCTAGATAATTTGTCTCTCGCAAGGTTTTGAAGAAGTGCACAGTCCCCCTACCAAAATGACATCGCTGCTTTCACCATTCCGTGGTCACATCCTTTAAACAATCTATTTTTTGAAACTATTAAACTAACTCTAGATTATTAAACTAAATAACTATATAAACTACATAAACTATTAAACTAATTTTAGACCAGCGATTTTCGCGAAACCAATGTGCCGCAAAAATTTTTAAAACAAGCAATACCTAACTATAATGCAAGTATTCAATCAAAAGCACAGATTTCTTTTAGCTTAAAGATTGAAAATCACTGCTCCAAGCAATCATCGGCTATTGACTTTCCAAACATTCACTCAAGCATCATGCAGAGGTAAACTTATTGAACTCTCGACGTAATTATAAATTATGGTAAGCCTAAATAACGACGGGTCATTCTGTCGAATATGTGTTGCCGCTAACACGCTTTCGTTCGAAAAACATTCAACCGCACATTTTATACTCTATATGTACTTTTTACCAATAAGCAAGCACCCCTTTATTCGTCACATGCCTTGCAATATTTAGCCGTTATCCGCGGTAAACCGCTGATTTTTTTCATGAAAATGCCGGACTTGAAACATGATACTTGTTAGGGAAAACTTACTCACCGAGACCTTTCAAAATAAAAGAAGATTATATAAGATATACTGCTTTCTTAATTATAGCAATTCATAAATATACCAAGGAATCAAAATAATAATATTTATTTAGTAAAAAAGTATCGTAATCCTATATCAAAATTTAGTGTTGTCATATTTAATTTTGAAATACACCGACGATTACACATTCAAATTCACATATCAATTTCGATATGCAGTACCAATTATATTTATCGTTATTATTGATCAAATCAATGCATCTGAAAAATTTCCTTGCGATATTTTCAACAAATGAATACTCGTATAAATAATCTTTTATTTAATAAAATAATTTTATAAAGTACTGGATTTTACCTTTTTGAAATTCGCATCATGAATGATGCAGCGAGCGCAATCTATTGCCACATCTTAGTACCCACTACTCTATTTTATTTAAGCTATTACCGACTCCGTAATTATCAGATGCAACAGTTAAAACACATACATATGTATATCGCATTGTATCTATAAATAATTGGACCTATCCTCGCAACAGCAATCAATTGAAGATTATGATATCATTATTTTAAAAAAGTTACATATATTCATATAATAAAGAGATTAAGCACTTTGATATTTTTCAAATAATATTTTACATAACATTAAAAAGAAATGAGGATCACAACTATATTTTTAATAGTAATGCAATAAAAAGAAAGCAAATGTTTAAATTAAAATAATATTAAACGCAACGGATGTGGCTTCAGATAACACATACATATTTCATATGTAATTTTATCGCATTAGTTTCACTGATAATAGCAAGTAACTTACTAAACTCTCATGAAATATGATTAACAATTGAACAACAAAAAGATACGTTTTTAATTTTCGTAAATTTCGATTTCATCAAAACATCACCAGTACGAAAAAAGGTTCATGGATTGTCCGGTTATGACCGGTTCAAACTGACGCACCGTGCATAACAAAAAAGTCAGTAACCAACAAGACGCCACATTCAATTATTTTTATAATTTCATCGAATAAATAAATATCCTTGTTTCTTCTGAATGTAATCTTTAAAAGTACATAGATAATAAAAAATCTATTAAATAATAAAATTTAAACTGTTAAAAATGATCGAACATTTTGTCAATGTCTTTGGTAGTAATTACTAATGTAAAAGATGAATTTTTATTATGAAAACCGTTGCTTTTCTCTGTTGCAGTTTAAAATAAATAAACGATACATCACTGGCAGAAGGACAATACGACTCTCGTACGATATTTCTACAGATAATAAACCATAAATATAAGCATGTCACTTACTTGCTGGACTTCTTCTTCTCGTCGCTAAACCCTTGGAAAGTTCCCGTCGATGTCATCCTCGTGATTTTGAAATATCTTTCAAACGAGTAAACGAAAGTGTTCCCCGAATATCAACCGTGTCAGACAGTTTTTGCGGCACACGAGAACCCAAACACGACTCTTTCTTCTACCGAACGAAATCAAATAGGATTGTGATACGGGATTGGTAGGTCTTACTACAAATTTTGACGTCAGAATAGCTAGTCAAATGAACGTCTACATTACAAATTCTTCACCATGAAAAAATAATCTATAATTAAATACCTCCTTAACGCATATAAAAATATAATAGTTTAAGAAATATCTTTTTATGATGAATACAATTAAGAATTATCGATATAATATAAATAGTAACTTTAACGATGACTGAACTCAATTTATCACCAAACTTTATAACCACTACTTACGTTTAGAAATATACATAAAATGAATATTTCTAAATATCATGTAACAATTAAAATATTTAATTGTTTTGATTGAAAAACGCCTTATAATCTTGGAATTTTTGAGATTCTAGTCTTGCCAATTTTTTATAGTAAACTGTTACTTGAAATGTTATATATGCATTTTACAGTACATATATTATACATGATGTTGTGTATCGAGGAATATATTTATAGGAATTTTTTGGAGTAAAATAACTGGCATTTATGTACGATGGTTTTGTGTCGTATTTTGAAATATAAACTTGTGAAACTCACTTAGAAACCGGCAGCCATGTTTGATCCTTGTCATAAATACAGATGGAGTATCAAAAAAAGAGTCTTGTAACAGTTGCTTATGTTCTGTATAATTTGATCGATCTTGATTGGTGTAATTATAAATTAAGTGATAATAGATATCTGTATAAATGGTGCGACAAGTTCGAAAATCTAATACAGTGACAGTTAAGAGTTTGTCATTAAATAGATTGTTTTTATGTCTTTTAACTACCGAGGGAAATTCGTAAGAGAGCAAAGATGTTAAATCAAGCTGTTGTCGAAGCATTATATTCTGCAACGTATATCGAGAATTATTTAGACTGTGTGGAAAACTTGCCAAATGATTTACAGAGACATGTATCCCGGCTACGTGAGCTGGATGCCACTTGTCAAAGTAATTAGAAATAACAATTTTTAATAAATTTCTGTAACGTACACGCGGATACGTTTTCACTACAAAGATTTCATTTTTATAACTTGAAACATTCATAAACATTTAGATAAAGTATAATATATGAATGTACTTAAGATAATATGATAGAAATAATAGGAAACTGAATGACAAAATATTTACATTTCTGTATAAAGTAAACATTGAACTTGAATATGGATCTATTATTTTATATTTTAGCATACTACATTATTCAAGATAGTGTAAAGTAATTTAATTTTCATACATATATTTTATGTTATACTTTTATATAATAATTATATTCTGATTTAACCTAGCATATTTGCGTGAGGTAGACCAACAACAAGAAGCGTTAAAGAATGATACAGATTTAGCAGTTAAAAGAAGAGCACTTTTAAGGGTTCAACAAGCATTAATTGCAGCACAAGAAATAGGAGATGAGAAATTGCAAATAGTTCAACAAGTTCAAGATCTCATTGAAAATAAATCTAGACAGCTAGACTTAGATTACCGTAATCTTGGTATGATTTTCCTTCCATTGATTTTGTTTATTTTCTGAAAGAATATATTTACCAAGTATAATTTTTTATATTCCATGTATTTTAAATTGTATACAGATTTCGGAAAGGAGCAAGAAAGTAATGAATCAGTTCGTGAAACAAATGCTAATATAAATTCTAACTCTTCTGGTAATGCAAACAATACAGAAAGACAGCCAAAAAGAGCCAGGAGAACAAGGACAGACACAATGGTTGAATCTTCCAATACTATGGATATGATTGTGATGACAGAAACACGTTCTAATTCTTTGTCAAATGCAAGTAATGGTAATCAAAAGAAGACAACTACTACTAATACAGGCAAAAAGAAGAAAAGGAAATCTAGACAAGGTAATCAGCAAAATCAGCATCGTGAAGATACTCCACCACCACTAGAAGATGATCTTGCAATTGACCCAGACGAACCAACATATTGTCTGTGCGATCAAATATCATATGGAGAAATGATATTATGTGACAATGATTTATGCCCTATAGAATGGTTCCATTTTTCGTGTGTTTCATTAAGTACCAAGCCTAAAGGCAAGTGGTTCTGTCCAAAATGTAGAGGGGACAGGCCAAATGTTATGAAACCAAAAGCACAATTTTTAAAAGAATTAGAAAGGTATAATAAAGAAAAAGAAGAGAAATCGTAGCAGGAGAAGGTTAGTGAACAATATAAATACATTGGAAGACTTAATTCAAATTAAAGACAGCTTTTAAGATATACCTTGTAATATTAAGTGCTTTTTAAAATCTTATTAAACAGAGCGACTTGTGGCAACCAGTGAAATGGGTCTATCAATAGTTTACTTACTTACAACAGCAGATAAATTATATTTGTACAATATTTGCTATTGTAAATACTGTAACAGCAGTAAATAATTAGAGTAAAATGGAAATTTTGAATGCTGTAAAGTATGTTTTAAAATTGCTTCGTACTTGTTGAAAGTGGAAAGCTTAGTGGGCTTCTACACACATTAAGCAATATATGTATATTATATAAATACCATACAGATCAATGGTAAATATCTAAAATATATATTTCACTTCAAATTACAATAGCAGTATTAAAAGACAGAAAGTAACTTTTGTAATATAAATTAATTGTGTCATAAATAAAATAACTTAAGATCAATATCTTTTTTAATCGATTCATATTATGATACATAAAATTTTATTGTTAACTACCATTAATTCACTATGTATTAAGTTACACTTATAAAATTTTGTTGTATTATTTGCAGAATGTATATTTATACATATAAGTAGCATAAATTCTTATGGTTACTATGATTTATAAAATTTACATGTATAAATGAAAATTACAGAATCTCTAAACAAGAATTATATGTACAATAACGTTTTATATATTATTTTCTTTACTGATGATAATTTACTTTGTACATATGAATTCTCCCTGATGTACATATGATGTTTTTAAAGCATGAATTCTCTTTGATACATAATATGTAATATATTTAATAAGCTATAATTTTTCATAGCTGAGTAGAAGCTCGAATATATAGCAAAGCAAGTTGTTTTGTAGAAACAATTTACATGCTTTGTATAACTATAGAAAATTTTTTTATTGGACGTGTTTATAAAAAACAATTTTAATGTTTTTATTAAATTTAATAATTTTTAATTATGGTAACTGTTTGATCTTTTTTACCTCTCCCCTTCTGCTATTGGTGGTAGGAGACTAATACATATTGTTATGAATAATGTTTCAACTTTATTAGGAAATTACAAGTAATTATTAATAGTTATCGTTTAGATTGATTACCGGTTTTAACTCTATACTATATTATTTATACATTTGTAATAATAATTAAAACAAACGTTATTTTCCATCTTTCTTAGGATATATTAGTAATTTAATTTATTTATTTTGAAATTACTTTACGATGATCTTATATTTACGTATAACTGTTAGTTACAATGTAAATTAATCTTACAAAACTGGTAATTATATATATATAATATATATATATATATAAACTTATATATTTTTATTTCTATAATTTTGTTGTGTGGGTTCCTAAACCCTAATTATAATGAGCAAAACGGATACACATTTTATTTATGTTTATAGATAAACATCACATAATGCAGAGTATTTTTCCATATCACTCCAGTGCTCTACACTTTTGAAACACAATCAGTACTAAATAAATCTTCCTTTATTCCTATCTTATAAAACTAGATGACACTTTTAACTTTTGGATACATAAAAGAATTCTGTAGAACAGTGGAGGATTTAATGTCTTGTTTTGATAGCACAAAAAAAAAATATTTCAGGTCATGAATTTCTAAAAAATTAAAATTAGAAACATCAAATAAATTTTGTGAAAAACACTGAATGAACCATACTTAATGTCAGCGGACATCTTCTGTGTGACTTTCTTGAAAATTCAACCACGATTGTTCAACAACAGTAGCTACTCTCTTCTCATATTCCCGCTTATTTTCTTGATATAATTGTGCAGCTAATGAATTTGCTGGAGAATTCGGATTTGGTTCATCCAAAAGGGACTGTAACAAATATTTTATAGACTTTGTTATTACATAACATAAGTTTATTCTAAACATAAACAGCACAAAAATTTAAAGAAAACCATAAAACTATAAAGTAAAGTTATGTATTTATTATGTATAGTGTATGTGTATATATATAAACATATACACACTTACATGTGTGTATACATGTATAAGTGAATTTATGTACTATATGAAGTACTGCAATTTAATTGAGATATAGTTCTATCCTTGTGAAAGACTTTGCTTAGTACTACAGAGACAAAAACCGCCAAATTACCTTCTACTCTTTTTAATATCACTAATTTCAATCAAATATCGAAATAATCGATTTGTTATCAAATATCGAAATAAATAAATATACAATTTTATAATAATTTATTATTCAACATTGTAAAAATTCGGTCTAATGTTGCACATTATATAGTTCAATAGAGCTTTAGGAAGAAACATGCTAATTTATAGCGTTAGCTTCTTGATAAGGCTGTACACTCTCCACAGTATTTGATAGCTGTAGATGGTTGGGTGATGCTGCAACAGCATTGTGATAACGCCTGCGACTAATCCGTAAAACTCTGCTCCACACAAGCCTTCACTCGCTTCTCGTATTCACGTCGATTCTCTTTGTACAGTTGTGCTGCCATTGAGTTGGCAGGCGAATTCGGGTTCGGGTCACTTAACAGCGACTGCAACCACATAAGTCATACTCATTACACGAAAGTTTCTTTTTAATGATGCATGGCTATAATTATAAGTAGATGATACTCTTACTTAGTATTGGTGATTAGAAGTACACTTGTGGTATGTTAAACAAATTATAAGCATAAATTTTACACTAACGTTAAATGCAAATAACTTTCAACTTGAATGAATCAGACTTTGCTGAATTGCAACCGCTGTTAAGACAAAAACTTACGAATCTTTCGAGTTTTTATACGAAAATCGATAGAAAAAAATACGGATCTAAGTACATGAAATTTTAGCAGGCATTGTTAGATTTTCTATAAAATAAAAGAAAAAAGGTAAAACAATCTATTTTAATGATAAATATAATACAGTAAGCATCTGATTGAAGTATCTGCAACATTTAGTAACTGTCATGCAAAAATTATTTGCAGTTTTTGTATCGAAACTTAATTTTATATTATGGAATTAGAAATAAAATATACTTTAAAAAGAAATTAAATTAACTCTTATGTCGCGTGGATCCGTCCGTACGCCGTCCTTCATGATCTGACCATTAAAGGCCCACACACCATTCTGACCACCAATACACCTAAGAAACCACCATGAACAGAATCTTTCTAACAATATCTTCAATCCTGTAAGTATTTTCTGTTTATGGCTGGTACTTAAAACAGTCCTTGGATTTATTAGTCGCTCTTAAAATCCACGTTAATGACTGTAGATAGGGGAAGAAAGCCTACTATCAATGTGGCTTGTGGGTGACCTTGTTCGTGGGAAAAACCAGCTTTTCCGTTAGGCAATGTTTGCTTTTCCCATTAGGTAACTACCCGCTCTCTCCGTGATTATTAAGAGCGACTAATAAACCCAAGGACTGTTTTAAGTACCAGGCATAAACAGAAAATACTTACAGGATTGAAGATTTTGTTAAAAAGATTCTGTTCATGGTGGTTTCTTAGAAGTATTGATGATCAGAATTATGGTGTGTGGGCCTTTGATGGTCAGATCATGAAGGACGGCGTACGGACGGTCCCACACGACATAACATTAACATTTCTCAGTTACTTATCAAAACAGATACCTATTTTTCAACTGCCTTATGCATACTGTTATGTTATTGCATCATATGAAATATAACATGCAATATGTGTTTTTATGGTAACATTTCAATTGATGAGAACAAATAGAATACATATAAAATTAATAATGGTAGCTGTATGTATTTGAGGCATTTTTAGTCACAAACTTGTTTTGTGCCATTAAATCCTTTCGATACCTGTATAGATGTTAGAATAGCAGATACATCATAAGTAGGGCTCCAACGGTTCTGTAATATGTCCAAACATATGCCTCCATCAGCATACACATTAGGGTGGAACATCTTACTAATAAATCTCACTGTGGGCGGTTTGTTTGGATATTCCTCTGTAAATTCTATTGTAAGTTTGAAAGTACCATCTTCAAATGGAGTATCATGAGGTCTGAAAATATAATAAAGTATAAAGATATATATTATTGTAAGTTACCATAAATTTGAATTATTCTGAAAAATGTTTATATATATGAATATTCTTACCCGAAGATAACTGCGTTCCATATCATAATATTATTGTCTGTAGGTGCTCCTGATACTCCAGTGGGTGGGTCTTCTTGTAGTCTATTCATAAAGATATTAAGTCATATATAATATATAAAACTGCATGTATAGATACAAAATTACTTTGTATGCTAAAGAATAAAAATTGTAGAACATTAAAGTAGAAGTTATTTTTATTCGAACTTTTAATAGTTTTATTCAAGAAATTACTTAATATAAAGAATACAAATTTAGATTTTTTAAAGGTCTCAATGTCATGCCAATGCCATTTATATAAAACAATCTTTAATAACATACTATATATATATACAATAAAAAATTTCAAGCATTTACATATATATCTGCGTCCCTTGTTGCATTGAAAAGTAAATAAAAGAAACAACTGTTCATGACAAAAATAAATAGTAAGAATCGCATAAAAACTGTTTAAATGCAATTACAAAATGTCACTTATTCTTTAGGGTATTATTTTATTTACCGAGCAATCGATTCATAAACAATAAAAATTCCAAAAAGAAATTATCACGAATCAGATGAATATTTATAAGAATCAATAGGAAATGTGGCAATATGAACAAAACCATAGACCATGAATCGTGCGTAATTTTCTAAACATTCGAATATGGAATAAACACGATTTTCTAAGTGATCATCGATCTTGGAGAAATCAGGGCGAAGAGTGAAAATGAAACGTAATAAATGATTATAAACTCCTAATAATAACTTGTTAAGGCGGGCCACAATGACGTTCGAACGTCGTGTAACCTGAGGAGTCTTGAGAAAAATGTACAATGATCCAAAGCATATAGAAAGGTTACGGAAGAAGCAAAATACAAATATAAATATGATTTACAATGGCGCTGCATGACACAGAAAACAATGACATAGTAATCCTGAGAATTACGATACCTCTTAAAGTCTCTCATTAATCTCCTTCTTGCAGGGGTAGACATCCCTCACGAGTGGGCTCGTCGCTCCCAAATCGTTGATACGGATAAATATTCCAGAACGTTACAATAACGTCGACAGCTCACGTTAACGCTGCTTCTCTGATAAAAGAAACAACTAAGTCCTACACGACGGTTTACTTCGTACAACTTCGTCACATATACGAGAAAACGCCAGTTGTTTCTGCTGCGTACGTCTTTACCTTTTGTCAGTCCGAAGGCCACCCTACCCGTATAATACCGTTATAGGTTGTTCAAAATCAGTTTTACTTAACAGGTTTCCGATTGGCACTTGATCGTCTATCGATATTTTAACAACTTGAATTTCCACCTGTCGTTCGTGGGAATGGCCACCAACATAAAACCTACGTAGTAATCACCCTGAGAAAATATCGTTCACCGGACTGCCAAACCACGGACAGCTGGATAGATATACGGAGGGAATGAGGCATGAACTGTTTTGCGCATGACGTCACAAACTAAAATCGGACATCCCAACCAACAGTTCTTATTTGCTGTATTCGTTGTTCAATTTTAATTTATTTCTCTCTATGTTAAAACTTTAACCACGCTTTTTCGAGGAAACGATCGATTTCGAGAAACAAAATACACGATGTATATGTTTATTATTAGTTTTTCAAGTATAGACGTGCAACGTCTAAAAACGTCACGCACAACACGGATTACGACCAATCCTGGTGCTTCAGTAGTTTAAGCACGCTTTCCATTGTAACAATTGTTCCCTGTTTTTTTCTTTTGCTAAAAGCTTATTCCACATTTTCATGAATAATAGTAGTCCATGGATTTCATTATGTCCAAATGCAGTCTCATTCAATGTAAACATTGCATTTTTATTGTACATGTTTAACTTATTTTATTAAGGAATAATATATTCGTATTGTTTCCATTTTTTCCAAATGTACTCTATCGCACAACAGATTTTAATGTATATTTGACCTGATGTTAAAGCTACATTTCTAGGGATTTTATTATTTCAAGATAAAAGAATGCTTATTGGCTACAATGGTTATCGAGTCCAAAGTGTAATTTACAAATTACAAATAGAAATTACACGCTCGATGCTCTTTAGAGATATATTGTTTCAATTATGCTAGTAGTCGGTTAACTTGTTCTCCTTAATTAAAACAATTCGTGATACTGTTATTACGTTAGGCTTGTTAAAATGTAAACTATATAACTAAAATATGTCTTTTTTTTTATGTAATATTTACTTGTACATAAAGTATTCAAAAATCGATAAGAGAGCCGTAGGATACTGTTAAGAGCGCACGCGTGAACCGATACTGATACATGTCAGCTGTCCACTGTTGAATACAATCGCAAATCGAGAATTAAGATATTCTCTATTCTATTACGAAGTCTTCCAATGAAGAAATATAATTTTAATCAAACTTAATGGCTTGTGATAACCGGACAAAAGTGTACTTGGGATACGAAGACGAATATGTCACTGATAAACATCGTCCAAATATTAATTTTATGACAAATAAGATCGGTGGATTTCCAGTAAGTGATTTCCTTTTTTTAAATCAGATTTAAGTTCTTCAAGTCTCTATGAACTCTCTTCAGTAATTTTTTTTCTTTTTATAATTGAATAATGTTGTGTATTTATTGTGCGGCTTAAATCGATAAATAATATAATATTAATTACTTTCGAATTAATCCTTAAGCTATACATTGTATTTAATATTATTATTATAAATTAAATTAAACATGTTATTTTTATTTATAGAACTGCTATGAAAAAAATATACTGTCATTACCACAATGTAGACTGTGCAGACTGTATCAGCTCCTGGCTCTTCAGTTATATGTTCCGTTAGATAACTCTAAATATCATCGAACACTTTATATTTTCACGTGTATAAATCCAAATTGTTGGAATCAAAATGAGAGTTGGACTTGTTTGAGAGTTCAAGTATCAGAGGATGAATGGAAACCAAATGTTTTAGATAGTAGTAGCATAGTAATACCATCTACAACATCATGGTTATCAGATGCAGATGATTGGGGCGATAACTTAAATGACAATTCTGAACAAAATGGAAATAATTTATTGCCAAATAACCTAACAGATTTTCATTTTTCCTTGCAAAAAGAAATAGATGAAAATATAAGAGAAGAATTTTCTGCATTACATGTTGATGATCCTAATGCAAATAGGTATGTATGAAATGTATGTATGAGAAAAAACAAAAATTGCTAAAGCACTTTGATGTTTATAAAAATTTGTCTATTCATTGTACAAATGCAATTCATTTTAGTCCAGCAAGTATAGAATCTCCAGTTGGAGTAGGTGCTGTAGGTAGATTAGATTCTCCTCAAGCATCTGCTGAAATTGATGGAGAAGAAAGCGAAGTTGTTTGTATCGATACTCCAATTCAGCCTCAATGTGATCTAATTACTTTATTACAAGAAGTAACTCCATTTCCTATTCAAGTAGAATCAAACACAGATACAAAATTATCATTTGTTGAAATATTTCTTTCCGTCGAAGAAGAAGAAGATTGCAGTCTAGATGTGCCACAACATGTATGTGATTTACTATTAGAATACCAATACAGAAATCCAGATTTGTCGTCAAAAGCTGGAGCAGACATAGATGAAGGTAAAACTATAGAAACAGACTCAGAAAAATATGAAAAAGGCACTCCAATGCATGGAGATGAAATGTTTCATAATTTTATATCTCAAATACAAAAGAATCCTGGTCAACTTTTACGGTAAAAACATAAATAATATTTTAAATGTTAATTACGTATTATATTGAGATTAAATCTTTTGTGGTCTTCTATATTTTAGGTATTCCCGAGATAACTCTGCGCCGTTATTATTATATCCTATCAGTGGATGCATTGGGAAATGCCGACATTGCGGAGGTGAAATGACATTTGAAGTTCAAATTTTGCCTACATTGATTTCCAAATTAACACTTCAACCACGAGTTGAAAAAAATTTTCAAATTGAATTCGGAACTGTTTTAATATATACTTGTGTAAGAAGTTGTTGGTCTCCGAAGGATTTATACAGGGAAGAACATGTTATTGTTCAAGCAGAAAAATTATAGTGATACTATAATTAAAATAAATTTAATAGAATTTTGAACTTCCAATTTTAGAACTATAGTTGCGTTTTTTCGTAGAAAAATACCGTCCACCTTTTTGCGTATACATTAGAATTCGTAGTAATGGCGCATAAAAATAAAATTCTAATTCCTATAATATAAGATTGATTGAAAATACCTCTCTAAAATGTTGTGTTAGGGTAGTCATGAAAAAAGAGACATTATTTTGCTTTTAAAGTTAATGTATTGTAAGGAGAATTATTATACACTGCTACTTAGATATAAATACATAATCGTTAATCAAAATATGTTTTCTTATTTATCTACTATTTAAAATTTGAGAAATTATTTTTCACGATATACATTGAGAATAAATTAAATTATTACAAAATTGCGTAAGCTATATCAATTAAATGCTTAGAATGTCCTAGTTAAAGGATGTGCTAACGAATATTTACGTTTCTCATACACAAGATCCATTGCATCTGAATACAATTTATCACCATTATATAATGCAGTGCTGTCTATCTGTGACTGAATTGCACATATTTTTATATGTGATACAAATGTCATTTTAATTGCCAAATCTTTCTCAAGATCTGAATTTCTAGCACCAATGCTATATGATCTTGATGCACGTGTCAGATTAGCAAACATTGCATATATTTCAGTTAACATATTAGTTATTCTCTGCATATCTGTATATCGTTCTGTAATGTTTGTCCCCTCCTCTTCAAATAATGTTAAAATAGCATCTTTAAATCTGTTTATAGCATCTTCCATATATAAGGCAGAAAATTTGAATGTTGGGTGAAAGTATTCCTCAGAATTTAATTTTATCACGTATTTATTAAATATCTTATCCATCATATTATAAACAGGAAATTGAAAACTATTTCTTTTCTTATATATATGCTCATGCATTGTTTGTCCTAAAAATTGTAAGATAGATGCTGCTACATATGTATTGGTATCCAAGTTGTTCATATCTATTGTCGTTAAAGCCATAGCATCATGAAATGCTTCTATATATGATTCATTATTCATATAACTTCGTGCACCCACTAATTGTAATCCTATTTGGATACATTTCAAACAACTATTTGCACAATATGTTTCAGTAATACTTTGCTCTAGATCAGCATTCATATGCTTATAGTCATCTATCATTCCAGTTGTAAGATATGCCATACTTTCCATAGTATATAAGGAAAATGATATTTCACCTAAAATTCTTTTTACTACATCAAATTTATACAAATCTCTATCAAAGTGTTTCATGTATATAATATCTGGTATTAATCTATTTAAAAAGTTTCGTAAAATACTAATTGCTTGACCAGATATATTTTGTTGTCCAGGTTTCAAATATTGCATTAATATCTCAAGTGCATTACCAGGTGTACCTATAATATTTTTATTAGGTACTATTGTATCTTCAAAGTTAATTGTACAAGTAGGTGTTTTGTGTCTACCAATTGTATCATATACATTCGTACAAGAAATATTTCCAAAATCTTTTTCAACTAAGAATAAAGAGAATGAATCTGCTTTGTTTTCCCCTGTTAAGGGTATATGTTTTGCAAAAACTAAAAATAGATTTGAATTTATCCCATTCACAACAAATGATTTTTCGCCATTTAATAACCATGAATCTTTTGTATGTTGCATTGCATGAGTTTTAAAATTATTAATATTTGTACCATAGTCATTTTCATATAAACATATTGTAGGAATTATGTCACCATTCATAATTTTTGGATAATATTCAAGCTTTTGACTATTTGATCCATATTTATCAATTATTTCAGTTGGTAGAATATGATTCTTTACCATATATGTACCCAACCAAGAAAAATTACTTAGTAGCTCTACTAGTTTCAATGATTCTGTTTTTGATAAAGTTAAACCAAAATATTTTTCTTCAATATGTGTCCGAAACACACCAAGTTCTCTAAGATGATTCAACATCTCGTTTTTATCCACATTTTTATTGGTACAATGTGATATATAATTTTCGATTGGTTTTATCCAGTTAAAGTAATCTTCATATCTAGGAGATATTTGTTCAGGATACATGAAAACATCACTATCAACTTCTCCTTTAATTAAAGCCCTTAGAAATGATAGTCTTTCAGGTTTCTGTTCTGGAAGTGGCTGAAATTTGGTTTCTTGATAATTTGGAGGAAGTCTAACTGCTTCTTTTAAATATCTCTTTAATGTATAATTGTTACTTAAACTTCGATTTTTAGTATTGTGTAATAATTTTTGTAAAAACATCATTAACTGTGTTTAGATATAAAAAGAAAAATCGGAGTTAAATATCTTCATATGTATTAATAACTTATTTAAAGAATAATTCTATTTTTTAAACAATAACCAGAAGTATTCACATTACTTTGTATACTCTTATGTATTTTAGTGTTATTACCGATTAAACTGATCTTAGTATTAATAGTAAGGGCAAAACTATATTTTTACTACCTGCAGAGATGAAATTTCTGCTACTTGTTAGTTACTTTAGAACTAGTTTATTTTATGTTAAACATTTCTATAGTTAACGCATTACACATTTTAATGCACTAATTGATAATTATATCAACAAAATATTTATAAATTACAACATAATTTAAAAACGTATAAGATATTATAGAAACAAGAATTATTAAAAGTTTTATTCGATATGGGGATTTTTTAATTTTAGCTTAGAAGTTTGCTATGCTTACTACACTATACATACGATTAAAGATGGTTCGAAGTAAAGATAATATGTAGGTTGAAGGATATGTCATTTTATGACAAGTAGAACTGCCGTTTTCTTTTGCTAAATAAGATCAAAATCTACAATCAATTATGTCGTATTTAAATCAGCCCGACTATGTGCGTTATGTGTGTAACTGTGGCTCTTTAAAACCGATTTCAAAGATTTACTTCTGTAGACATTGCTCGAAGATTCGTTGCGGATATTGTGTCTGCCAAGAGGTATACATGTATATCTTTTAAATTTTATTTAAATATTATCTAATTATGCATTATGAATATAATCTGATCACTTCTTATAAGATTGTCTTCAGTTTGAGTATTAAATTTTTATTTTTGTTAATAGGTTGATTCTCATTATTGTCCCAATTGTATGGAAAATTTGCCATCATCAGAAGTTCGCCTTAAAAAGAATAAGTAAGTTTTAGGAAAATGTATGTCTCTAAATATACAATCAATTGCACCTTGTAGTATTTTGTAAATATGTTGACAGATGTTCAAATTGTTTCAAATGTCCATGCTGCTTTCAAACATTATCCACGAGAGCTGGACATGCACCTTTAAGAGTAGTACCTGTTGAAGGTGAAGATTCCAAAGATATTAAAACAACACCAAAGAAAGTTTATTATCTATCCTGTTCACTATGTCGATGGACTTCCAGAGATGCTGGTATTCCAGATCAGTCTGTGGGTATGTTTATTCAAGATACTTATTATATTATTGTCTTGTAATATTAAAATGTTTTTTTAATAATAAAACAATAATTTTACATTGTCTTAACCAGCTACTGGAGGTTGGCCTGAACAAGAAAATCCTCATATGAACCGGATTAATACTTTGATTGATTATCATAAAATACTGGCTTCTATAGAGAAACAACAATCTGAAAAAAAGAAATTTCGACCAAAGCATCCTTATATGCAAATTGTAATGGGTTCAAAAAATTACTCATTTTAGGAGGCATATTCTGATTTAAGGAATATATATGCTTTATCTTTATTTTCATTTTAGGCTATGTTCAGAATAACATCTGCTATGGTTCGTAAGCGTATAGGACATCCTACAAAGCCTGCTACTGAATCAACTGACCAACCGCCTCCAGCTATTGCCAGTATAGAAGTAGAGGAATTGCCAACAGATATTTTTACAAAACCAGTCGAAATAACTAAGAGTAAGCATTTACTTATATCAGAGTCATCAAAATGAAATCTTTTAATTAAAAAGCGAAATTTTTTAATGTAGTTACTACATTGGAACAACGATTGCAACAACCAGATGTACAACCAGAAAATGTAAATGAATTGCGTCCGCAGCATAGACAATTGCTAGTTAGAAGATCGCAACGATGTCGAGTTTGCGAACATAATCTTTGTAAACCAGATTTTTGTTCACATTCTGCAAAATTTAAGATTCAACTTGCTGCATTGTAAGTTTATATTTTATAAATTATTCTCTTTTTGATATTAATATGTATTTATGTTGTAGTTATCACGTTCCGGAAGTGAGGATTGTTACTTGCGAACCTCTCCGTCCCGGTAAATCAAGTGAATTGCTCTTAAAGTTTTGCAATCCAACTCAACATCAAACTCAGGTGGTACTATTATCTTTGGATACACCAATGACACCTATTTTAACAGTTGTGGATGAAAAGGAGGAAGTTAAACAGGATAATACACAACAGGTAAAGGGCCAGGTAGGCCTGCTATTTCCTAAATTATGCCATTTCTAATATTGCTATAATTTTAGGGATCTGAATCTCCAAATTTATTACCTTCTATTGTACGACAAGTGCCTGTAGCAGAGGAAACAAAACCTATCAAAATTACTGCAAATGCAGATTTAGTACTTCCTCAAAGTCCTCTTATTTTGCCTCGTAGAGATGATGCTGCTGAATATGACGATACCGGTGACACGCATAATTTTCAAGATGACCCTAAGTATATATAATTTTATTTTTATTTTTCAATATTTTATTTAGGATCATGTTTCACTATATGTCAAAATCTAATATTTTTTTATTAAAGGTTTGTGGTTTGGCGGAAAGGTAATAAAGCTGTAATAAAATTACATGTAACTCCACATGAAAATATACAAGAGAGTGATGGTCAACCAGTTATAATTGGCTTTGTTATGCAGTATAGATATGTGAATACTATTACTACATTGGAACATAAAGCACCTCAAAAATTAGATCTCAAAGTTAAACTTTATCTTACTGTAGGCAATATTGTTGGAAGTGCTTAATGCTTATTACATAAATATTAAACTTCAATGATTAACTTAGGCTGCACATATTCTATATGTATCACTTATTTAAATGTTAATTTGTATTTATTTTATAATGAGTGGTTACTAATAAATATAATCTTTTTTTAACATGAAAGTTAAGAAAATTCAGGATGTACGATTTTAATACAGGATTTCTTACATTATTTAAACAAAAATGTATATGTATGTATTTAAATTTATACAAAACTGTATCAAAGAGTAGTATACAAGCATTGTATTCGGTACTAATTAATATTAGATAGTTTGTATATTATGTAAAATGTTACTACCATGTGTATAGACAAGAATATAAAAACATAACACAGCAAATTTTTTAAATTTTTATTTTTGGAAGTTAATCAACCACACATAGAAACATAATTTACAACCTTCTTCCGCGACGACCACCCTTTCTACGTGTAGAGTCAGATGGAATAGGTGTGACATCCTCAATTCTGCCAATTTTCATACTAGAACGTGCAAGTGCACGCAAGGCAGATTGTGCACCTGGACCAGGGGTTTTTGTTTTGTTACCTCCAGTTGCTCTCAATTTAATGTGAAGTGCTGTAATCCCAAGGGATTTGCATTTCTCTGCTACATCCTATTAAAAACAAAAGTATTTTTTAGTTTCATAATGTTAAAATTTATTATTTATTACATATAATTACACACGTTTTTGTATAAAATGTATCCTCCCAGGTAAAGAAGTGATTTATGTAAGCACACTTCCATACAAAGAAAGAAATTTGATTTACCACACACATGAACGCTCCTACGATTAAACAATACCATCTAGGAGCTGCCTGAATGTGGATATATTTGAGATACACCTATACAACATCTTTTACCTGAGCAGCAAGCATAGCAGCATATGGAGAAGCTTCATCACGATCTGCTTTAACTTTCATTCCACCAGTAACTCTTGCAATAGTTTCCCTATAGAAAAATGTATTAATTTTTACGTACGAAACATTCAACTATCTAATAAGTTTAAAAATTTTTCGTTAAACATACCTTCCAGAAAGATCGGTTACATGAACAAAAGTATCGTTAAAGCTCGCAAAAATATGAGCTACGCCGAAAACAACTTCACCTTCACGGAGTTGTGGTCCAAGAGATACTTGGACCTCTTCCTTTTGTACCTTTCCCCTTTTTGGCGGCATTTCTACATAAAATATTAAATCTCTTTATAAATATATTCTGTTACAATATTACAATATTCCAAAATGTAATCATTTAAGATCTTAAAATTATTTAATTTACACAATTTAGATTTTATGAGGTTATGTCTTGACAGAGATTCAGAACAAGTATACAAGAACCTCATGAATTAAAATTCAGCCACTAGCATCTTAGCGTTAAATGAATAATAAGAAAATAATTTAAGCACAATTTATTCAAATATGTTTACTTGATATATTTCAGATGTTATTTTTTGAAGAGCGACAAGATTTTGGGGAAAAATACCTTTAAATTGAACTTACTAAAATTCGCTTGTCTAACACGACCAACGTCGGAAATCTAAAGGAAAGTAACTTCCGGTGCGTAGTGAACGAGTCGAGTTTCGATAATATCGAAAATCGAAATGTAAATCACAATAATAAAATAGAAATATAAAGATATTTTCAAGGGTAAGTAATTATCGTAAACGTCTAATAAATATAAAAAATAATTTATTTTAATATAAAATAAAATACAATCTTTTTCAAGAATCAGTTTTAATAATTTATATTTCAATCAGAATCGTCTATAATGATTTCTTTAGGTTTATTTTTCTTAGTTGTATCTAATGATTTCATATAATTTTCTCGAATATTTTGATCCTAACGACAAGAAATATACAATAATTATTAACGATGTATAAAAAAAAACAATAAATAATTATAATATATAAAATTATTAGTTTAAAAGATCTTCACAATTTACCATCTTCTTTCCTAGCTTCTTCGCAGGCAGATGTGTAGTTGAAATTGTACTAGCTTTCATACTAGCTTTTCCACGTCCACGTCCATGTCCGCGTCCTCTACCTCCTTTATTTGTAGGCATTATATTTCTGTCTTCATCTTCATCACTGATATTAATATCTTTATTTACATTAATTTCAAAACCTTTCTGTGTAGAAAATGATAAATTTATTGTATATTGTAACAACTGTAAGCTACATAAGTTTAAACTTTAGCAATAAGTTAATATTATCACAGTAATTTTCCTAATTTAAATATACCTCAGTGGTTTCTTCTTCCTCTTCCTGCATTCGATTATTTCTAAAATTCTTAATTTCATTACAAATGCTTTCAACAGTATCAACCTCACAAGTTTCCAAATGTGCAATAGTTTTCTTTATTTGATGATTCACAATATCTTTAAAAGCGTCTGTATCTCCTGTATTAACAAATCGATTTAATGCTCCGTTTAAACCATTAATGGTTAATACGGTTAATTTATCTCTATTTTCTTCTAAACTGAAGTGTTTCTTTATACCTCCTTGTACAGTTTTGTTCCAATCTTTTTCATCCTAACAAAAAAAGAGCTCTTTATATTTGAAGAATATTAATTAATATGACTAATAATATTAGACCCTTATTTGCCTCGTAACAGAGAATTTGTGCCATTTCTTCGAATTCGTCACCAAAGTCTGTCAAATTTGTCTTTGCGTTTTTACTAACAACTCTTTTTTTGCGAAATACAATCATATCCATGGGATTAGCAACCTCATCACAATATTTCTGTACCAATCTGAAACATATTTCATATTAAATATGTTTATCTCTGTGTTAAATTAATTAAAAAATATAAATAAAATTGAATTTTACTTATTTTGATCGAAGATTTCGTCCTCAGAACTGTAAAATATTCTTAGACGCAACAAAGGCAAAATAGGTTGTTTGGGATGACCAGACAGCTGTATGCTGGCTTTGGGTACGAGTTCATTTTCTATGTAATTATCAACAAAATTGTATACTGATGCAGAGCGTGGCTCATTATTTTGTATTGGTATATCTTGATCTTGGATAATTAGATTGTCAAAAATAAATGGTCTAACAGTCTGTAGTTTTATACTTTGTAATTTAAAATCCATTTTATTCACATTCAAAATACCAATGTGTTTGGGTTTTGCTTCACCTTCACATAGGGAGGTAGCAATAGAACTTCCTGTAATTTCAATGTTGGGTATATAGATATATAGAACCTTTGTACGTAATGTTTGCATTATAACTTGAGCAATATAAAAAAATTATTGTATACCTGGTTGTGAAACATAGTATGTAGTTTCAGGGATATGTTCTGGAGTAATACGGCATTCATGTTCATGACCCCATATAACAAGATTAATAAACTCTGGTAATTTGCCTTGTGGAACATAGCCATGCTCGCTCCATGGTGAGCGATTCTGATGTATAACAAATATATTGAAACAATCTTCCAGTTCCATTGGACGTAACATATCGAGCTATAAAAAATGTATATTTGTTAATACAGATATATAAAAAACATGTATATCAAATAAATAAATTTCCTTATAATTTTACTTTAAAATCTTTTAATAGTCGAGATAATCTTTGATCATTCATATAACTTAACCCATACAGCGCAACATGAGTTTCACCCTTCTTTATAACTATAGGAGCAATGGTTAGTTTAGTAAGGTCTGTCGATTTCCCAAAATAATTTACTAAACCAGATACTGATAATAAATCCATTGATCCAACAGCTCCAAAGCCTATTATTTTATTGACAATAAGAAATACGTTGAAAGAATGTTATAATTGTATTTTGGATAAATATTATATATCTTACTTGGATCATCATGATTTCCATGAATAGAAAATACTGGCATACTAATATTTATATTTGGATCTTCATAGTTTACAACTTTATAGGCACAATGATGAAATACAATTTCTGGATCACTTAAGAATTGAATTTTAATTTCCCTAAGAAATAATATTTTGATTAATACATGTAAAAAAATATGGCAGAATAACTTTTATTTACCTATTTCCTAAACAGTATTTCCTTAATAGTTCCATACATTTTATCATTACAGTCTGCGATGGCTTGGCATCATGAAATAAATCTCCACCAAGAAGTATAAAGTCTACGTTATATTTTATTCCATACTGAAGAATTTCTTCAAACGTTGTGATACTATCTTCTGTTTCTTGCCCTTACATTAATTAGTGAATATTAAATATGAATATTATATCATGAATTGTACTTTATTTCAGTAATAGAGATAATAAGTTATAAAAACCAACCTCTTTTCTTGTTATATTCAAAGCCTAGATGAATATCAGTTGCAATTAAAATTTTCATTGTATCATTTGGATTTTTTTTTGATTCATGCCCTTTGTTCGATGACATTTTCTGTATTAAATGCTTTTATTTTAAATTATCTGAACCTTATTTCACTTAAATTATCCTTAAATTATCTCAACCTTATTTCATATACCACCTTTGATAGAACAAATAATATTATTAAATAATATCCTTCAGAGGGATGCAATACAATGAGAAGCAATGACTTATCGCACACTTTGCTTGTCAGAATATGTAATTGTTCAAATATAATTACCAGAGATCATAAATACTCATATACATTAAAATCATAAACAGTATATAAAAGCCCGCGAAATTTCCTGCACAATTCAAGAATTATGATTGGATAAAAATGTCACTAGATACTTCGGATAATCTAAGATTAGATATGCTTCACCTGGTTTGATGTATGTAAATTCGTATTCAATTCGATAGCAGTGATTACAAATTTGACGAAAATATATAGGAGATAAAGGAAGAAAAAATACATAAAAAGAGCATAAATAAAGAACTTAAATTTTATTTGATACAAGACATTATATTATAATAACATTATCATGATTATAATAGTTAGATACGTTGTAAACATTTCTATTGATAACCATAATAACAACATTATTCAATAGCGTGATCGCAATAGTCAATAGTATGAAGTGACATCATACATAACTTTTTTTACATAATTTAATTCGATTCTCCATGTATATACACTCAAAAATATGTTTACAACGAGGTATATATTTCGTATTTGAAGGTGCCGCGAAATAATCGGAGTAAAATCCGAGATAGCCCGAGTATGGCCGAAGCTGTGAGACGGGTAGGGGTCGTTGGGGCGGCGTTTTGATCGCCACCTAGCGGATAGTCGGCAGTCGTTGCAGCGAGGCGCAGGAGGAGGTTCGCTCGCCATATTTGTTGTTGTCGTCGATGGGGTAGCCTAGCTGAAGTTTTGGTCTAGTGCAGTGGTGTAGTGCGCAATTCTAACGTAAATTACTGCGATTATTCGTGTGCCCGTGTCGGGCTTAACCTTCGCGGAAGGTACCGCGGACACGGTGCAAGATGTCTCTTACATAAAACTGGTGGGGCAGTGGTGGCTCAGCTGTCCTACTCTGTTGTCGAGTGCGCTGTTTTATGTGTGTATGTGCCTATACATAAAGTATATATATATATACATATATATACATATTTATATACATGTTTATGTACTATTCCTCATTTTGTTCCGGTACCGTACTGTTCGTTCGGTGGTGCTAGTAGTAGTAGCAATAGTAGTAGTAGTAGTACAAGAAGGAAAGAGGGGTGTGAAGTGCACCAGTGACCGAACGTTAAACTTGTTAGAGAGGGTGAGGTAAGCAGGAAAAGGGTTAGAAATCCATGTGTACAAAAGGTGTGAAACGTGGAACAGTGAGACATACGGGCTAGTAGATGTATGAAAGGAGAGGGATTGCTCCTCTATGCGGGGTCGGGGTCGTCGCACGTTCTTGACGTGGGTCTGTCGACCCGCCAAGGTCCTTATGCCTCCGTCTGTCGCGTCACTGATACGTTTGTGTCCCTCTTTCGAATTTTCTTTGCCCTTTCTTCTATACGCGAGCTCAACCTAACCTAATCCTTTCTAACCTTAATCTTACGGCCGCTCGTTTGACATTCGCCACAGGCTATACATTCTTTGCTGACAAATCGGACATTTCTTCTTTCTTAATTGTTTACAGTAGACTATATACATACATATGTATCAACCTTCTAACGTTTCTTTCTTTTTCCTTGCTTTTTTTTCATTCGCATTTAGGACTGGCGCGAAATTATCCAAAATATGAAAATGATACTTTAATATACGAAAAATCAATACGCTTCTTCAAACATCGAGGTGACGTAAATCAGCTGTTTCTGTTTTACTTAGCATTTTAAACAATTTAACGTTTTCGAATAACCACAGTAACGTATATTCGATGTCTTTATAAATGTTTCCCATGTTTAGGCGAGGACTTGTCAATTTCGAATAATAGTCAGATTTAATCGATCTGTGCGATTCCAATGTCACGAGTGTAATATTTGTTATAGTATTGTCGCTCTAATACACGTGCACAAACAAGAGTGTCTATAAAGAGAAAAGATATTTCCGCGCAGTGCTTCGGTAATTATTTACGCGTTTACATGATCAACGCGCTACAGTCGGTGTTGCACCTTACTCACGGAAAACACGGTTCGGAAGACATATTCAATTATTCATACTAAATATCCGTTTTAATTCGAATGTCAAGGGGGTTAATTTCCGGCGGTGTGCTAGACTCCGGTTTAAATTTATTTGCGGAAAATAAGTAAAACCGAATAACAGAATTGGAAAGTGAAAGGTGACCTTCTTCTTCGGCATCACGGACAAAACATGACAGCGACAAAGATCAAAAGTATTTAAAAATATGATCGACTTTTTTTAACCGACTAATCTTATTACCATTAGCATATTAAACGGTGTTTCGAACGACGTCGATCGTTTTCTTTATCTAAACGATTGGAAATTGAACAAGAATGATAAGAGATAACGATTATTTAAATATATCAATATAAAAATTATTTAATTATTACAATGTTAAATATTTCTTCATTTTTAAATATCAATTTTTATTTATGACGTTAAATATCAAGTTAGTATGAAATAGAGCAAAATAATTATATTCTTTTGAAACAATAAACGTCCGTTAGTAAGTATGTATTACTATGTAGGGTACGAAGTATTATAATGTTGCTTGTACACCGATTGGTGCAACAATTAAAAGTAGAGACTGTTGCTGTTATAGCTGTCGGCGATGGCAGAGAGGGCTAATAGAAGGGAAGTATCGGACTCCGTGTTGGCGGTGGTAAAACGGTGGTTAGGGGCGTACGCCCGGATTTACCAATTACCCTACCATGCCGGACAAATCAGAGTTCAATTAACAAATTTCATAGGTGTCCAGTCATGAAAAGCCTGGCGAACACATAAGCTAAAAGCATCATCCGCGAGATATTGTCTGACTCTTCTTAAACAAAATTTGTTCTATATGTACACAAGATTCTCTTCTTTATATCCCATCCAAATTGAATGTTCATTATTCCTGTTGCATGTGTGACGTAGTTTTGCAGTTCTCATTTTATGATTGTTTATTGATAATACGGCATTGTATGTGTTGTTTATTTTCTTTTTCGTTTCCATATATTGTTGGACAATGTGGGAAAAGATTATTGCTTTTAATATCGAGGTTGGTGAATATCGTTGTATTCAAAAATCACAAGGGGGAGATTTGAGTAATGATACGTTACTTTGTTTATTAATTCTCATTGCAATAAGTTTGATAACGTCGCATGAACGAATTTAAGAAATGGTAATGTTTCAAATGGTAATGTTGTCTTGTTCAAACATGTGCTTACATAATGATAAGAGATATTTATATGTATTATCAAATAGACAAGCAAATTGTCTAATTGTAAAGGGGAATAGTGGTCATTGTATAGATACAAATAGAGCTATTCATTCACTATTAAGCACAGGTAGACAATTACTGAATAGTTCAGCCAGTTAAACCATTCAGGTCTAAAGATCCAAAGTTCGAATTCCTTACTGTAATTACCTACTTATAAATGCAAAAATCATTCGTCTATAAGGCGTCCAAATAAAACAGAATTCGAACCCTGATAAACGAAAGACAACACATACGATCCATGATATCCCAAACAAAAGAAACATACGTCAATCCTCTAAATAACCTAGATAACTATTCTCCCGCAGGCGGCGATTCGCGTGGGGCACAGGGTTGAAGGGTTTGCACGTCGAACGGTGGCTCGGCTCGTAAGAGACGGCGGCGGTGTCGTCGCTTCGTGATCGCGGTGGGGCCGTCGTCGGAGCACGGTGGTCGTTCGGGGGCGCAGTGGCTCGTAGTGTCGCGCGTGCCGATTCGTACGACAATTAAAACTGGCAGGCAATCTGGCTCGGTCTCCCGTGGCGGTGGGTGGTAGCGGCGGTGGCGGTGGAGGCAGTGGAAGCGGCGGAGGAGGGGGTGGTGGAAATGGTAGCAGCAACAGCGGCAACGGGGGTGGCGGCGGATCGGGCAGCGGTGCTCGAGGAACAGAGCCGGCTGCCGCTTCCGCCGTATCCGTGGCCGTGGATAATGTCGCCGGTCAATCGAGTGCTCCTCAGATAATCGAATGGGAGGAGACCGATCGTTACTCCTTCGACGATTCTGACCGTTTCGAAGAGGATTCTCTGTGCAGCTGGAGCAGCGAGCCGGAGTCGTTGTGTAATAATTGGAGGGGATGGCGACGACCTACCGCTGGTTTCGGCATTACCAAGAGATTTGCGGAAGGTGAGATTTTTCTTTTTTCTTTATGCCGGCCGATGTCAGTGAATATAGCGTGTTCGAAGTTTGGCGATCATTCAAGGATTCGGTAAAGACTTATTTGAAGACGAAGAGGGGAAAAGTTGTTTGTAAGATGATTTAATGGATGACCTTGAATGGTTCAATGATTTAGGACATGCTATAGCTATAACACCGTATACCACGTGGATTTGTATTGTCGTACGTACGTTCTACTATAAGTTGATTCAACGTAGACATATGAATGGTTACATTAAGTAAAATTCTTACGTTGATACGTAGATTAATATGAAACGAATCTTGTGTAATTGTACATAATAATACACAAAATAATCGGCGAATCCTTTGTGAATAATTTTGATGTATCAACTGGAAAATTAACACGAACGATTAATTGTGTAATCCGTGTAATTGTAATAACGTGACGCAGAAATAGGGAGGAATTTTTTTGTTTATGACGCGAATTGATGGAATTTTCTAATTCGTTATTCCGAAGCGTTTTTGATCTTAGTCGTCAGCTATGCGTCGAATCGTGTGGTCCGACGCAGTAGATCCATTATCTTCGGTAGCCTAAGACATATGCATTGTCACTGCGTCCGCAAGATGAACGTGTGGCAATGCATTATAATTCTCGCGTCTCTTTAAGCGTCGCTGAAGATGCCCGCGTATCCTATGACGCATACAAATTCCACGACCCGTTGGCTCGAGTAAGCAAGGTTAATGATTTCCCATCTTCCTGATGCACCGTCACGTTTCTTCGTGCTGTTTCATTCTTACCTGTTGTCTCACCTTCCGCAATCGGTGACGTTTGACTTTCCATAAAAGGGACTCGATGATTTTGGGTCGATCGGTATCAGCGTTTTCTTCCTCAATAGCGCCATCTGCTAGTTTGTAAAGCTTTCACCATATAGAATATCTTCATTTTTAACGTTAGAGAGATTTCCTCGCGGAAATATCTCCAAGCAGAGAAAGTAGCTGTCATAATAGAGGGCGCGAGATTTAAACCATATTCTGGTTGACGCGGAACGTTCTCGGTTCGAGGACGCATTGAAAACTCGTTTCATGATAAATCAAACAGGAAAAGAGCGTCGAAACGATGATCAAAGTTCTTTTTTCATACTTCTAACTGTAATTGAGTTGGCACGTGGCCAACGTTCATGTGTCGCGTAAATTACTTTCTTACCTTTGCTCGAAAGCGTATGTTACACCTTGTAATAATAATTTACTACATGGTTGCGCGCTGTGAACCGAAGCGTGAAGTCGAAGTCAGTTATTTTACTGCAACGTTGATTTGATCGTGTCTGCCGTAGAAACACGTTCCATACAGTTACACAATTTTTTTCAAAGCACAAGATCGTCTGTCGAACAGGAGTGTATCAATAAGTTTTTCGGACATGGTCGTTGATGTAATTGAATTTTTTGCGACATCTTTCTCAATATATTTCTTTTCATTGTGCACTCATTGTATCGATAGTATGAAAAACGTTAGTAGATAACGTAGTTGTGCTATTAGGTCGAATGTACACGAGCGACATTTTATCGCGCTATGCCGCTACGGCCATATGTCGTGTCTTTGTTTTCCTATTAAGAACAATAAAGACAGGCATATGGTCGCAGCGGGATCGCGCGGTAAAATGTTGTTCGTATGCATTCAGCCTTAAACGATATCTTATGTACGTGTAAACAATTCCCCTGATTTGACGGTTCTATCTTGAAAAAGGCAAAAGATAGAAGAGCAATCGTTAACAAACACTGTGTCATAATATAGAAGCTTTTATCAGGCACGTGAGATTGCGTCTTTCGCATAGAATACGTATCTTGTAATATATCATCCTTATTATCCACATTCATAGAATTTTATCGCATTTCGTTATGTGACCATGCGAATGGATACTACTTTAACAGAATTTTAATCTTCCAATGAATGGTAATTCGAAGCGTCATATGCAATTGTACTTTTGCAATAGCAATCCTTTTCTATCTATATGCAACTTCATAATCTTACTTGTTGCATATTGGATAAAATTCAAGAAGTTAAACCATCTTTCATCTACTATTTATTACTTTTTTTTTTTCATCAGAGACATATTACAAAGTGTTCCATTGTCCGCTGAATTTCTTCATATATTCTTTAACGCTGTTCTAAAACGATTACGTATACCGAAGAATTATCTCTACAAGTTAGATTTTCATAACGTTATATAGCTAAAGTTTAGATATCTAATCTCCTGTCAGAAATACAAAATAGGAGAGTTTTTTTTAACGAAGTTAATTTTTTATGCAACTTTATAGACATTACATATAAATAAATCGAAACATAAAAGATAGTCAAATAGGTAGGTGTTTTGTTCCTTTTAAAATTTAACGAGCTCTTAAAGGATTAGCATCCTCGATAGGACTAATCATAAGCCAATCGGTTTCCAATCGGAACGAACGATTCGTACAGCCGTGTCTCGCGTCGTTTAGCCAGGCACACGCGTGTATCTGAACGGAACAGAGGGGAAGTCAGATTTCACTTCATCCTCGCCGCTTCTCCCTGGTATATATACTCCTTTCCTTTTTCTGCACGGTCCTTGCTCCGCGGCGAGGCGATCAAGGCCGAGAAAAAGACTAAACGAAGAACGAGATAGAGAGGGACAGAACGAATCGTACTCGCTCTCATTTGCGCGCGTAAACACTCCGCCTCGCGTCCGAGCAACGTCTTCGGCAACATTGGATATTATCGGACGATACAGTTTACCGCTAAAATATGCTAATTGCGTGCATGTCTGGCGAATTAACGTGTTTTGTTTCAGAACACTCGATCAAGTGAGTTTTACAGTCATTCGTGAAAGTAATTTCGGCGGTGAACGCTGCGGAACAATGTTAATGAGCGTCGGTGCATCGTGTTCGTATACGCGTTGACCTAATTTGGAGAGAGCGTTAGGAGAATCGAAAGAGAAAATAGGATCGAGAGATTTTCGTGGTGTCAAAAAGTAAATAGAGAAGTCCGACGCGATGAGAAGATTTTAAGATCCTTCCAAAATTTCGATATTTTTTTGAAATCGTTATTTTGTTTCGAAATATTTCGTCGAAGGGATATTCCTCTTTTCTCGATCATTACACGAGACACCGAGACAGTTTTTTTTTTCTTTTCTGTTTGGCTGTAAATTTATTAATTTATTCTAATAAATGGAGGAACTCGTATGTTCTAATTCAAATCCAGACAACAACAAAATCAGTTGTTGCGCTAAATAAAATATTTTTCTCGTTTCAATTTTAGGCAGCGAACTATTCAATTCGTTAAGAATGGTTCCACTCTTACTTCCATCGCTTCCTATATTCGACTTTTTTTCATTCGACGCGTTATGCCTTCTCACGTTCATATACAATTCAAAACGAGTCACCCTGTACGTGATACTTCATAAGTTTATAAAAATGCCCACCTTTTAACACGTTCGGAAGGCGCTGAGGGACGTCATAACGGTTGTTCCATAAGAGCACGTGGGTATTTTTAGACACGGTCCATTTGCAACGGCGAAGGAACATCATTCCAAGTGTGTTATGCTTTAATTTTCCGTTAATAAGCATGCAGGCGTACGCGCGCTGAGTTTTGAACGGTCTCCCTCGTCGCCGGTTACGACACGCGTTTCCTTCTTTTATTTACACGGGTGCCACCCCTTTAAGAATTGCGACCACGTAGAGAAAGTATCTCATTTTACTTTCTCGGCGCATGCGCGTACGCGACGCGCATACATTTAGAAAGTATATACGCTCGTTCCCGGAGACGCGTTCGTTCTGTGTCGTTGCACGACCGGTCACGTCGGTTTTCCACATGACCAGTCGATCGCTTCTGCCTAGAATTTTCAAGGTTATCCTCCATCTGCAACACGCGACGCTAATTTGCTACTTTCTGACACGCGGATATACGCGTCGATTACGAACTCTTGTTTTCCATCGGCGCGACTTCGTGAATGCTAATAGATGCGCGATTGATGCTGCGTATGAGCTGATTGAACGTCACGGAAGCGTTCGTCTGATACGAAAATTAATTCTTACTTCAACATTTACAGAGTTTCCAATTGCGATCTAAATTCATGCTGCGATTCAAATTTAAATTTCAATTTAAAGATTCAAGTTGGAATTAAAATTTGCACGAGAGTCGAAGTATAGAAAGATAGCAATCACAATTTAAATCAATTAATATTCATTAAGCACTGAGCGATAGTTCATCGTAACGTTTCCAATACTTTGGTTTATTAAAATTTCATAAAACTGTAAAATATATGCGATGAAGAAACATTAAGCGTACTCTTTCATAGCCGTGTATGATATTAGAAAGCTGAATTCGATAACGTAGATTGTGTGAAAATGATTGCAAACGAATGGATACGTCTTTCGATCTATGTATTCAATGAAGGTGATATCGCAAAAGAAAAAGTCGAGGGTCAAACGTGCAAAGCGCATTGTTTTAGTCACGCCATCCATTAAAGTTATTTTTGTATATTTATTTCATAAAGGCAAATTAACTCTAAGAGTTATTGTAATTTATCTTTTAGCGTGTCGCGTTATATTTTGTTCACTGGCGTGCTTTCTATCGTAGTATTGCAAGATTGAACTCTTAATTGAAATCCAGCAATACTCTAGAATTTTCTTCAAAAATTTGTTCGCTAATGAAAATGAAGGAAATGCTTAGTTCACTTACTTCGCTCGAATTGGATTCGAGGATCTAACCGATACCGTTCCGATTTCATTAACGATCGCGTGACGAAGAACGGCGACGACGTGGACGCGTCACCCGGTATGTAGCAAGTGAGCAACCCTGGTGCACATCTATGACACGCCTATACCTATTTGAAAGCGTGACAGCTTGAGTCAGTGTACGGTCACGCGCGCCATGCCATCCGGATTTCAATTAGACTAATGCATCGGCAGTGTAGCGAGAAGAGAGTGTGCACGTTCTCGCCTCTTCGTGTTGCACCTCTCGCAGGATGCGCTAAGCATCTCAAATCTCGAACTGAACGTGACCGAAGAACCGCTTCTTCTTGGAAATTATACTGCATTTTTTTATTTAGCTGATTGTTCTGCTTAAGTTAAGCGTCGAGAATTGAGGCGAATCGTGGAACGTGGTTTTCATGTGGTTTAGATGTTACAGATGGATAAAGTGATCTCTTCTATTTAGAAGGCTAATTGTCTTCTCTGGTGAGAAGATGACTGATTACACGCGATTTACAGTATCGTACATGGTTTGTTCTCTTAGACCGTATGCCTGCAACAAAGGACTTGAGAATATCTTCGAAGTTCACCAACTTTTCACTCCTCTGCATCTCGAACACTAGCCATCTATCTCAAACCTTCGATTCATCGATCAAGCTTGTTCCATTTTGCAACCTATCGAAGAATCTCTATAGGGAAGAAGGAGCTGTTGCGAAACGTATGATATCAGAAAGGTTAAATACCGGCTCCCTGCCCCCAGTTCGTCCCTCGAAACGTCGGCTGTCGTGGAAAACAATGGCGGGTGTTGCAGGATGTATTGCTAAGAGTAGGAAAAGAAACAATGGTAGGAAGGGGGAAGGTTAAATCAGGAGGGGGGCTAGTAACGACCGGACGAGAAGTAGTACGGAAAGAAAGTGACTGGGAGGGATGGGCGGCCGGGGGTGGAGAGGGTAAAACGGGCGGTTGCGCGCGGGTGACAAAGGGTGGTCGCGAGAGATGAAGAGCGAGGTCTGAAGGGAAGCTTTCACTGGTCGATGGTGCTGTAGCTCCCTTTTTACGAACACCCTGCGATCGTACGCGAACCAAGATACGCGAAAACAGATGTATGGTATACTTGTAGATAGTACTTGTAATAGAGTTAAAGTATAACATGAATAAATTACTTGAGATATCGAAACTGATATTATATCTTGGCCAGATAAACTGAATAGCTGATACGACTGAAATAAAATGTTTATTAAGGTATAGTAGGTTAATAGAGGAGGCGACGTGGTGAAATTCGTGGAATAGCAGTTGTGAATCCCCTTTACGTCTAGGTAACTCAGATAATTCTTTACCTTGTTGATTGGAAATGATAAGATTTCATTTAGAGCTGTGTTTGATGTTGTAATTTGTTTGCAGCAAGATTGTATTAAATCTGTCCTTGTGTGTAATACCTAGATTGTTCTTTAATTAAAAGATCGTTTTTCGAGTCCTTTTAATTTCTGTATCTTCTTCTCGTGTCTGCGTACACTGTTGTAATGATTATTTGAAAGTCAATCTTTATTATAGTATCGTACGAATAACATGCCAATATATATTAAGTCCATAGAACTTCTCCGCTCCACGTCGTCTGATTAATGCAATAGAACCATTCGTATTAACGATTCTCTAATTATTGTGGCCAATGTATTAAGCTCTAAGCTATATTGTTGGAACAAAACTGTTTTCAGAGTTTCACGAATTTTCCACCGAGTGTTAACTTAGATTAAACGACCTCAGCCTTGTATTTCCGCTTCATATGAAAACGTATATATTCGTATCAGTATACATACATGTATGGAGCATTATATTCTAGCAATATCTCGGCTGTACACTTCTTTCTTCTTTTTTTTTTTATATCTGGTCGAAGAACGTTGCACTAACAACGATTTATCATTCATCACAGGATATACCGATGATGAATATTTCATAGGGTTAGCGATAGGGACTAGAAAAATGACCTCGTGGACGCTTTTTAAGTAAAATGTCCAGCGTTATATTTGGGTTAAATCGTTCGAATACCGTCATTTTTCTCGTATTGTGTCCTTTCGTTCCATTGTATCCGTTCCAATGATGCATACACGGTGTTCCATCTAACCTAGCCACCTTACACATTACACCCATACTTTTATTTCAAACGAAATTTCACTCATCTTTATTCAGCCGCTATAAACGTGCTCAAATTTAAATACATAATGATCACTTATCACGCATGCTTCTTTAACCAAATATAACGCTTCAGCGAAAAACATGAGTGACCCTGAAGTGTCCTTGACACTTCCATCCACCAACCTTTCTCATTAGCATTCAGGTGTCACCCTCGACCTTCTTCGTCTCCCTCGATGTTAAATTTTTTTTCGACTCAGCATATCCCACGGAATATATTCTACGCTTAGATTAAGACAAGCATCCTATCTTCTTTCGCGTTTATACAGGGTGACATGAATTAAGACTGAAAATATTAAGACGAAAATCATCCGTTCTGTTCTGTCAATATAAACAGTCCTTGATTAATTAAAATAATCAATTTTTTTTCATTTTCCTAGTCTTAGGTCTTTGAAATATCTCATCAAAATGATTCATCATAATTAAATTCTTGACGACGTTACAGAGACGAATACGTGGAAATGCGATGTTCTAGATTCTAGAGGAAGTTTCATGCAAGGAACAAATAACTTTGCTATTTTGTAACATCTCTCTTTTAGAAAATAAGAAAGTAAAACAAAAAGCTACGCTAATATCATCCGGAAAATATTTGAATATTTCGATTTGTAATTACTTGAGGAAAAATAATCTCACGTTTCAATTGTCATATAGGGATAGAAAGTATTGTTAGTTGATTGCTTCAGCTCTGTGAAATAAGATATTCGATGTTCGTGACAACTAACTTGAAAATGATTTACTTATAGCTGGACGAGAGTCGATAACACGAAGAAAATTTTCTGCCGTTGAATGAAACACCCTATATAAACTTATTACGCGCACGTTTTATGCGGCAAGCATTGCTCTATAAATGCTCCATTGGCGAGCCATTGACAGGGCGCTGATTCCAATTTGCTCGCAAGCGAGACGATTCGAGCAACGCCGATCGAACGACCGATATCGGATTTGGATAATTCCATTCGTCGTCCGATAATTGAATCTATCCGAGCATATCCGGTTCCATGGTTGGATACTGTGCTGGGCAAAGATTCGTCGGGATCCATCCCTGAAACGACGAGAACGTGCCTGCTTTTCGTCCGAGGCTCCGCTTGGGAAATATTTTCCGAGGGAAAATCGCTTGGATTAAATTCTCCGCTCCTCCAGCTCATTTGCATTTTTGCACGTCGATTACGTGCGTTCGCCTAAACGATCCCTTGTTCGTTTTCCGCTACATTCACTGGCTGGTTGTTTTAATTGTATGTGAGTATTTCGGGGCTTGAATCTAGAGTTTAACGCGAAGAGAATCGTGTAACGTAGCTCGTAAACGTTCGAGTTATTTGGTCTTGTATCGTTTAAATTCGTCAAATTCTTACTTCGAGAGAAATTCCAACGAGATACTGAACGTTTTTCGTTATAATTACACGTATGTGTTGTATGTTGAATATGTGTTAAATTCGGTTTGGGTTCTTGATCTTATTATATAAATTCGTTAGATTCCTGCTTTTAGGGAAATTCCGTTGAGATGATGGAAATTTCTCGTATAGTCACACACATTGATTGGATAATGTATGAAATATTTCGGTAATATAATCAGTTCTTCACACATATCACCTAAACTGTGCTTTCCTATCTGATTTAAGGATTAAACATGTGCCCTTGCTATTTATCTATTTTAGAATATTTCACAAGTATTGATCGACTTGATATTAGTTATCTTATTGATTTTATACAAAACTTTTTGAATTTATCACCTTCTTACAATTTTTAAATATATCGAACTGTTCCTTTCTTTCCATTGATTCTGTTAAAGATCGAACAATACAAAAATCTGACATTTTACAAATACACACCTATCGTGGTCTTTTTTTCCACATGGTTTTCACGTGTAAACCAACCGTGTTTTTCCAATTTCCTGTGACTGACGAATATCTTGTTACTCGAAGCTTGTTAAGAATCGCGTGTAATTAAACGAGACGAAATACGAGTGAGTTAGATATCGACCACGGATTTTATTAGCGCGTTGGAAATTTAGAGTCGATTCTATCGTCGGATGGATTTATATTTTTTCCGTATATATGTGGCTGAATACGCGTGCCCTTTCCTGTGCACAGGCGTACGAGGAACGCGAGATTTACATGCGAGGAACGTGCGTCCAGACAGAAGGGGGATACCTCTTCCTCTTTCTCCCTCCGCCAGCGAAAATATTTCGCACATAAATCGCTTCCACGAGATTCGTGGATGCTACTTTCGTGGAAAATTATGTAACCTCCGATGCATCGGTTCGCGAGCCGCGTTTCTAGGTATACATTTTGTTCGTTGACTCGTCGTGCATTTTACTGTCTGCATCTCCACTGATTTTCTATGACGTTAACGAGCAACGTAGTAAAGGAAAATACGATAGACAATTTTCAATCTGTTCGTAGGATCATTTTTATATAGATCGTACTACGAGCTTCGTTTTAAACGCTGAGATTCGCATCGCGCGTATAAAAACTTTATTTTATATGTTATCTGAATATGGTGCCGCTGTTTGAATTATTAATCACGAACTGAATTGAGTAATTGTATTTGATACAAGAGCTTGCAATACTTCTTTTTCTTAGTATTTTCTAGCGCTCAACATTCCTTGACACCTTTTGAAATCTGATATAATTGTGAATCTTCGTGCGATTTTATCAAAATAAATAAAAAACAAAATAACTTTACTTAATAATACCTCAACGAATTTTATAGCTCTATGTAGGTATACAAATTTATATTACAACGTTGAAATATATATTTTGTATATTATAGAAAAGGCCGACAAAATCATTAAATATTCGTAATATTTTCTTTCTATTTCTTTATATACTTATTAAAAATTTCCCCATAATATCAAAGTCCTTTATATAGTTGAAATACTTAAAGAAACGATCCTGACTGAAGTGAAAAGAAGAAAACTACGTCACTTTCGTAAAACCTTTCATCCCCTTTCGTTTCGATGTTCGCGCCATGGTTACCATGAATTCATGGTGGATGTAAATTGCTGGCCGCGTCGAGAGAGAACGTTTGAACTTCTTGGCTCGACAGTGATTGATGTCGATTCTTGGAGACGTGTGTGCAAGCATTAACGTGTTTCAAGTCATCGAGCAACCCGGTTAATGAGATTCTACGGAGAAACGAGTCCATCGTTGTATTACCACATTTGCAACGCATTAACGATTCTTCCGTTTCTAAGAGACTCATTTATTCGAGAAGGTCGCTATTCTCTGATATCGCGACTGCATTGAAGTTCGAAGATTTCGACGTAAAAGGAACACATTAAAAATCTTTTGAAATTTCAAATAATTATATTTAGAAGGGGTGAATGTGTTTTTTCGTGATGTGAATTTCTAAAATTGAATATTTACAAATTTATAAAATTGATAAAACAAAGAAAAACGAGAAAGAAAAGTTTCGATGTTAAACTTAAAATCTTTTGGAATCTCAAAGTACTGTATGAGCTGTTTAGAAGTCACATCGACTAAATGAAGATGGAAATGTTCAATGTTACAATTTTTAAGGATTTGGAATTGGTGATTCAATTTTGAATTTTTCGTGTGATTTTCCTGCAGTAATAAACTTACAGAAGTAAATAAATCTTTTCGAAAGTGTAGTTGATCAGTTTGACATTTTAATTGATCGCATTGTAAATTTGGTTCTTCTTAATTCTTCTCTGGATTTTGAAATAGTAGAACTATACTAGAACTAGAAATAGTAGTACCTTGAAAAATAAGTTACCAGTAAGAAATACATATGTAGATCCTTCAAAATGGATGGAGGAAAGTTGCGCACGAGAACGTAATTCATATTCGAACTATTCCAATCGTAGGAATAATTTCAAATCGAGTTTATGACGTGCCCTGACCAAGTCACGAGTCAGCCTTCGACCTCACATGGGAAATTCTAGGGTTAAAGATCAAAACTCAGACAGCGTGGTCGCTGAGTTATCTGGAATTTAGCTTGTATTACCACCGGAGATTCCTCACTGCTTCGAATACGAGCCTCGTTAGCCTAGCACCAGTGAAACTCTGAAAATTTGTCCTCGTTATGTTCAACATCCCATTCGCTTCATTTTATATCGAATTTTGATAGTGTTACATCCAATCGGCCGACCTCAATTTTATTTTTACTTTTTATCAGATAGCTTTTTCTACTTAAATATAGATTATGTCATTGTAGAAAGATCATTCAGGATCAACTAAGGATATCATTCGAGGTTACACAGAGATCTTAGATCAGTCATAGTCATCAAAGGTCTCCTAAGAGTCACTTAAGATTATACAAAGTTGTTTGAGTTCTTTTAAAAGATTACTCAGTGTCGTGTAAGTTTTCTTTAAAATAAATTATCATGGTCGTTGTGTGTGTTACTTAAAGGAGATTGATTTTCGGAATAAAGAAATCTGTGAAATAGGTATAAAGTAATTCAATGAGGATTAAGATCGGAGTAATAGTTTCCAATTAAGATAGCGCACTCTAAATCCTTGCTCGGGTATTATTTTCATGACAGTTTTCTTTCTTACGAGCTGGACCGGTAATCTTCCATCTAGATAATCTATTGAAATGAACGAAGAATTGAAAAGCCAGAGCAACGATCTCCAAGGTATTGTTCGAGGCGAATCCGTTCGTTAACGAGAATCCACCGCGCAGAAGTTTCACGCGATTCTGCTTATCGTCGATTGTAATCGCTCACGCCCGGAATATCGAGCCATAAATTCAATTAACCTGACGAGCTGTACGCTCGAATTGTCCTCTTGTGCGCGCATCTATCGAGCTAGCCAAAACTTCGTTACCCTTCATCGACGCGTGCGTATCCTTGGGCGATGACATTTTAAACCACCGCGTGACCATGTTGCGAAATCAGTTCGAAACCTCGAACAACGTACATGAAATCTTCCTGTTCCCATTTTATAAATAATTTTTACCGAAAATTCTCTTAACAACATACTTTTATTTTCCATCTTTCAATTTTATTCTTTATTCATCTGCTTGTTGACTCTTGCTTGTTAGAAATAATTTTCCGTAAAAGTTCTTTCATTCTATCATTATCTTTTATTTGGTCGTTTATCTTCGCTTTTCAAAATTAATTTTACCAACAATTCATTCCACCCATTGTATTTTATGCATTGTTCTTGAATTTCATTCTTTATTTATTTAGTTGTTGGTTCTTGATAGAATTTGCCTGACGATGAGGTAACAAAATGGCGGCTTTTTACCGCATAGAGTATCCTCAGGGACACTTAGAAGGAACCTTTTAGAAATGCATACAAAAGGGCGGAGAAGGTTGGCCGGTTGCCAAACGAGTAACTTACGATTTGGTTTAATAAGATTATCTTTACTTGAACTATCCGTACCAAGAAAGTTATGTGCCCTCTAAGGGAATCCACGAACCGAGATATATCCGTTATTGAACGTGATTTTGTTCCGAGATTCATATCAAATGCCGTTTCCGATAACTTGAATTCGACCCTTGTCCTTTGGAGTGCTACTCCGTTTCTATTCGTCATAAAACATCAAAGCCACAAAGAAAATCTTGAAATCGTTGTTTACTAGTGAAGTCAATAAATTAGCTCTTATTAGCGAAACATTACAAGTAATACACACAAGTAAGTTGTACATATTTAGTAACGATAACAACGAAACAAATTTAGTAAAAAAAAAAAAAAAAAATAAATAAACCAGCAATGAAACAGGTACTTCATAGCGAAAAGGAAGATGAAAGGACTTTTTATAATATCTTATAGCACCATATACAATTTTCCACCTACTATATCATTGATACACCTTGTACCTTCTAAAAAAATAATGCAAAGAAATTATACACGTTTGTTTCATATCATAGCATAATGTCTGACTTACCTGTACTTCGAGCGAAGGCAAGTTATACTATTTTACGACGATTGACGGACTGTCTTCACACGAAGGCGTCTATAATTCCGTATTATACATGTCGCTCTGTTTCTATCACATCTGTTGTATTTGGAACCATCTTTTCCCGCGAATCTGCGGGGTGCTACGAAACCACCATAAGACCCCTCTATCACCGCAACCACTGGACATATACACGCGTCTATTACCAGGTAGAAAATTAGTATAGAACAATGGGAGCGTCTCCCCTACGTAATTGCCGTGCGGCTTGGCTGTTCGAGGGCGAGGGTCTCTCTCTTCTCTCTTTCGCTGCGTTCTGTCCATCTAGTCGCCGAGACATTGTGATTATTGGTGTGTGTATATAGTGGCTCACGAGAGCATTCGAACACATATAGAAATTTTACCAATGGAATCATGACAATGTTAATAAAATTTCGAATGTTTTATGTAAGATGTACAACATGTATAACAGTTTTCTATGACAAACGTTCAAATAATTTCGTAAGCTACTGTACGTCCGTGTGCACGCGCGTGCGTATTGCTGGTTGGACGATTTTATGTGGTTTTGGTCGCGCACGTGTGCGTCATGTATGTAGTTATCCAGCCCTCTACCGTAATTACCAGGAGGCAACAGATGCGTGTGCTTACTCTCGTTTCTGTTGCACGTTTCCAACTTAGCGAAAGCGGTTCTGCGAACGTTTTCGCACGTGTCGCCGCCAGAGGCCGGTTCTTTCTGTCTTTTTCTTTACTATTTTTCCACCCTTTTTTTCATTTTATTCGTGCGATGAATAGTCGCACGCGATTCCCTCGAGAATGTTGTATCTCTTTGGGGACTTTTTAGCAACTGCGAGATTGTTGATAGGAATCTGAAATAAGATTTGTACAGTTGGTAGGCGTTTGGTGTCGCAAGAAAGGCATGGTTTGTTGTGGAGATTTTCTTAGTTCGTGAAGTTTGACACCCTGTTGTAATCTTCTGGGGACCTATTGATTTATTTATATTCATTATATGAGTAACTCCCTTTGTTGCAGACGAAGATTGATATAAATGAACAAATAATTAACAGATAATAGTAAATCATATACGATGCAGAAATAAATACAAATTACGTACAACGTTTCTGACATGTTTGTTAATCGTTAGCAGCTATTCGCGAAAGAAATTGAGTAGACGGGCGAGTGAATTGGCATGTTTGCAGGTATGATTGATATAGCTACTAAAGGCATAATTAGTACTGTACAGAGATGTGTATAATAATTGGAAACGTGATCAATAATGTAAATTATAATGGTTCTTGTGTCATATAGTAATTGGACGACGTAAAGAGTACGATAAAATCTGAAATTTATAAGCAAATATTTCTTAACCGGCTTTATGGTTATTTAAGGTATATGGTAAATATTTTTGCTTATATCGTAATAGCCTCGGTTAGCCGTGATTATCGGCCATCCTGTTTGTCTGGTCAGTAATTGTGTATATCACTAATGTATTTTCTGTCGATATTGACATGCCAGATATTGGAACAAATTGTTTCGTATTATGTTCCAAGTTTTAATTGGATTTTTAATGATTTATTTCCTTGTTACTTTTTTTGTATACATGTATGTGCCTATGTTACAATCGTATTATCGAATGAATCTTTGAACAGTTTTACCGGTTCCAACTGCGACTGTGCATTTCCAAATAATCTGAAGTCGAAGCAACATAGCTGGTATCGTTAATTGCACACGGGGTCACGAAAGACACAGCATACATTATGCACGACTTTGCTGACGAAAGTGGCCCCATTTTTATCGCCCATTTATATCGGCGATTCCCGATGTTCTTGCCGAGGGACCGCCTCTGTTCCGCAATTTACGGATATTCCTATCGAATCCATGGGCTGAAATCGATCGGCAACGGGGCGCAAAATTGGAATATTGCGCAGCCCCGTGTGTACTACTACGTATGCACAATACCGCGATGCATTATGCACGAACTATATTAAAGCATGACGAGCGTGCCGCACGCGTTTCTGGCCTGTTTATTCAGCTAGGAGAAACACCAGAGGCAGCACAGGCGTGTTAGACAGGGAAAGAAATACCACCCGAGTCAGGGAAACCCATCGAACCAACGAAGAAAGTGCTAGTTGGTTATAGAGGATGGAGAGCAAACAGTAAAGGCTAGAAGAAACGATAGAAAAAGAGAAGTTGGAGGATGACGAGACGGAGAGAAAACAAAGAGAGATGCGGCGAAAAGCATGAGGGAGACAGACGACGAGAGAACAACAGAGATGGCGTCCTATCGAAGTGGTGGTAGAGCAAATAGCAGCGGTATGGAACGGTGGAAAGGCGAGGGCGAGACAGAAAGAAAACAGACGGCTCTGGAAGAAGCATGGAACGAAGATTGAAAAGGGTAAGAACGATGGTGGATATATAACGGCGGGGACACACGCGACCGAATGACAAATCGCACGACGGTCAGAACTTTCGAGCTCTTTGTCCCCTGCTGGCTGGATGCGACTGAGAGCCTGAAAGCGAAAGAGAAGGGGAGCCTCTCGAAGGAAGAGGAGGAGGATAGAAGGCGGAACGGTTGGAAACGTGACAGGGATGAAACGATAAAAACCAACGGGAAGGGGGGGGAACCTTGGTGGAATCGTGGCTTGATTTGGAATTGTATCCGGCTAGATCTGACGAGGTGACTGGATAGCTTGATGAGAGGCGGAAGAGGGAAATGGATAACGGAGAAAGAGGAATTCCTCTCTTTTCGCGTCTTTTGTCTGGGAGATTCGTTTTCGGAAATGAGCAACCATTCTATCGATTCTTTATCTTTTTCTATCGTGTTTAGGTATTTCTTCGGTTCTTTATCCATTCATGTGCTCCGCAAATGCTTAGTTCTAGGAAAATTTATGGAACATTTCGGTTTAAGAAAAATAAGGATCCACTTAAGGCCTACTTAGTCCTTAGTTTGGAGAACAGATTAACATATTTTTCTTTATCGATAATTGCTTAAAGCGTAAAACGCGTATAAGTTAGTTCTATTAAAAGAGGAAAGTTCATGCGTTGGTGGTTTAATAACACGTTTGATTCTGGAAGTTCTAAAGATATAGGGTAAAGCGTCAAACAACCGCAAAGTGAATTTCGTGGTCAAAAGTGATGTACAGTTTGTATAACTAACATAATTGCTTGAGCCATGTGGATAGTTAGCAACTCTGAAATTGGGTATAACGCATAGTTGGAACTTTCGTTCCATACGTATCCTCTAATAGGTGGCCATTTATACCATCGAAGAATTTTGCTTTAACCTAAATCATATTATTATCTTAATCTTCAAGTTTAATATATGCAAAACAAATATATATATATAACCTAAAAAATATTGACAAGTTGTTTTTCTTTTTTGTTGCAGGTGAGTGTTGCTAATGAATAATTCATCTAAATGCGAGAGGTACAAGTAACATAAAAAAAGCGAACTTACGCTTTGACACTTTGTCAAAGTCATTTTCCTGTTATGTGCTAGGTTCTTTGCAAAAAGAGTAGAATGGTTAGCTTTTGAATTCAAGTGACATTCCTATTGAAAAGCGCAATGTTTTATGAAAACGTTCGGTGAACAAACGAGGACAAGGAAAACGATAATTCAGTTCGATCGATTTTCGCGTCCAAATCCCGAAGGTCTCGAATCCTTTCAGGACGACCGAATGTTAAGCTACATAATAGTTTCCAAGAGAATTTCTACCAACAAACAAACTACTTAATAGCTGTTGTTATAGTCCTAGTATGAAGTTTCTCGGAGTGTAGGGAGGTACTGCAATCTTAGTCACCGCGTTGCGGAAGTTGCGCAAGTAAGAACAGAGCTTTTTCAAAAAATTTATTTTACAGAGTAATTTTGTTTATCTCTCAGAAACCTTAAGAAAGATAGTGCTTAAAATTCTAAAAAGGAAAAGAAAAGTAAAAGTTTACGAGAATTGTATTTATCGAGTAATTAATATTTAAATTTTGTTTTATACTCGATTAGCTTCTTTTTTGAAGGGAAGTAGCTATATAACGAATACTTGAGAAAGAAAAGATTTTAACTTATAAGGAAAAGGAGAACAGTTGGTAAGGGTCAGGTAGGATCGATAAAATCTTAGATGGTAGATTCTCACTTTCATGCGAGGTATATCTAGAAAAGATGAAACGTAACAATAGTATAATCTCACGAGAACTATTCTCATGAGAGAAGATCGCGTGTGGTAACGATGGTAGAGCTATCCTCAGCTGATGTCGCTCGCGTTTAATTGCCGGAGCCTTGTAATCGCGTTTGAAAAGACGATACAGACCAATGTCGCGCGGTGGCGCCACAATCGTACCCTTACTTTTCAATATTTAGGATATTTTAGGCTTTTGTTCCACTGCCAATGTTCATCCAGTCATAAGTAAAGCGAGAAATTTATTTGCATTTTATTAATATTCTGAAAACAAAATCTACGAAAACATCGTTAATGTTCAAAGACATGATTCATAGCTGACTCGATTGTTGGAATCAAACTGGCTAGGGAAAGAATTCCTGATCGTTCTACGGTATCCTGAGGATAATGATCGCTTTCCTGGCGGTGTGTCGTAATTTAAAGCGACGTTATTTTGCCCTCGTGCGATGGAGTTCCTCGCTGTCCTTACGGATTCTTGTCTTACCGGTTACAACAATCGGATAATAATTCTCCTTCGAGATTCTGCTCCATCCCACGTTCTCCTTCTTCCCTTGTCCTTGTTTGCGGAGGGAGTTAAGTGACGTAAGTGCATGGTGAGGAAATTTATCCTCGTTCCGATCGCATTAGTCCTCTACTCTTGGAAAAGTCCTGGTTATTTTGTTAGCTTTAAACCATCGGCGTGAATTTCTAATTTTAGATACGTAGTAATAATGTGTACTAGCATCGATGAAGGTGCCGATGTATGTGAAATAATCCTTACGTAGGTATATCTCTCTTTCTTTATTTTTTTTTTTTTTTTTTGCAGATTTTAATGTTAAGAAATTCTCCTATAATATATTTATTATATTTTCTATTAAAGTAGACATGTATGTAAATAGAAATTTCTTCCCAAAAGAAAAAAAAAAAGAAAAGTTAAAAAGTAAGTTGCATCGGCCGGGAATCGAACCCGGGCCGCCCGCGTGGCAGGCGAGCATTCTACCACTGAACCACCGATGCTTCTGAAAGGTTTGCTTTCACTATTAAGTTTGCAGCTAACAATCATAACATATTAAATAACATATTAAAGGATTTAACTTCTTATCTATTTGAAATTATTTAATAGTTAGGTTTGGTTAATAAGATAATACGAATTGAATATTAAATAAATCGTTATACGAATGATATTATATGAAATATGAAATGTCAAGTATTAGAGTTACGTGAAAATTTTGCGCGTCGGACATGACACATCAGTCAATTACGGCATTTTGAGTAAATATTGCCAAAGAATATACGTAGAGCGAGATAATAACAAATCGCTGGTCAGGTTCGCGGATGACTTTGGTTCAGGGTCGGTCATTGCACTATTGTGGTTCGAGCACAACAAAGAAACTGAGTTACAGGCTATAGGACAAATATGACCGTCTTCTACATATGACTTATTATTTACTATCAAGTAAAGGTAAAGTAAGGCCATTCTTTTCTTAATAACGGCTTGCAAATCAAAATACGCTTGTATTACTTGTAACTGCATAAATCAAAAATGTATATAATCTCGAAAATTACACTGATCTTACTTTTATTTTGAAGTCAGTTAGAAGGATTAAACATCGACATAAACAATATTTTATTGTCAGCCTGTTAGCTTGTCTCACTCGGATTCCTAATTTAACATAATAATTACTTTATTTGGATTCTTTATTAAAAGAGATGTGTCGATTAATTTCTGTATAATAATATAATAAGTACTACTACATATGCTGAAAATAAATTCTATAATATTTATATTTGAAAGAGTCAAAATTGTCACATTTAAAATTGATTGATCTTCATTAACTTTCATAATTTCAAGAGTATATAGATATCTCTGATCGATAGATCACCGGATAAGTTGACTGATTAAATATTCACCAGCTAATACCATGTTATTTACTTTTTAGAGTCAATAAACCCCAGTGTAGAAAAGACTAGAGTCTAGGGCAGTTGACTTCGACATCCGGTTTGTCAGACCAAAGTCAATGCACCTGGCCCTGCTCGTCGAACCGATCCCTAAAGTGCATCTTGCTTTCACGCAAGCGAGACCGCTTCTACCATCTCGCTCGCAATCCCTTTTTTCCCTCCTTTCTACCTGAGCTTACAGAGGACAAAAAGAATTCCTTCACCGTCGGGAATCGTCGACGTATAGCCATAACGGGCCGTGTCTCTGCTCGGGAGCTTACTATCTACCTTGAAAAAGTCGTGTATATTCGAAAGCCGTTGAAGAGTCGTGCGCTACTTGGCTTCGTGTGAGTGATTTTAACAGGGAAAGGTACTTCAACCGGTTAAACTGACATTTACTGACTCTCCCCGTGTAGAAGCGGCCTTGGCATCGTGTTTCTTTCGACTTGCTCTGTGTCGAGGTTATCACGATACTCAATTTCACCACGGCTCCATTGCACTCTCTGTCTTAGGAAGATGAGTATTTAGATTCATCGCTGAAATTGTACACGTTCCTGGCTATTCATAACGTTCAAAAGTTGCATAGTACAGCAATTGCGTATTTCATTATAACCTATAACTGGTAAGGCGGAGTTTATCAGATTTCAACAATTTCTTAATTTTGTGATAATTTGGAAAATACTCATCGCAAAGTATTATATGGATGGCTGGGTATAAAATAGTGTACTGATTCTGTTATCATAGAAAATTCACAAAATCATAACTTATACCACCATGATTTTTAATATATATTATCCAGCATACTCGGTTTACATAACAAAATAAACAGCTCTTACGAAACAATATGAATTTCTGACATTGTGTGCCAAGTTTTGATAGGTTTATGAAGATTTTGTAAAAAATTGAATCCTTTGGGGGAGTGCGATCGGGGAAAAGATAAAGATGAAGATGTACGTATTGGAGGGGGAGAAACGTACTGCTAAAAAGCAGATAAAGGAGGAAGGGACCAGGTTTTAGTTGAAGTGACCCTAAGACACTACGAAGCTGGTGGTATCTCTTTGCGGAGTTCACGGCCGTCCTCTTTCAGAGACCTTAGGATCGATGCTGCAATGAGATTCAGAGAAGGGGAGGCGAACCGTGGCTGTAGGCTCCATGTTTGTTTTCCCTGCCAAGTACGATATATAGTTTGGAAAGTCAATTAGTGAAAGATATACAATAGTAACAATACAGTATAATTCATAAGATATAACAATATAAATAACGAGGAAATAATAATTATATCTTCTGAACGATTGAATGGGAATAAATATGAAGAATAGAATGTATAAATGTTAATAGATATTAGTTCTAAGTTCCCTGTAAATTAATGTGAAAGTGATCAGTTTTTATTGTTATATAATTATACTAGCCGACAATAGAACGCGCGAGTTATTAATGCTCAGATGAGAATAGGGGAAGTAAGAGAAAGGCTTTACGTTACGTAACCTACATTTCAGATGGTGGTTAAAAATAGGAGATATATTTCGCTTAATTATTTTAAAAGGTAATTTTGATGTGAAAATTTATGTGCTGTAATATATATTTGCGTTAAAAATAATATGTAAAATAAAAAAAAAGACTTGCATCGGCCGGGAATCGAACCCGGGCCGCCCGCGTGGCAGGCGAGCATTCTACCACTGAACCACCGATGCTTATATAAATGTAGGGATTTCGTAAAGCATAAATTGGCAGAGTACAGATTGCAGAGTACTTTCCTGAATTAAGAAATACATTTAAAATTTAATTTTTTCTATTTTGTTACTTGTGTAATATTCATTTTCACTTTTTCTCCAAATGTATAGAGAGACACGAAAAGAAATTCTTTCGAACTTTCTTAGTTTTTCCATTATTGATACGCTCATTTTTCACCAGATTAGAACGACGTATATCTATATCTAATAAATAATTTGATTAACAATAGATAATCAAATTATTTAAGTACAAGTTTAAGTACAGTTTTAAGTACAAGATGAGAAAGGCTCTGTTAACGCCTAAATACTCGTCTGTGAAAACATTTCTTCTTTTTGTAAATTGAATATTGATGTGTGTCCTAATAGACAATCCAAAGTTTATTCGTCTTCGGAAATGTAAGTGGGATTCTGAGTACCAGATGCCCCAATGAGTCTCAGGATATTCGTTCTGGTAGTCATATCTGTCGTTAAGTCTGCGAGGGTTCGTGGATCATGCTACCCTCTTCATATCCTAGTGTTATGAGCTTAGGATGAAACAGAGGAGCAGGCACGTTGATGCGTACATCACTTGCATATTCAAATGTATAAAGCGCGGTACATTATGCTTTCTGATTCTTCCACTGTATAGGTGTATCATCGTTCATACAACTAAGGGGCTTTCATATCTAGCTACAAAGAGCAAAAATGATAACAGACTAAAACGCTACTTTAACGAAGAGTATAAAATTGCAACTTGCCAATTAAAGTTTCGATTTAGTTCTCGTGCCTTCTTGTCCCCTATAATTATCGGAAACTGTTTTTAAATTATTCGTCATTTATGATTGAAAAATTTATCATTATATATTGCATAATGGATTCTAAGATGTGCATAATTATGCATACGTATTGTGTACACTAAACAATTTAAAAGAATTCATTATCACAATTGTAATTGGTACTATATCTCTAGACGATAGGATCGTGTGATATAAATATTGTTCGGTCGTAAGGTTCACCCGCTCGATGGTTCAAGGTCGATTCCCGGGAGTCCGAATTCAGGCCTGCCCGCAGGCAGCTGAGGAATTGTGTATTGTATATGTACATTGAGTCATCAATGCACATGCGAGAATGGGGAGTTGTGCGAAGATAGGTTATTTTGGTTAAAAGAATATATTATTTTTTTCTTTTTAAATGAAAAGTTATTTATCTACGAAGATCAATACGTTATGATATTTCTATACTGAAAATATATGTAATAAAAAAAAAAGAACATTGCATCGGCCGGGAATCGAACCCGGGCCGCCCGCGTGGCAGGCGAGCATTCTACCACTGAACCACCGATGCTGTTGAGGTATTGTCTTCTTACAGTAAATTTTTCGCAATGTGGTGTCCTACATATTTTACTATTTTCAATATTATTACTTTATTTATTCTGTCTAGTTTCTATTCAATTCTATATAGATCTGTTATTAACTTGTTAATTAAAATAGATACATTTTCTGTTCATATGAATTACTAATATCTCGTATTATCTATCTATCTATTTATATTTTTAACTCATTATCTCATTTCTAGTCACTATATATTGTGTCACCTAAAATTCCAATAATCAAAACCACTACTAAAAAAGCTTCTAACAAAAAGGTGAACAAAGTAAAACTAATATACTTTCTAACAACGACACTCATGAAAATTCTCCTAAAGCCATTCACCCTAACTCCATCTGACCCTAGTTATTCTTTTTTTTTTTCCTCTTTTATTCCGCTTCGTTCGTCCAGCGTACCCTGGCTTTTCCCTTTTTTTTTTCTTTTTCCGTACGTCTGCGATTACCGGACGATTCGGACGTTGTTATTTTTCTTTTCTACGAACGCGTCGACACGGCGGTTTGCTCCTGCTGGGCAAACGGACAACGCCATATACACACGCAACCGCGATAAAGGAACAAAAGTTTGTTAACCTCTTCGTATCGCGCAGGATCGTTAAAAACAGGCTATGCGACGTTGCTCGGGGACGCGTCTACGTTTTTCGGAGGCTTTTTTTTTTGCTTGTCGAAGAGTGTCGCCAACGGTGGTCAACTTTTTGGTAATAAATGAAAGCCTTCCCGCTTCTTCCTTTTTTTATATTTCCTTTATTATTTTAACAGAGGAACATGGCTCGCGCGTTTATTGCATATTTGTTTTTTTAATCTTATAGCTGTCTTTGGATCCTTAAATTAATTTCGGTACATTGGACAGCGCTACTTGTTGTAAAACTGGAAAATAATTATCACTCTTCCAAGATTTGAATAACATCTTGTTTTAGAATTTCTCCGCAAGTTAAATTCTGATTGAATGTGAAGTATTAATTAAACGTTTTTAATTAATTAAATAAGGAACAAAATGTTTGAAATTAAACTTTTCGGCTTTTGAAAACCTTTCGATGATAGTACAATACAATTGAGTAAAAAATGATACAAGAAGCATAACAATTCTAAGATAAATTATTTTACGATCCTATTTGCTTCATCTTTTAGAAAAATCTGCTCGTCGGGACCGATTCAGTCTTTAAAATTTGACTCAGGTTACAAAAGAAAGAAAGTCTGGCACATTTCCATTTTAGGATCTAACCTGTCGTCCGACGAGGCATCGGTTCGCAAATGGCTTCTGCAGTGTACCTTGACCGCACAGTCGATTTAAATGTTTTAAATGGAACAAAAAACCGGTCGTATTCACACACGAGGCTTCTGAAATTCCAGCTTCCGATCTACAGCATTGGGAAGGCCCGGAATTTGATCTTCGATCTCAAAAGTCACTTATCGATTATTCGTCCACATTTTTCATCAGCGTTCCATTTAGTGCCTCGAAAATCTAATATCGCTCGGGCAAAACTATACTACGGATAATTTCGAACGCGGTGGAATTATTCGCGATTCTATTGCTGTTCGAGTTTCACAGGGTTCGACGTAATTGCCGGCTCGACGAACAATGAAGAGGCTCGATTAAGCCGTCTTGTAATCCGATACAAAATTCATCGAATTTTCCATCGAGGAAGTTGGTCACGCTATTAGTTCTGTCAGCAAAACGATTAAATATTTCTGGATTATTCGGGATTATTCCAGTCGATTAATCAGACGAGATTAATCGAAATAAATTGGTTTGCTATGTTCGTTTCAAATATATAGCTCTTCGTTTAACTGTGAGAGTTATTATTATTATTATTATTATTATTATTATTATTATTATTATTATTATTAGAATGTAATAAACATGAAATATCTGTTTGAGTTAGAGATCCGAGAGATTTGATAATAATTATTGCGATAACACTCGAAATTCTATCAAAACTTTAGAGGGAGATACAAAGTACAGATATTAATTCCACAGTCCAAATAATCCTTCCAGAAACACGATCCCAGGTGACGAATAAACTCGGAACAGCCAGCTATCGATTCGCAGGATCTAACCAGCAGATGTAGCCAATACATGGCTAGAGACTATCCTTCGTTCGCCCTAATTACATACATCGAATTTACGCCAGCGAGAGCCAGTTGTCATTACTAATGGCGAAGTAACTCAACCTTGTTGAAATTCACATCGTTCGTATAGCAACTTTACGTATTGTAACCGCGATAATCAGATTGAATATTCGCGAAAAGTAACCCTCTCACGGCGAAAGCTGGGTCAATTAATTTTATTATCATTCAGAGATACTAAGTTTTTTCATTCGGTTCATTATGTTGATGCTATAGAATAAATATTCAACGACGAGTTCGTTAATTTTATGTTTAACCCGTAATTGGTATATAATTATGTTATCATCGACCAATGAAAATAAATTTTTCTCCATCTGTGAGATCTTTTTATGCGATGTTCCAATTACACGGACGACTATTTTTTACGGAGGTAGAGCGCGATTTCGATGGAAGGTTTCGCGAAACGAGAGGTAGCTGGTCCGGAACCGTGGTACAAGTGTGGCGTTAGAAAATAATTGAACCATATGTTGTTGGCTCGTGTGCGCTATATACGTGCACAGCCATGCAGGAAACGAACAGTCCTCGTACGCTCTGACTGCTGTGAGGGCTGAAAAAGCGACGAATCGCAGATCGAACGGTAATCCGCCGGCTAATGGAATCAATTAAACGCGATCCTTCCTGGTTCCCACTTGTCCGTTCCAGTTTCTGCGCTTCTTGCATCGCATGCCAGCGCGAACTACACACGTTTCTAGATGAAATTGATAGGATTCTTATCGATAACATCAAATTTTGTTTTTGTTAGGATATAAAAACCTATGAGTAATATGAACAAAGGAATGTTGTGTACTTGTACAAAGCATAAAAATCGTTGAGTCGTGTGCTTTAGAAATACAGCACGTACATATAGAAGATGTAAAAGGGAGATTTGTGTTCGTCGAAAAATATCAGACATTTCGTGTTTAGATTTTATCGAAGACTACAGTTGAATCGAAAATACATGACAGATCTGTGGAAACTTATAAATAATTGACAATCGGTATTCTTGAAATATTGAATTCAACAGCGTGTCAGAAATTTATATAATATTGAATTTTAGAATCAAATAAAAAAAGAGACCTAGTAATATATAGGATTGGATATGTCGCAGCGTATTGAATTTAAAAGATCTTTCTCAGTAAAAATATATCACCTATTTTTCCTCTACAGTGTTCAAACTGAAGTTAACAATCCATTCTTCATCGTGTAATTTGGATTAATAAATTTTCTCCATTCTTACGATACTTTTAACGGTATTGTTTATTGCCTGTAATTTAAACCGCCATTTTATTCGTCAGTTAGAGGAGGAAACGAAATTCTGAAGGAGAAAAACGACCGGTAATTTCCCTACTAGAGGCGTGCAGGCAACTGTTGGTAACAATTGCTGGTGTACCTATATCCCTCTATGAATAAATGATTGCCCTACGTTCGAACGTGAAAACTCTACTAGATCGATGGTGGTGCAGGTGCGACGACTCTCACGGTATCGAGAATCGTCACCAGCCGTGTACTCTCGAGAGTTTTTTCACCGCTACGTCGGGAAAACGGCGAGAAAGTACGTGGCTAAAATAATAAACAACCTACCACCCCACCTTCGATACTCTTTTGCGAGTTTTCGCTTCCGCGTTTAAACATGCAACGATAAGCCGTCCCGTTTTATCGTTTTCTTGCATTATATCGCTGCTTGGCTTTGATAGTGGCACGAATAAAAAGAATTTCAAATTTACTTTTATCGAATACAAAATCTACATTATGTTTCTATTCTTATCGCGTAAAATGGTATATTTATACGCGTTATGATCATTTATAATTCCATCACTTTTGCATCACGGGAAATTATATTGAAATAAAACCTATATTTAGTATCCCGGAAACTGTAGTTTTTAAGAAGCCTCTGTAGAATTGATATTTTTTAAGTTATGCTACTATGCATGTGCATAGTTCTCGTCCATTATCCTATGAAATTTTTGGCGAGGAAGTAACAGAATTACAAAAGGGATAATGTCTTTCGTTCATTTATATAAATGTTTTCTAATGTATTTATTCGCGTATTACTATATTTTTCTACTTATGTCATCAACAAAGTTCCACGATCATTTATTAGAAATGTATACATCACCACTTAGTAGCTAGTTGTGTAAGTACACGAACCTATATTCGACCGAAAATACCAATACAAACGATCAATGAGATCATATTGCATTGTCAATATTTGTCTCCGATAATATACGTTCGATGTAGTCAGGGATAAGTAAATTGAAGAAGAGGTATATCAACGGAGTACCTAAGAGAAACTAACGAAAGTGGAAGAATAAAGAGAATGGGTGGTGAAATAGATCTACGAGAAAGCGGTTTTCCTTTTTCCGCGACATTTCGAGAACTTCATGACCCAAACTCCCACGGGACGAAAACACGCGGACTGGTATTAATCTTGGAACGTCATCCTCTCGATATTAATCCCGCCCCACGTTGTCAACGGATGCTGTTGATGAATTGCTACCGAGTAATTGGTTTTATTTATAAGAGAAAAGCTGCTTCAAGCTTTAGTTGCTCCTGTCCACCCACGATGTCCATTCAAAATAGTCATTCATTCGGATATAGGTCATTCTTAGCCGATGTAGGCTAATCCCGAAGGATTTGGACTAAAATATAAAAAGCATACAGATAGGAATCTAAAACCAAACTCAAATTCAATCATAAGCTTCAACAAAATTTACATTTGATGAAATGTTTATTCGGCGAAATTTTTATTTGATGAAAAATAAATAAATGCGACGAAATATCAATTTGACGCACTATTCGATATCATGTAGGTAGATGCAATTGAAAAAGCGTTCCCAAATTTTTCCCGACTGTATAATCTCCGTTTTAATTTTTTTCAGCGTAAGTTTTATACTTTGATCATTGTTCTAACGTTAATGATTTTAAAGATAAAATTCTCTCCAAACAAGGCAAGCGAAGAAGAAGATATGAGATCAGGGCCGTCAAGTATTTAAACGTATCTTGTTTTGCTGCAGACTTGTGTTATAAATCCTCCCATGGCTGATGTTTTTCGAGTAACAGCGGGTAATTCAGTTTTTTGTTGATCTAAGTCGTCTGTTGTAATTAATCGTTCGCGAGACTGCGCTGATTGTAAACAAGGTAGCGGTGCTTTTTAGCCGGAAACCACGTTAAGTACGCAAAACAATCTCGTGAAACGGGATCATCTTCGATCGTCGAACGTTCAGGTAGAATCACATGATGTTCTAGCCTCTATGGAAACGAAGAACGTGTATGTAGTCACTTTTAATGGAAACAGTCTGCCTCGTAACAGAGGCTCACTGACGTCAGTTCACGTGAACCAAATTCGAAGTAGCACTGCAAGCCTACAGTCTACATATTTGACATAGTTTAAGGCTATCTAAGATCAATATGCTCATAGATAAACCTGCTGGCGTTTGTACGACATCGTAAAATATACTGTATCGCGTAACTTGAAAATGTTCAATTTATCAGCAGATGCCAGATATGCGATGCAATGGAGAAAAATTTGATTGGGAACGTGTAACATCGAATGGTTAAACTTACTATTTTTGTAACAGTTCATTTTATCGTATCTCGCTTGCAGTGTTTAAACTTGATAAAAAATTCGATACTTTTGTTTGAACTACTCCGCTAGAAATCTTAAAAAATCCAAAGGCCACTGACGACAATAATTCCAACCTCGACGGTACTCATCGATCTAAAAAGACGATATTTCGAAAGAACAGCCAAACACTTTCTTCGTCTATCGCATTAAAAAAACATTAGAAAAATTTTCTTCAGACCAGATTTTATTCAACAATACCTTTTGCCAGTGCAGATTAGTCTTTCTGTTGGGTTTTATTCGAAAGGTCGCTATTTTGGAAGAGCCATCGATCCTTGCCTTAACCTGTTGAAACACGTAGCTGGGACGAGTTAATTTGGCCTGCAAGGCACCATTGTTTGCTGCACTTTCGCCTGTAGAATCGAACGAGACCTGTTGTTGGATATTCGTCCATATGAGACGATCCGTTCCGACCTACAGCAATAACAATGGTAACGACCGAGGCGTGAATCGGCCACGCTCGACAAGATTACAACACCGCCAACGAGGACGGCAGGTGCCTTTCCCCCGTACAATCAACCTTCTCGTAAATTTCACCACACAAATGCCTCTTTATCCCTTTATCAACCTGACAACTATTCGCAAACGTAAAACGTGAACTCGTAAAGAGGAGAATCGTAACACACGGCTGCTAAGCTTTTCGTCTATTAGAAGGTCGAGGTCAGGTCTGGGTTATTCTCGATCACTTTAGCCTAGGCCGATGTTATCGTCCCGGATGAAAAGTGGGCCAAGTGTAGCTTTAACGCGAGATATAAATGGCTCCGGGTTCCTGCGTGACCGCGATCTTGGGTATTTGGATGGAAATAACAGAATTGCTAGAGGACTATGATGGTAACCGGAAGATTTTGTGAACTCCCGTGTTTTCGTATGGACTTTTAATGTTCTTAAAGTTATTATTTGGGAAATTTATTATATGGAGAATTTTTATTATAACTTCAAGCTAATTCTATGTAATCTAACAGATTATACATTTACGTGTTCAAGTTTGACTTTTCTGTCGTTCTATGCTTTCAAAGAAATTCATAAAATTCCGGGATATCTAACAATGTTTCTGCTATATTGTACAACTGTTCGTTAAGTCAGTTCTTTGAAACTTTTCCTAGGAAAAATAAAAGTACTGGAGAAAAAGGTCGAGGTTGAAATTTTGTCTCAGTCCAGTTGTATGAACTTGGGTTAACCCAGTTCGCCTACTAAAGAGTCATTTCCGCATTGGAGTTCGTTAAGTTGTCTAAGAAAACTTCATTTTGCAATACGAAGAACCTTATCTTTCTAATCTCTTCAGGAAATAAATCTTCCTTAAAAAAACCCCATAATTTCTTATACGGTGCTAAATAAATGCTCGATTCTTCCCTTCGAAAATGATGACATAATAGCATCACACTTTTCCATTAGCGTCCGTTATCTCGTCTAAGAAAATTCCATTTTACGATGCTAGGAATTTCTTAAGAAAATCAATCTTCTCTAAAAATTTGTCGTAATTTCTTATACGCTGCGAAATTTCGATACTTTTTTTCCAACAACGTGACTTAATCGCATCTACGTAAATTTGCAAATATTACAGCGCCGATTCCCGGAAAACAGGCGAGTTTGTTAAACTTAACGTCTCCGCTCCTCCGCGAGGGCTCGGTTTGCGTGAATTTACAAATTTGCCTTATGTTTTTAAGCGGTATTACGTGCTGTCGCTCGTCTTACGATACACCAGTGGCCGTAGACCAAGGAAAACCGGAATACGAGCGAGGCATAAATTTTAAGAGCTGTTTGCCGGCCAGACTCCGCCGGGAAATAAAAATATTTTAATTATGGTGCTGGCGAGAGGCGGAGGAGAGGCATTTGCTTGTTTCCACCGAGTGTTGCATGTTACGTTGTTTGTTGAAATGCCAGACGTGAATATTTACGACCTCGTCCGCTCCTCTTGCAACTACGAACTTTGCAAAGCTTTGCCGGAATCTCGGAAAGAAGTTTGCAAACAACTTTGTAAATAATGGCCCCTGTAATAACTGAACACGTTACGATGCAATTTTTATTCGTTATGAAATTTGAGACGGAAATTTTAATTTAGTGGACACACATGCTGTGAAAATGTCGCGATATTCTTTTAAAATACAAATTCTTTTAATTTAAACGACCGTATTTATTTTTTAATTCGAATATAATGGAACTTTTACTGCATTAGAATATCATAAGTAGACTGTGGATATTTACGCGAATTTGTATTTTTATCAATAAAGGAACGTTAAACGTGTAGATCAATGAAATCAGTTAATTAAATTAATTAAAATTTGTAAAATATTTTCCATTATTGAATCACATTTACGATATACGTATCGTAATACGTATCGTTAATGTTAATTTCAAATCGATTACTACAAAGTATAGAAACAGAGATTAATTTCGTACAATAAATATCATAACTAGTTTACGTTGCATTCTGTTGCATCGTATAAACTCTGTTAAATCCAACAGAAGGTCGATTCAACCACGTAACGTTTTTGCACAAGGGAAAATAAAAGGGACATTTATTTACGGTGACGTCGTTTCGTAAACGAAGCGATTGGGAGAGGAGAAGCAGGTGCACTGCATCGCAACATTTATTTTCGAGAAAAAGAGGTCATACTCCAGGTGTTTGATCGCCGTTGACGATCGAATAATGGACAGTTGGGATAAAAAAAGACAAGTTGCGAAAGTATCGCACACGTTGTCGAGTTGCACTGATGACAAATACAGCGTGACTGTTGTCGGTGACTCATAGCGACTGTCTAACTCTGAACGGGGTCAGGAGTCTCGAATCGTTGACTCCAGGCCACGGCATCCATTTATACTGGCGTGGCGGTCCCACAAATTAGTCTTTGAAATACCATAGAATCTCGACAACAGTATCATAAATTATTTTGATCGATCGCGAACGTAAGAGACCGAAAAACATTTCCAGTAGTCGATATAGCTGCCATTATTCTCCATAACAGCGATCATTCAGTATAGAAACAAAGTCGATACCATTTATTTTAAGCTCTATAATTCTTCTACTAGAATTTTAGTTGCTTACAAATAATACGTGGATGTTCATGCATACCTATCTATATTTTCGCAAATATTGTTAAAGAAAATGGAACTTCAAATGAGTATTTTATTTTGTGAATATTTTCTACGTTACTTGGTATTTATAGTCTATCTATGTGTATCGAAATTGATTTGGAAAATAGTTGCAATAAACAACCTTGGTATCGCAATACTGATACAACATAGTAGCACAGTGACGAGCAAAGAAAATAAGATTTAAAGAATATTCGTGCAGATATTAAGATCTTCCTGTTTCCTCGCAAAGTGGTATTAAAAAAAATTCAATAAAAATGGGCTCCTTTTCTAAAAGTGACCTTCAATTTTCGTTATATATTCATTGTACACTACCAAGGGGCGCGTAAATTTTCCATGAATCCTATCAAAACGGAACACCATCCTCGAGATGAAGGTCGAAGACACGATTGATAACGCCAACCGTAGATCGAATCTCATTTTGAAGTATTGTCGCACAGAGGAAACAAAGAACAGTCGTAGAAGGGAGCGGTTGCCGCGGAAAATTGGAAACCGACCACACTCGACGATCCTATGTAAATACACAGGCTACTCTCGTTTCACGATCGTGGAAACCAGTTGCATCGGTCTTCAACGGAACGAAGGAGGAGGAAGAGTATCGTGTCCCGTTCCTCATTCCCGCTGTTTGTCCGTGGGAGAACACATTCGTCGGTTTATCCGACGGAGTACGAGAATTGGCGACGGAATTTCTCGCTAGATATCGTCGTTTCGTCCTCGACGATCCAACCCGAACGTCTGAAAATTCTCCCTGAAGAGGCGAGCATGGTCGGTCTTATCTTTCCATGGAACACGTACGAGACCGTTTCCCAGCGAAACGTATGAGATTCCAGTGTCCTGTGTCAATAGCAATCTTCCGGAGACCGCTTTTGCTTGAAAAAGAAGACCGAAAGAGACGCAGGATGTCGCGAAGTCGCGAGGAAATACGGGAAGCCTGTAGCCCCGTGGACACGAAGACACGGCCTCTCGCTTTTTCGTCTCGTTCCTCGAGCAAAACAGCACGAACAGAGGCTGGTTGTGGCCATGTCGGTTCGCTTTTGTGCCGCTGAAACCACCATCTGTTCGGCGTGCCTTTGCCATTTTGCAAACAACCTCCACCTGTGCACACGATCGCCATCCTCTGTGTGCACCGCGTTTATTGCTGCCAGGAATCTTGTGGCCTCGAGATTCGATTGCTTCTGTTAATCGACGGTAGCCGAAAAGACGATGCGGTGGCTTGGCGATTGGAGGTTGTTGATGTGGTAGTTGGCTCGCCTGGTTGACGATGGATTTAGGGTAGGGTTGATACGTTGGGAGCCTGGGTTAAACGGTTCTATCGATGGGTGGTTTTTCTTTGAGATATTTTAAGGTTAACTGAATTGATTGAAGTCAGAGCGATGGAATTTCCACGTAACGTTCGAAGATTTTGAGAATAGGTTTGTTCTACATCTACCGCGTGGTACAAGCTTCGTCACGCAAATCTCACATGTTTTTTTGTTTCGGATCGATACATGACGTTATAAGAAGTGGGCGGTGTTGCTGTGTACCAGTTTCTAGAGAAGCAATATGACGTAAGAGAAAAACTGGTGAGGGGCGTATAAGAAAATCTGTCGAAGGTATGACTAAGGGCCAGTTACAAGGCTACAGAGTGGTTAGAAAAATGACTCGTCGCGGTGAACTGGCATTTGCAGTAAATATGTATAATCATGTCTTATCGCGACGAAGTGGTATCTGGTATAATTGGTCGGGCAGATTTTTGCATTTTACTTCTTTGTAATTGCATTGTTAACACTTTCATAGGCAATTTCTCTGTAATTATTTTTATATAACTATGTAGGATAGTTTGACATTTCTAGTATTAATAAAAAATAATCGAAGAGTGTCGAAGCTAGTTCAAGGACATGTGGTAGCTAGTCGGTGAATTTCCATTTGCGGAAATCGCGGTCGCATTTGATTCATAAGTAATTCCTTGCGCCAGATAAACGAAGAATACCGAATACAGTGATGAACTTTCAAGGATTTTCCTGAATCACTCCGTTTCCGTAAGAAGCGTTTCCTTGGAATTACGAAGTGTACTCAGGGTCCCATCATAGCGAGTTGTGGTAACGCGTTTATCCGTAAAAACTCACCGCGTCTTCCTTTCATCTATGATGAAGAACAAGCCTTTACTCGTGGCTGCTTTTCATTTGCAAATTACACCGGTAGAGTGAAAATATCTGCTTTCTGAACATTTCTTAATTTCATTATTAAAATATTCAAATTTGATATTTGAATTCCGATTTAAATTCTCGTGTTTCCCGAATCTCGACGAGTTTGCAACGTCAATGTTATCTCAATATGCCAATTGATCATATCGGTATCTCACGAATATCGCAATTCGCAAAGATTTCATTAAAAATTTTGTACAAAACCGATTCGTAGAAAATCCGAGAACGTAAAATGTCGCGGTCCAGGTAGACGAGGTACAAGGAATGAGAAGAATAAGTTTCAAATAGAAAACGTTGGACTTCTCGAGCAACGTTCAAAGATGTCTTCCGGTTTACGATCGTCTTTACGGAGTCCCACGGTTCGCAGTCACGGTGATTTGGATTTCTCGTGAGTCACCGGCTGCTTCGTTTTCCAGCAGACACCGCGCTACCGCTTCCTGTTTCTGCATTTACATTTTACGGCTTGCTCGGCTGCTAGCACGCGACTATGGAGGGAAAGAGCATTCACGTTTTTCACGAGCGAGCGAAACGTGAGCTGTAGCGGTGTTTCTCGAAACGAGAGGCGACGAGACGGAAAGGTCCGATTCGTTTTATCTTACTTTTCCTGTGCGGTAATCTTCTCGTGATACGAACGAAGCTTTTTCTCTGCCTTAAAAGGTATAATTTCGACTAACAGGCATTGATCGAAATTTGACGTTACAGGAGATTAAAAAATGAACCATAATGGTACTAGATTAAAGTTTTGTCCGATAAATAAAGAAACGTTTGGAATCTTTACGTTTCTCATCGAATCCTAGAATCTACTAATGACGTCAGTTTAGAGGCCTGTTACCTTAGACGACTCTTTAGTAAAAAAATTTATCGAAGAAATAACGAAATTAGAAAAAGATTCCATATAGATATATCTGAAAAAGCGAGTGATTAAGGACAGAGATAGGTTGGATTTAAAAATGGCAGATAGATTCAATCGAGCGTAGTGAGAGGCAACGAGGCAGAAAGAACGTAGTGAACGTCCAGTGGTTCTTTAACGAATGCATTAAAGGATGAAAAATTGGGGATTATTTAACGAAACAGCGTTCGAGAAACAGAGAATTTTCGGTCGTACGTATAGCTTGTTTCGTATATGGTTGCACATTGTTTCCTTCGAGGCAGCGATATCAAATTTTTTATTCATATTTTACAAGTCGTTGAAGCTGCTCGTATAACAGAGGGATGATTTCCTTGCTGAATTTCCCAGGAGGTGAAGGGAGCCTCCTCTCTTCTGCCTCTAAATTGAAAAGCATATCAATTTCTGCATAGTCGAATAGCTTTTGAGTTCAACGACGCGCGTATTCTTTCCTCTTGCTTTCCTTTCCCGAATGCATTTTGGGAAAAGGTTGAAAAAGGTTTTCATGGATTAAGAGTAACGAGATACTGTACGTAGAGCTAGCTCGAAGTCAATTTACTTACCGAAATTGCTGCCAGAACGTACATTCTAATTTCTTTTTTAAGGAATTTTTAAAAAGAACGTCACTTGTCACTTCGATCACTAACGGAGCAAGTTTTACAAATTCCATTTTTCAAGATTAAATGACAAATTCAGCTGCTCGAATTTGCACGATCAACTTGCTCAAAATTAAATACGTATACGATAGAAGCAAATCGTGACGTACAGTGTCAGCCAGAATGAAGTTTAAACCTTCTACTATTTAGCTATCAGTAATTTTTGCCCTAGTTATCTTTTACCAAATTGATAACAGGCATCTGTTCTAGCTTACACGTTACGTATTATCCATTCGTTGCTTTAATTGCAACATCATTTTATAAAAAATTACAATGTTCCTTCATACGTGTTCGATTGTGTTCGCGGGGAGACGCGTCTACGGTGTGACTCGTTAACGAGATAAATGATATAATAAATTCGTAACGATATCACGAATCAGCCGATTCCCTATCTCGATTACGATGATAGGGATACTTGGACAGAATCTGACACAGGCTTTTCGAGTCTAAATATAACTACACGCTTCACAAAGAACTCCTTCGAAGACTGAATGTGCGGGTGAATGTGTACGCTGAATGGTCTTGCGTGGAGAGCTGAGCGCAAGTGAAGCATCGGTAATGTGTGTGGAAAAGATGGAAATTTGAGATGGGCGTGCCTAGAACATTGGACAAGTCAATTGCAATCTTCGGTAAAGATAGCGATCATCTCTGCTAAGCTGCTAAGCTCGGAAAGACTGGTAGGGAAAACTGAGAACTGACCGTCCCCAAGCTGAAGGTCAGGAACAGGTACTCAGCCTCGAGTAACGGTTCTTTGGGGATCATTGCTGGTCCGAGAGAATACGTTAAGGAAAGCGCAGGTAGAGAAATAAAACTGGAATACACGGCGTCTTTGAAAAAAAAAACAGCGATTCTTGAAAGGTTAAAAGGTTTTTTAGAAAGATTGAAAGGTTCCTTGAAAGGAACTGTAGGACATAGCCTTCGAACTTGCTTCCATTTGTCACTGCATTGTGTACCACAGTGTACAATTTGAAATCCCGCCTGATCCTTGAATCATCTATTCTGTATCGATGTAAACGTCGAATCTGTATTCATTTCGAAGCAGTTAAATATCAGAAAGTAAACGATTTCTCGTAGAACACCCCAAGTTTCTCAAAACCTGCAGTTGCTTACAATCGTTCCACGAAAATTGTTTGTTGCTCGTCGAGTCAACCCGAATCGTCAGGTGAATCACTTTTTGCCTACAACGTATTTGGCCCTCGGTTCTGGCCACTATCTCCCTATTTTCATCTGGACATATCAACTTAATTTGACAAGGGAAGGACGGAGTACGCGCGAGCAAATACGAAAGCGCGTCGTCGAGTTCGCGACATAGAGAGACGACGAGCGTACTGGAAACGGGAGAGGAAATGGTCCATTCGACAGAACTCAAAAGGAATTCGATTGTGTCCGAACAATGCGTTCCATTCCGGTGGAACGGTTGCTATCTGGATACGCGTGAAACCGAGAAATCCTGCCACCATTGTTCTCCAACTTTAATGATGACAAATAACGCGAATCTAAAAAAGTCCTTCCTATTATTTCTTTTCTTCCATTTCTATTTCTTACCTACTTTTTCTTTTCTTTTCTCTTTTCTTTTTTCTTTTTTTTTCAGAATGCAATATAAGAGCGTAGGAGTCGTCGATCGAAAGTAAACGTCGCCCGTGACACGAGCGGAAACGCAACCGCGCGTGGATTTTACTCGAGAGGAGAAAGTTTCGTGGCGTTCTTACGAGTTCCGTGATCAACGAGCGGAAAACGGAAATGGAAAGTTCTGCTGTTAAATGAAGTACTGGTTGGGGGCTGCCACGCGAGCAGTTAACGAATGTCTTCTTCATCGATCATGCTTTTGGCGTTTCTTGCTCTCCAACGTGCTACTTTGAGAGCTTTCAATGGAGATGCGATAGTGTGCCTGACAAGGGAAAGGAATTTCCGCGGAATTCATTTCGTTTTAACGAGGATTCGATATTTGTTTAAATATAGTATAACGTTGATCCTTTCGTGAATTTCTTATGAATCAATATTTATTATCGATTTTTATTTTCCATAGAACCGATTCTAATTTTAGCGCATTATATATTTCTTACGAAAGTGTCGTTTGATCATCGAATGATCGATATTAAAAATACTATATTATGTTTTACGATATCGTGATATAAAGAAAACAGAGACTCGAAAAAAATGGTTTAATAATAATTCCGCAGAGAATCCAGAAAAGAGAGAAACGTATCTTCGACCCGAGGAACGAAGAATTATTCGAACACGATTGATCTCTTTTTCAAATATTTCAATTAGAGGGTTTGCAATTTTCCACAAGAGATGTATTCATCGATCAAAAAAGATAATTTCGATAGTCGAAAAGGGCGTATATCCTTGGGAACGGTTCGCATCTTGAGCGCGTTATCCCGTCTTCGTCGATTTGTTCCGATGAATTCTCGGCAAACTTGACTGAGCTTGACGGAAGGCGAAGGAAACGAACCGGATTCTCAATCGGATCGAAGCTCGTTGAACGATGCCCGGTCTCGTCGTTCTCCGCATTTCTTGTTCCTCGTTTTTCCACACCGTCCGATCCGATCCTCGAAATTGATTGCTCGAAAGCCATCCTTCGTTCTGCGGTTATCGATTCCCCCCTCTTGCAACTCGAAATTTCTTCTCCGAGCACCACGTACTCCACTAATCTTCTAAAAATTTAGTTACAGAAAAATTTCGTAATTTAATCCGATAAAAAAGTTCGCCCGTTAGTTGAATAATAATTTTGAAATTGAAAGAGATTCGAACGCAAGTTGAAATTATTACGTTATACATTATATATATTGTATAATTGTTACGTATATTATATAATTTTATATAATAATAATAATAAACGATTTGCATTCAGAGTTTCTCTATCTTTATATTTCCAAATATTTTGAAATATAATTACTACAACACATCTGGACGTTTACTTCGTATTCGTTCAGAAGTAAAATCTCCTTTACCTCTGAAATTAAAAAGACCAATTTGATATTTGAGAAAACATTTCTCCTGCTCCTTACTCCCGAATATTTTTCATTTAAATTAATATGATTATCCCTTTGCATGAAAATCTAAATACGTGGACTTTAATTTCTTGGAAAATTTCGTTTCTACGGAGTCGTTGCTCGATTTCATAATCCGCCGACGATTCGCGAATTTTCGAAGGCGGGCTGCGCGTTTGCCAGGAGGTATACGCGACACCATCTGCACAAATTTAATTTAATAGGAAAGCTGTTAATTAAATCGAGGCTAATAGGCAGGAGGGGGTAGCTATGCCAGGCTAAATATACCATGTTACGTATAGATGGTGGACCGGCGCGCGAGAGAGGCCTTTATGGTTCGTGAAGTTAATAAGGTCGTGCAATACAGCCCATATCTGAGGCAAGTCACCTAACGGCCTCACGATACTGTCCTTCGTGGATCTATCGATGCTATAAACCTCGCGCGGTGTCCTGCACGAAAGAGTCAACGTCTCGTCAAAGCAAAACAGTTCTCGCATCGAACTGTGACGCGTGTGTTTTCCAACGCGTTATTTTTCTTTATTAAAACTTCAATTGAACTCTGTCCAGGTCCAAGTTCTCTGGATCTGGATCTGCAGCTCGAATCTACGATCCTTTCCTACTCAGGAAGAATATTTAAAACCTTTTCCAGGACAAAGAGTCGAAGAGGGCTTGTGGCGCGAGCTTCGGAGGATGGCGAAACGCGCGCGAGGGGTTCGGTAAAGGGAAAAAGTGGGGTGCGCGGGGTGTGCAAGGGGGTGAAAAGCGCAGGCCGCGCGTACTCGTATTGAGATGTATCCCTGTATCTGTATCCCTATAGAGAAGACCCGCGTCGCCATGGCGACCGTATCGATCTCCCACAGCCGCAGAGATATGTACGAAACGATTCACAGTTAGCGAATTCTATCCCCAGGGCGTTAATGCGAGTAGGCTGTTGGCTTCCGCGAACGACACCATCGTGTTCGCGTTCTTCGATCAGCCTATCACACACGGTTCCACCGGTTTCCCTCACGTGTGCAATCGCAGGGTGCAACCGCTGCAACCGGGTGTTATTGGCTTGCAGAAGTTGCCAGCCTCGTCTTTGTTCTACGTCGCGACGGATAAGAACTACGATGTTGAGGATCCTGGCTTGTGCCACTGTTCATTGTTTGGCCTACATATTGGCCCATGATTGTTTAACCCGTTACGATTGGATTTTTCATCGGAATTGTTAGATTTGGTCCAAGTTTCTTGCTCTGATAGGAGAAACAAGTAAAACATTATTCGTTGATAGGACCGTGCGATGCGAACATTTTGATCCTGTACCGTAAATGGAGTTTTCTTTGGTTACGAGAATAAAGATGAGCAGTGGTTGGAGTTGCTTATTTTAATACGAGAAATAGAAATTATTTATACGAGTTTACCGTAGTATTCTGGTTCCTCGTGATTGGATTTTTCTCCAATTGCGAAGATAAAAATTAGGGGCGGTTGGAATTTCTTGTTCCGAGTTACGATAACAATTTAACATTTTGTAATGTTTTATTTTTTTTCGCTTTTGAGAATAAAAAGATCAGAGGTGGCAGGAGTTTCTTCTTCCTACCAAATAACGTCTCCTCTTAAAAAAAAAAGGTTCTTTTAAAAGCAACGCTGTAACAACAAGGAAATCTTACGATTAATACTCGCGAAATTACTCGACGAAATATAAGGATGAAAATTTGACTTTTAATTTTGGGATAGACGGGGCCAGTGCGGTTCCAAAGTACGAACAGATTGATTCTCATGGGAATTCGAGGGTGGTTTCCAATGGGGCTGTTGTTCGAACCCGACCATAGAAAGTCGGAAGAGGGTGAAACGGAGGCAAAGTCAAATGCATCGGGGCGTTTTGACGTTTCGCCTTTTCTTTTTCCACGAAGCAAGAACAATGTAGTAATCATACAAATGGACTGGCGAATTCATTTTTACGATTAATCGTCGTTCTATGGACAGGTTTTATAGGTTCGGTCGTAGTCTGGTCATTGGAAAAATTGTTTCACTTCCAACAAAGAAATTTTCTAATCTTTAACGAATTTTCTGTATCTTTCGCGTTTTTAACTTCCTATATTCTTTATAACATATTGTTTGTATCTTCCGTGTCTTCGATTTTGTTTCCTCTACGATATATTTCTCGTATCTTCAGCTTTCTCGATATTTCAATTGTATCTTCTGTATTTTCAATTTTCTGTATTCTTCGATTTATCTTTCGTATCTTCGGTCATAATCTTCGATATTTCTTCTGTGTCTTCCCCTTCCTCGCGCTTTTAAAAGATCGAGAAATAGAATATAATACAACAATGTTACTCGATTTAGATAAAAAAAGACTGCTCTCTTTTGATCACAGAACGGGTTAATGAAAAACGATTTCAAGTTCCTTCGTTTACGAGTTTCTTGAAAGTTCGAAAGCTTCCATTAATGTTATTTCTTTTGCATTCGTTCGACCGGCGAGCAATGGAAACTTCCGTTTCCCTCGCTAGTTGAACGGTTTTCGGAAGTTAACCCGTGATGTGCTTGCGCAACCTCTTCCCTTTTCATTGGACCAACGGCTCAGCCTTTGCCCATTTCTTTTTTTTTCGAGGTCTACTCCTGTTTTCAGCGAAAAGAACGGCGAGATAACGTTGTTTCAGAAAGTTCTCCCTCCACTATTTCCCTAACCACTCGTTGCCTTCCCAAATGAAATGTTTAGCACTCGGTAATTATAACGCCGCTCGTTATATTCTTCGTTTCAATGAAACTACTTCATTATTAATTTAACTGTTTTGAACTGAATTATTTGTTTAATCTATGTTTTACCGAGTCGCTTATATTATAATTTGATTACTGTCCGAAGACAGCGACATTTTAAATTCTAAGCAAAATTCGACTACTTTCAACTAAATTAAGCTAATCATTAGCTCGATAATATTTAAATGAACAATATTTTATTACCTGTAATGGGAATCGAACTGCTGGCTTTCTTATCGTTAAATCCAAAGTTTATTATCGTTCGATATGTTTTTGATGTTTAATCAAGGCCCAAGGAAAATTGCATGGGCAATTTTAACCAGATTATCTTACTATTAATTTATTTCCAACTAAATCACGGTAATCGCGAAGTCAATCGTCTTTAAGACTCGACTATTGCTTTCCTTTTCCTTTTTATCAAGCCATTTATAATTTAATCATGATCCGAAGAAAATTGCATGGTGACCAAAGTCATGATTGTTTAAGCGCCCTATAATAACCGAGATAAAGTGTATAATTGTAACCGAGGGTGATTGCTTTGGTTCATCGGTTCGGATTATAGTCTTCCCGGGCTAATTTCCCTGCATCACCGCGACAAATCTAGTTCATAGTTCGTTTCATGCTCGGCAACACACGATCGAGCCCTTGGTTACCGAGGGCGTGCACACACTGTGCTTCTATAAAATAGACGTTCAGCCCGCAAAGGGGTATATTTATACGGTTCAGAAAATATAAGCGTTCTTCTGCACGCGAGCCAAACCCATTCGAGATATTTCTTTACGTTCACATCATCTCGTATCATGGAAAGAGCCGAGCAAGCGTGTGGCTTTTGAAAATTAAGATCACTTCGTAGATAGCTGTCGATCGATCACCTAAATCGTTCGAAGAAAGATATCGACTATTGGAATGACGTTAGGGAAACGATACGCTGTCGGAAGCGTGTAATTCCTTTTGTTCGTGAGAGTATAAGTAGTGTACGCGCTACGGCGAAGTTTTAAATTAAATTATTAAATTGTGATATTGGTTTATTGGCAGTTAGATGACTTTATACAATATTTTATTACCTGTAATGGGAATCGAACTTTCTTATCCGAAGGTTTCATTTTATGACTGTGATATATCTTTTTTATTATCTATAATTATCAGCGTACCGTGGATTTTGATTTATTAGGGAATTTAAAGGTGTAAGAACATGCAAAAATATATTAAAACTCTATGTGCGAACATGTGTATGTATGTACACGTTACGCTAATCGTAGCGAACGAATCTCAGAAATTCTTAACATTTCTTAGGTCTTATGTCTTCTAGTTCGTAAGTTCTTTAACTTGCCAATAGTGAAAGCAATCCTAGTTAATATATTATTAGTCGATAAAAGCATACGATCGAACTGTAACGTCAAGCACATCAGGGACAAGGCCGCACGCCGAGAACAAGACGAAACCAGATATCTACACATCCTTGCCGCGTACCCTCAATATTCTTAAGGACCCACCATAACCATGGTTTTATAACCATTTCCGTAGTTAAGTTCTTTCAAGCCAAAAGCAAACGTTCTTTATATTTTTGCCTACTACGCGAAGATACAGGAAAGTCAGCTTTTCTCACCTTCGGTATCTTCCGTTAGCAACTTTCTCTCAACGGCGGTTAGCACCCTTCCCCACCCACCAATCTAGAAAATCAGCCAATTGAGAGCGAAATCTATTTCTCTTACTCTCCTAATGAAAACTTATTCTTAATGAAACAGCTCTTTTCGTGTCCTTAGAACTAGCTTTCCTCCGCCATAACATCGTCACTAAACTTTACCGATTATCTAACTTTCGAACAGTCAACATCTTTTTACCGCGTTTCTACTCTTAGATCTATATAAAGTATAATTTATACGTGCCAACTCAGTATGGTATATACTAAATTGTAATTATTAAGTGCATAATAAAGTTCAATAAATAAAGTAAGTTAATAGCTGTGTTTCGGCTCAACCTTCTTATATTTCTTTATGATCTGAGTTATGATTTGTGATTTTCGTGACAGAACCGCCGTATTAAAAATGTTGAAGTGGTCACCACTTCTAAGAAAACTCTACATCTGATCTTTTAAGTTTTCTCAAGCACTGAAGCCATCGATAGCGTATAGACAAAAGACTGGAACGAAGGCAGATGGCTTCAGGGCTTTCAGTCATAGGATAACACTGCTAGCGTGCGGATCTGGATCAGCTTAATTATATTCCGATTTATATTTACACTTCTGTATTAAAATATGTTTGCTACTTTACAATTTATCCACGCGTTCCTTTGTTCATACATGTAATAACCTCAACAAAAAATAACAGCAATATTTGATGCGCTAGAAAATTTTATCGAAGGTCCAGCTCGACAAATTGTAAAGTACAAATTAAATAATAAAAAAAGAAAGAATATTTGATGCAGGTAGTAAAGAGGTCGTGATTACGTCGGTGTGAACCAGCAGAATTAAACTGTAAAAGCTGATAAGTGAGACAGCTGATCGTGCTTCGTTGGAAATTCGATTCGATCGCCTCAGCTGGCTGGAAAACGCCAAGGCCGCTTTAATCCCCCAGGTGCGAAACGCTCGATTATGGCCGCAGACAAAACAAACGCCACGGCTCCTCCTTTGTTCCTTGACCCTTATTTATGAATCGATTCCTTGGCGGAAAATCTTCAGAGAAAGGACACTCGTTTGATTTTTCGATTTATCGTTAGAAGACGATCAAGCTTTTCTTTCACCAATTTTTAGCGTTGTTGAAAGATAGAAAAAATTAAGCGCGGGTGTTAACATAAATTTGCTTGATGGTTCATTACACTATGAGCATTACAAAAACAACGTATATGTCTTATAGTTAGCGTAATAAATTATATTTATAATTGTTACGTCGGCTCTCTACCTAAATTAGACCACTCATCGCGGGCCAGATGTCTACACATCCTTGTTGCGTACCCTCAATAGTGTTAAAGACCGATTATAAATCTCAGGAATTTTCTAGCTGAAGTCCTTCAGACCGAACAAAAATCTTTTTACTAAAGCGTTTTCTAAAGTTTATTGTTTGCTACGAGAAGACACGGGAAAGTTAGTTCTTCTCACGTACGATGCTTCCCACTAGCAACTTTCTATCGAGGGCGGCTAAGACCCTTCCTAGTCCACCAACCTTTTTATTATCCAATCAGAAGCAATGTCTACTGCCCTCGCTTTCCTAACCAAAATTGTCATCAATAAATCCGATGGTGCCGTGTGCTAGACACACCCATCGCTAGTTTTCCTCCGACACAATATCGTCACTAAACTTTACTTATTCTTCATCGTTAGGATAGTCAACACACATCTGTACCGGGTCTCTACCCTTAAATCAATCACTCACTTAACTTGTACATATGCAACAGCGTAACTATCATCTTTACGAAGTTGTTGGAATAAACATTAATTTATGCGTGTTAATTCGGTATAAACTCAATTGAACCACCCTTATTATCCTAACAGAAATAAGGGGATCGATCAGTTCGTGGCGTCGATTATTTAATCGTAACGGGAATTTACGACTCCCGTTGACGTGTTTCTTCGCGATCGCGTCTCTCCGCGAACGGTCGATGTAAACAATAATAATAAAATAATTAAACGATCGATCGACTAACGTACAGATTATATCTGTGATTGTCACGGCTGGTGGTGTTTGGAATTCAGGACAAAGATCAAAAAATTGCATATAACGTGCTAGTATTTTCCCTTCTCTCTGGCTCAGTTTAAACATTTTATTTCTTTGTCTAATCACAGGCGGCGACGTTTTAAATAAATAGTACCGATGCTCGGAACGATCGTTTCATATTTTCGCGAGTAATCGTTTATCTGCCCTTTCGTTTCCTCAGATATTGCACCGACATTTAGCGAAGAACGGAGCTTTTGTATAACTTCCAAAATTTACCTGGAATAAATGTGATCAGAAATGCACTCAGCTAGAAAAATTTACCGAATGTCCAGCTGGACAAATTGTAAAGTACAAATCAAATAATGAAAAAAAGAAAAGGAATGCGCCCTTCAATCGAGTCGCGAATGCGAATGAATTTCATTAAGAGATAAAGAACGTGTAGCGTAGCAGTTTGTAACAGAAAGATGTTATGTAACAACGTAACGCAATAGCTTCTTGATACGGAACAATCAAAATTATAGGAAGGTCTAAACCGTTCTTCTTAAATTGCTCTTTAAAATTGTACGTATCTTTGCTCAAATTCTCCATATTATTAGGCTTAACAAACGTTTGACAAGAATTAACGAGCACGAACGTACAACGATCGAGCGGGCTAATTTTCGAGCGATTCGATTTTGACGTACAAACGATTTTTACTAATCGTCTATCGATCTCTCAGACTACTTGGCATCTTTGCAATTATTGTTTACATTTATGTTATGTACATATTTGTTATTTGATAAAATCAAAATCGAACAATGCGATTTTTGTGTACTGCACGCTGCACTGTGCGGCTTGCTGAAATCTGCCGGTCAAGCGTGCCCGTATAACGTCACGGGCATGTGCATTAAGTGGTTAAAACAGAGCAGGAAGTGCTTCATAATCCGCGTACGTGTAGGTATACAGTATAAGTATGGCGTGGAGAGTCAAGCTATCCATATTTTGACCACGCGAGAATAGTCAGGCAGACCCTGCGGTCGTATCAGCTCGTGGAAGATCATTATCTCCCTGCCTCCTACGAAATAAACGTGCACCATGGGATCCTCCTTTCTGTATCTAAATAACAGATGGAGAGGATGATGGTCTGGACAGAGAAAAGGCCAGTTGTCTATAAGAACCGTGAAATCGCTTGAAACGTTTCGAAGAATGGTCATTTTTAAGCAATAAACGAATCTGTCTCGAGTTTTGATCCCTTGTCTTTCGATTTCATCATTGACCATATCTTTTATCATCGTTAGACGAAATCGATAGTTGGAGGAATTTTTGCGATTAAAAGAGATGTTATCTTATCCAGGTCTTAGAAGGATTTTAATTATATTAGTATTCTACCATTCATTACCAGTTATACCATTACCTCGGTAATATGTATGTTAATAGGAATCGAACTAAAAAGGGATTTGTGGTAGTAAAAGAAGAATTAGAAAGAAAAGTAAGTAGTTTAAAACCTGATAAAAGTAATACAAGGTTTCGTAAGCAAAAAATTGCAACAAAAGATAAGGCGATAGCGGCACGATTGCAAAAAAGATTTCTAGACGAGGAGTAGCAGTAATAAAAACGGCAATATAAAGGTAATAAAAAATGTAGTTTATCTAGAAAGCGCAAAGTGTAAATGGTTACAAGATCGCACGTGACACACTTTAACCCGATCTCGCGAGTCAAAGTTAAACTTATCGTCAGCGTTAAATAAAACGCGATAAAACTTGATTCGAAATATAGTTGGCACTTGTCACGTATAGAGAAGAAAGGGGTTAAGAGACAAACGAGGCGCGTCTCTCGCCCTGTTACTCGGCACATAACAGTTGTTACACGTCAGTAGGTTAAAATTGGAATTAATCGCGGGGAGTATGGGGACAATGGGAGAACTCAGCTTGTTGCGGCGAACGCGTTCAAGATGCACGGTACGAAGCGAGGGAATGTTGTTCGCGTAGCGGTTACGTTGTTCCAGTTTGACTTGTTCTGCCGCTGCTCGACAAAGGTCCCTTCTGGACAATGGGCTATATAAGACCTGCAGCTGAAACCAGTATTTTTGCGAATAGACGAACGACCTTGCGATTCGTTTAACGCCGTCGCCTTCGGGTGCTGACTGCTCCATGTAATCTCGCTGGATCGTTTCATTCGACTTGGCAGCTCGTTTTTATCTTCTTGCGTTGTATCACTCACTAACACGCAAAACTTCAAAAGTCACAGAGATTCTTGAGAATGAAACTGTCAAATAGGAGTAATAAAAGTTTAGACACAAATGATGTTGAAATTTTAGAAAATGTAAGAAGGGACGTTATTTTGATTTATTTCAGAGATTTCAGTTTTCTTCTTCCAGTTACAGCAGCTGAGAAATATTCTAACGCTGCTGCGATAGAAAAATGTCTTTTTTCCTTGGATCTTGCATCTAATATCTTTAACACCTAAGAGACATAAACAGATTTAGTAGGTTCACTTTCCTAATTCTTGCTGGTCTAATTACATAGAATATTCTATTTTATTTGTTTCTTTTTAGTTTTAACATACCCTTTTTTGCGTCATAAATTAATTTACTAGAAATATGATAACAGACGTGTTAATGATTGTCGCGAAAATATGAAAATTTATCCAAATTATGGACACACAAAAGTGGTAAAACTAGTTTATCGAATATAAATCACTTGGAAGAAAATAGAAAATATTGCTGGGATTTCGAGAGATTAATGACGCAATTTATATCTATAAGGTTTATACCGGCGGCATATTAGGTCGTCCGAAAAGTTTCTTTCGTTTTATGAGGAAATAATGGATGCATAACATTTTTCAGTTTATGTTATTTTATCGAATTACGTATGATCCATTTTGTTTTATCAAGATAAAGATTACACAACGTTTGACAGATTAGACATCCTAATAGTTATTCACTATGTTCATGTACGTTTGAACTTACGAACCCTTTAACAATTCGAAATTAATACGAACCATGAAACGGATTGCATTTAGGAATTTCAAAATTGACAATTATTATACCAATAACAAATAACGATTATGCAAATAAGATAAGAATATCTAATTATATAGATTTTCAAAATTAATTCAGGAGAAATAAAATACACGAGTAAGTTGATTAAAAATTCGCTGATTTTAAACGTAACACAAAGTAAAGAAGGAAAGAGATTCTCTTTGAAGCTAACCTGCAGCTAGTCGAAATGATACAATTTTTCTCGAACACCGGTTCCGATTCCGTTCCAACTGGCTGAACATCTGACTGCTCCTAATAGTGAGATTTTCAATGGAAGATATCGACGTAGGAATGCAGCGACTCTCTCGTCCCTGTCAAACTCATTGCTCGCTTCAGCAGTGGCTTTTTTGACTTAGTGTACGACCTAAATTCCTTCGAGTCCCTTGGAGCAACCTGAAGCAAAAAGTGCAATATTGATTTTAGCCTTTCGACTCGCAAAGGTTCAGCTATTCCTCTTTCCAGGACAATGCACCTTGTAACTATGTTTTCGTCGTTCTCCTCTCACAAATGGACCATTTTATAGAGTTTTGTTTATTCTCGGTTCGCATCTACCGAGCAAATGTTTGCAAACATTTAACCATGACATCGCCATCTCCTCAATTTCCAAATGTTCAATTATTTTTATATTACGTCGTATTTAATTCTCCGCTTGTATCCGCTCGTCTGATATTTGTAAATCATTTGTCGCGTTATCGTATATTTTCAGCTTCCGAAAATTCAATTATTTCTGTCTCCAGGACGATGCACCTGCAAAAAGTCCTTTCGCCCTTTCTCTCTAACAAAAGAACCATCTTTTTTCTTTTAGTCTCCGCTCGTATCTGCTAGTTAAATATTTACGAATTTCTGGCTGTGGTATATTTTCAATTTCCATTAACGCTTATGCCGAATTTGTTTCTCGCTGGTTGGAACGTTCGAAAAACTGCAACTGTTTTCGGTCGAATTTTGGAAGGTTCGTTAGCAGCTAGTCGATAATTAGCGTTCCGAATGGGCGGTTGTGCCTTGTTTTGGATGTCGAGGTTCGTTAAAACGATCGACGATTTGCTATCAGGATTTTCTCGACGCAACCGACGAAAGTGCGAATCGAACGCTTACACCGGCGAGCTTTTCAAAATTACATACTGGAAGAAATGCTTTGGTTAGTGTTCGTGCTAGTTTGTACTTTCAAGCTCTCCGTTTTCGTTTTATGAGAATGTCTCGCGAAAATCTTATTATTATTTTGTGCTCGTCTCTGTAATGGATGACGTGACTCGTTCTATGTAGCACTTGTTGTGTCGTCCGAATAATTTACTATGCATAACTCATAAGCCAACCTCGGTTCCGATTCGAGCTGTGCTGTAAGAACAATTTCCTAGAAAACAGCTTGCAAATTACTTCACTCATCCTGAACTATACCTGGGGCAAGGAATTATTCAGCATATCTTTGACAGATAAATAAGAGTTCGTGGGCGTACGAGATTTGTTTCCTATGGCTGGAACTATTATACAGCAAAGTGGTACAATAATCTTTCTTTTTAAATTCGACTATCATATAGAATAAATATTTTTCTTTTTTCTTTCTTTTATTTGTACTTTACAATTTGTCCAGTTGGACATTCGATAAATTTTTTGAAAAAATATGATGAACATTTGTATGTAATGTTTCGTACATTAACGCGTAAGGGATGTACGTATGTATATATTATTAAAAAAAAAAAAAACTACAGGATTATTATCTTTTTTTGGTCTATAAATTGGTTCTCGAAGGGGTTAAGCTTCTAAAGAACATTAAGAAAATAGACTTCTTACGATTGTAAAATCTTTTTTTGTTAGGAGCTTTTCCTCAATAAATTTTATTTTTCCATTCGCAACTGTCTGCACAAAAAAGATTCGAAGCAGAAGAAATTTTGTCATATTTTTCAAAATTTTAAAAATCGTAACATTCCTACATAAAGAAAACTAAAAAAAAAAACACACACACACAGTAGTTGTAACGTCCAAAGACACGGTTCGCCTATTAAAAAATCCTAAAAGCAAATCGAAGCAGCTTGAAACATCGTCGTTAACCATCGAATCCTTCTGCTTCTCAAAGCGACTACGAATTGGCGATTCACGTTTCTAATCAAATGAAAGCAAGAGATACGATAGTCAAAGTGTTCAAAGACGCTCTTCAGCCATTCGAAAACACTGCAACTGTCGTGTAGCATCCAAAGGTGGTACCTCGTCACCCAAGCGTCACCCATTCAATCTCCTTCGTTCCTAAAGCGACTTCAAATCGCCGATTCGTGCTCTTAATCGAATAAAAGCACCGCGTCCATCTTTAATTTGCTAAAAGTCGAGCGTTTCACGGTTGATTTCGCGCGATTCAATATCGAACCTAATGGCGAACGGTTGAAAGAAGAAAAGAAGTAGACGAGCGCGCGTCTTTCCCCGCGATTCTTTGACCGGTCGTCGGCTTTTCGAACGTGGAAGCGCAAACAACGCGAAAAGCGGACTGCTATAAGCTTCTCGTGTTCGGCTGAAAGGCAAAAATTAGTGCGCGGCCGCGGTTCGTGGTAAAGTTTCGGCGGAAACTAGTCGCCCATTTAAGGTACTTCTCTTAAATAAACCTCAAAATTCAATGCTATTGTGAAATTTTGAGCAAAACTAATTTGGAGTACGAGAAATTGCTTGTGTAAAATCTAGAATCGATTTATCTTATAGTTATCGAGAGATTATTATAATAAAGGTCGGTGCATTTTAACACAGTGACATGTATGGCGGATTCGAAAAGAAAAGGGCTCTAGTTTTACTTTTTGAAAATTGTATTCAAGAATCGAATTGTCCAGCTGGACAAATTGTAAAGTACAAATTAAATAATAATAAAAAGAAGAACCAACATTTTCACAAAGTTATTTCGCAATGTCACGACGTGAATTTATTAATTTCCGCGAAGCTGTTCACATATTGTATGCAAATTTTTCAAAAGTTACATAAAGTAGCACGTTTAAATGTATGCGTATAATGTTTAAACATTTGAATAGCAAGCTGCGAATCGATGAATGTGAGAATTTTTTTAATTAAAGTTGATTTTTGTACAAAAAGAAAAAAAAAATAGTTTGTTATAGAAGATATAACTGTTTCAAATTCACATCAAGTTTGAATCAATTATGAATTAATTATCGGAGAAGTTTAACGAATTTTTTTTATAATCATTAATTATCTATTCTTTTCTTAGCAATTCCAACTTGGTATTTTTCTTTCTTGTCCATTGCTTCCTTTTCGATAAAGCAAGGTTGTCAGGGCTACTGCTTCAATTAATTACTCCAATCAATTCAATATTCAATTTCCGAATTACAATTTTTTCTATTAACCTTTAACTTTTCAAGATAAATATAAATGATGTTAGAAGTTATTATCAATATTTCCATAGCATCGTATCACTTTTTCATTGTAATTTATCAACCAGCTCTAATTGGAACATACTTGGCTAAGAACTACCTCGGGCTAATTTCGAAGCGTCTGAGAAAGCTACCTTTCAACTGAACATTCGCGTTTGTTATCATCCTGATAGCGCGGTTTTTCCAACACCGACAATTGCAGAGATTCCCTGCGTTTGTAATTGAAGATGGAGTACTTTGCTTGGGTTATTAACGTCTGAATTTTCTCAGTTTTACGCGAAGTTCGAGATGATGGATTATTATAAAGAGAATCATTAAAGCAATGGGAATGCTTCTATTTTATTGTCTTATAAAATTGCATTCGTTGCTCGTTGGTTCTGCCTTTGCCGTTATCATTTTGTATTTTCTGCAATTACAAATATATTGTTCGATTTCTACTATTAACACGTTCGCTACCAAAGGGAATCAGCGTAAAATATCTACCACAAATCCTGTTTTGTCTCTTTTTTACTTTCGTGCAGTATATTTTATAGTTCAGTATACTTGCACACGGACAATGGCTGTCTAAGATTTGTTTTTCTCTTTCATCGAAATTTACTCGATTACATGGTCGTTTACACGTCGCGTAAACTAGATCTACGTCGATTTTCAAGCGTCAGCATTATGACGTACTAAACCTAACGATTCGTAAAAAGACCAGGAAAATGTTAAAATTCTGGGTAACTCCGTCGTCTACACTGCATCGATAATAAACAACCTTTTTATAGAGGTTCCATGTTATTTTAATGTAATTGTGCTACACAAATAACGTTGTTAATACTTTTTAGATACGCAGACACATGTGCAATCGGCAAAGCAAATGCAAAGACGATTCTAGCGTGAAATCGGCTGACGACATATCGAGTTTCGGAATTGCTCTTTCACGAGAGACTAGAAATGATTATTTATGTTTTTCGCTCATGTCTTGCAATGGAGGATCTCCGCGCGGGATTTGCTAGCGTTCGTCGATAAATAAACTTTCTCCATGATTTTAATTATCGTCACGAAGTTCGTCGTGTCAGTTTCCACGCGGCGGATCCGCGCCAATCTCGCAGACGCTATTACGCTTAATTATGAAACGTGTTTCTCGATAACGAGGTGACGCGTTCTCCAGCCATTGAACTCGAAGCCATTAGTTCGCGGGTCGTCGTCGATGACGACGACGTATCCAATAGGCTCTCCTCTCCTCTCCTCTCTCTTTCCATTGATGTAGACTGTATTTGATCGATCGAGACCGCCGCGAAAGGCAGCAGGTAACCCTGTTAGCCGCGTGGAAAGCGTATCCATTACCGATCCTCGTATACACGCCGTGAACGCCTTGGAAACACGGCCAGGGTCGACGGCTCGTGTTTTAGGTCAGCACCGCTTGTTTCGTTAAATTTACTACGAAAGGCGATCGTGACGAGAACCGTGGAACTGTGCCATCGAGCGATCGATCCAAGGAACATCTCACCCCTCGACGCTTGATATCTAACAGCGTCGAAGTGACCAATTTGTAATTTTCTCGAGAGACTTTGTTGTTTTTTCTTCCATTGTGTAAGATATTTTCACGCCTTTGGTATCTACAAATTTGTATACTTTAATTACGAGCAGCTCGGATGACTAAATCGAAGACTGTATATAAATTTTCACTGATATCGTATTGTACGTGAAAAAAATCTCTTTTCTTCAAATCGTTGGAATCTTCGATAAAATAGACATAACGTTTCTGGTGTATGAGTATAAAGGTCCCTTCGTTCCTGATGACCTGTACATTTCCCTGTTTTCGACCTCTAAGGACTTCAACAGGATGCACGAGACGTGTCAGCCCGGAGACAGCTGTCAGCTGACTCGACCACGGTTGAGAAATAAAGTACAGTTTCAAAAGGCAGTTACACGAAGTTAACATCGTGTTAATTCGCGTGAAGCGGTTCGCTGTAATATAATTTTATCCTGTCGCCTGCACGCTTCATACGGACTGCCGTTGAATAATAATATAGTAAAGAAATTTGACATAAGTTAACGTTAGAGAAGCGTAACAAAGAGTTGAAGAAATTATATGGATTTTTAATAGTACATATATTTTGGAAGATTTGAATTTTCGTAAAATACGTAGGGTTTGTCTTTTTCCTTGTCTTTTATACTTTTCCATTTTACCTTCTTTGCTACCACATATACGGTACATGTGTCAGTTAAGAATCGAAATAACTACGTAGTAATAAATCAATTTTTATCGATATTACTGATCTATCCAGTTCCACAGATAATTGCAGATACAAATTTTTCTTCCAAACATCGATAAGAAACTCAAATCGATCGATCATAAATCTACTTTTCGCGATTAAAATCGTTCTTGCAGGAGCGAATACACGCAGTCGAGGCTCTTCTCTTCTCTTTGGAACATCTGGAACATCGCCAAAGAGGAAGTCTCTCGTTTCTGCGGAAAATCGGGTACAGAATGCGCGAACACCTTCGACTAATTGCAGCTTACCCGCCGCTTAATCTTTCCAATCAAATCCACGTTTCACCGAGCGATTTCGATCCCTATCGCGTTTTCCCTGTAACCTGTTCGCAATATATTCGTTTTTGTTTCAGGTAAGCGTGCAGAATTGTTCTGTTTATCCTGTTCTTGCATACGAAACCACGGTGACGGACGCTCTTCCGTATCCGGTAAGGCGATAATAAGAATAAAAAAAGGATCGGTAAGGAAAAGTGGGAAGGAAATCCTGTGGTGAAGGACGCTAGAAGCTGCTTAAATTATGTAGCATGTTAATTGCAGCGCGTTCGAAGGCAACGTTTACGCGACTCTCCACGAGACACGTATTAATTAGCGTCTCGCGCAGAATTAAACGTTGCGACGTATGCAAAACAGAGCAAGGTACACCTCCTCTTTTTAGTATAAGGTCAACGTGCAGAAGGAGATGGAGGAAAGACGTTCCTTATCTCCGTCGTGATTAATTCGCCTAACGCCGTGTTAACGCGGATTCCTCGTTCGTGTCCCCATCTTCATCTTCACTGTGCTGAAGGGTTCGTCGTCGATTTTACAGATTACGTTATTAATCGATGTCGGTGGCGATTCGTAAGAGTTGACTAGTGTTCGCGTAGAATTTATGCTATAGACCCAGACGTGCTTAGTGAGAACTGGAGTCTATAGGTTAAATAAAGTTTGTAGCCCATTATGACATAAGTATCTATGTATGCGCTTGATGACTCATGGATAGATTTACTTACTTATAGTAGAGTTAGAATGGGCACGAACGATTCTTGTTTTAATCGTGCAATGAGTTTACCAATTATTAATAGCACAGAAGAAACTTTATCGAATATCTATAAATTTGCTTATATAAATTTGCTTCGATAGACGTCTTACGAGAGATTAACAAAAGGTTGCTTTACGTCTTTATTCTTTTTTTTTTTTTTTGTAAAAGAAGAAACATCGATCAAGGAAAACGAAACTATAAATACGCATCGATAGATATTTTATAAAATATTGAACAATTGTTGGAAAACTTATAGACAATCGCTTAACGCTAGAACTACCGATAGTTAACACGAAGCTATTTCTACCAAAACCAGTGAAAGTGACTGGTCTTTAAAAAATACGTAATAATAGAATATTTTTATATTTATTGATTTATTACTTTCTTACAGAAGCAATTCCGTGTTATGTAGTACATTTTTTGATATTATTAATCCATCTGAGACCATGATCCCTAAATGAGGGTTGACACATTTATAAAATTGTAGAACCAGTCATTTTCACTGCTGTGGTATTTCTAGTGTTAGCATCTAGCGATCGATCCGAAATTTTCCTGGTATCTGATATCATCATATTGAATGATACGCGGTACAAATTTAAAATACGTGTGGGAAATTGTAGAAAACGAGGAAACTGGTTAATTGGGATTTGATAAACAGATTGCAGGACCCTTTTACACTTTGACAAGTACCCTTTTACATTTTGACTGCTACTGATATAAGTAGCCTCGATACAAAATTATTTTCAGTTTGGATACGTAAAAAACAAAATAAAATTCATTATATTATTCTTTTAGTTATCGTTGTGAAAGTTATTACATCAGTGCGGAAAAAATATAACATGAAGTAGGAATTTCAAAATAAAATTGTAGAACCAGTCATTTTCACTGCTGTGGTATTTCTAGTGTTAGCATCTAGCGATCGATCCGAAATTTTCCTGGTATCTGATATCATCATATTGAATGATACGCGGTACAAATTTAAAACACGTGTGGGAAATTGTAGAAAACGAGGAAACTGGTTAATTGGAATTTGATAAACAGATTGCAGGACCCTTTTACACTTCGACAAGTACCCTTTTACATTTTGACTGCTACTGATATAAGTAGCCTCGATACAAAATTATTTTCAGTTTGGATACGTAAAAAACAAAATAAAATTCATTATATTATTCTTTTAGTTATCGTTGTGAAAGTCATTACATCGGAAAAAATATAACATGAAGTAGGAATTTCAAAATAAAATTGTAAAACCAGTCAATTTGACTGGTATGATAGTTCTAGCGTTAAGCACATCTGGCGAATTTTCCGGATCTAATCAAAATTTTGTACAGATAGTTCGCGCTACATTTTCAACTTCTTTCTTTTATATCTCGTAGAGTCGTACGTATATTTTCTCCCTATATTCTGCTGGTTTTACTTTCTCCCATTTACCAGTCGATATTTTGTATCCATTCGTATTTGTCTTTTCTTCTATTCGTCCCTCTAGTTCTTTCTCTGCGTGTCTCGTAGATACATAGTGCGATCGAAGCTGCACGAAGTTCCGGCCGAATACGGAAATTGGAATGGAAAACGGAAATAATTGAATTCAAATAATGGCAGTAAGTGACCGAACTGAACGCGTTTTCCGCGGAAACGTTACCTCGGCCGGGCCGTTTATTGCATAACGCTGCATAATGGGGACGTCGTTTCGCGTTATCAGCCGGTTTCGTATTCGACCGAACAATTAACGCGAGACTGCAGCTACCCAGATACCACGTTTTAATAGAAAGAAAATCCTTTATCTGTCCGCCTTCGTTTGAATTTCGCCTCCACTTAAAAAGGGATGCGCATATGAAGGTTCATGGTGAGCACATGACAAAGTTTACTCTTTAATAATAGTGAGATATTTAGTGGGATTTATTAATTTTAATAACTTAAGCTCTTAATCGGGTAAAATGAGTTTTTCGTATTGCTAATCGTTTCAGAAATATAGTAGAGCGTCGGTTATGCGAACTAATTGGAAGACAGGGATGTTCGGATGAAAAAATTTTCGAATAAGTTACTTTGGTGATGTCCATCTTCTTGTATAATTAAAAAAAAAAAAAGAAAAAAGGTAAAGAACATAAATATTAATAATAGCAATACAAATAATGAAATTAAATATGATTCGATTAAAGATCGATGGGTTCCTAATCTTCACATCTGCTAGCTCACACAACTTTTTTTTGGCAAAGTTAATTCGCAAAAGTTACCCTATCTCCAACTCTATTTCTAAAGCGTCGAATGCTTCGAAATGTTGAGAAATACTATCATTGCCGTTATATTCGTGTTCCAATTTATTATTCAAAGCTTAAGTGACATTAGCATCATAGCCAATTGAAGAAGTTTCATCAAATTGAAACCATTCTATCGCATCGGCTTTGTCACGATCATCGAATCCTAGTATCGTATTCAGTGCAGAAAAACAGAGAGCTTTTTCGATATCTGTTGTGATATTATCTTGTGCTTCTACCTGTGTGCTGCGTTTAACGTAGCTCATTACATTTATTTATCTTATTTTCACTGTCACGCGTTTAACACCCATCCAAGCATATGCCATCGTATAATAACAAACCATTAAATTTAATTGCTTGACAAATTATGTCGTCTTATCATTAGTAATAGTAGTAGTAGACGTTGATCGTCAAGACAAATTTTTGTTCAAGTTCAAGCTTCTTACATGCGAACCGTGTTAGAATAATGCAACGTCCGGATAACGCGAGTTCGAATAATCCACCGCGATTGCAATTTCTTGATACTCCGCGAAGATTAAAATGAAATTACAATTAAGTAAAATTGAATTATTTTAATCGACTGTCAATTTAGAAATACAGAATTTACTTAAAGACTACTCGATAAATAGGTCAATGGCGACGAGACAATGTTTCAGAAGACACTGCGTATTCTCAAAATCATCGTTAATAATTAAACAATGATTGGGGAGAATTTTCAACCAACATTTCATCCCCCTATTTACTTTCTTCTTTATTTCTATCTTTCTCTTTTATTTACATCTACATTTTCATACACAAAATTCCCCAAACTCCGCACTCATCGAAACTTCGTGGAATACGCTGCGAAAGCTCTTCCTCTTAATACCATCCAGACTTCCGGATTTCAGAGGTCGGAAGAGAAGAGGAAGGGATTGGGTCGATGCGGGGTCAAAATAATTCTTCAAAGGAGCGAACGCGGCGACCGGATAAAAGGGGAGAATTTATAGGATGGTCGCGAAATGAAATTCTCTTGACGAGTCGTGCCGCGAATTACGCGCGTGTGTTCACCGAGCTTTTTCGCGACCACCGGCAACGTGTCGTTTCGTTCTTCAACGGTACACGGACACACGACTCGCCGTTTAATCCTTCGACGAACGGAAGGCTTTATCCAAATCTCTAACGTGTTCTCTCTTTATACGTTCTTTTTTTTTTCATTTCTCAGCCTCTTTCTCTGTTTGCCTTTGCAACCAGTTCAGAATTCGCAAGATTTTATTTCCAGATTACCCGTGGTCCCGCAATTCCCCTCGAAATTGCAGCCATTTCTCGCACAAACGAGCCATTATGCAGGCAAAGCCCGCGTGTAAGCACTTTATATTTCAAACGGTTGCCTTCCCATTCGAAACGCCAGAATCAGACCGGAATTTCTGATCCTTGCGCTCACTCTACAACCGTCACCATTTCCTTCCTTCCATAAAATTTGGAATTATTAGGATTCCAGCAAATCCTTATTGCAGATTTCTTGCAGCAATTTATGCAATGTATTATAATAGGCCACGAGTAACAATCTCTTTCACGCACGGTGTTGCACCTACGCAAAGTTATTTTAATATAAATAATTGATTAACTTGCAGAGAAAGGTGTTCGTCCTCGGTAAAACTGATTTTGAATTTTAGCGTATTATATATTTTGTATAGAAAATTGTTAGGAAAAAGAAAAAAGAAATATAGCTCGTAATCTGATAAAGAGATACAGTTCTGAGAGAATTACGGACTCGAGTATCTTAATCTCTGGAATAGACGAAGGAAGAGAATTCTTTGTTCATTTGCGAAGTAAACAATTATCTACGAGAGTCGCTTCAACTTGTAAGAGACGAACAGCTGTCCGTAGATTGTATTGTGAGTGTAAAAACAGTGGAAAAAGAAATTCTAATTTTGTATCCTAGTCTTTCAGTTATAAAAAGCAGAAAAGGTCAGAGTATCACACGTTTCATTCCATCGATCGCTGATCATTGACCGCTTTACTTTGCCATCATATTGTTGTGCATGCGCGGATTCTAAAGGACTTTGAACGAAGTCAGATTGGAAACGAGGCGAAGCGAAGATGAATCGATATTCACCGGCCGATCGCGTTACCGTAGAACTTGACACCTATGTCAACAGGAAGTGTCGTTCATCAACAAATAAATCCGACTCTGTCTGTTTCAATGATCGAAGAAACGGGAACTTCATCCTGAAAGATGTAATTGGAGAACAAAAGGAAGTTCCTACAGCTATCGTTTTGTGATAGTGAAACATTCAGCAGCGATCTTAATCGTCACTTGTAACGCAGTAACAATTATCGATAATTATCTTATCAATTATCATACGTAGAAGAAATCGAATCTATTTACCGAATGAATACTTTTAATTCTAATGATTCTAATACAAGTAACTCTAATAATTTTCGAGTTAATCATTGTATTTCAGATAATTTCCGCTTCAGAAAACAGCTAATAATACTGTGCTAATAATACGTCGTTTAAAAATCTCATTGACGGACTGCCGACATTCATGCAGTGATATTTTTATGAAAATAATTAAAACAGCATGACGTAGACAGAGACACGTTTCACACATTAACGCTTTTAGCGTCGAACAACGATACATCGTTGTAGCAACACTTGCGAAAAATCCCAACGACGATGTATCGTTGTGTATTCGATGACGACTTACTATTCGCATCACGAGAGAACTTTATCTCGAAATAAAACGTTACAAATGTTTGAATTTCTCTGTAGAAGCCCTGTGTGAGATGTTTCGCAAATTGAACAAATTGTCAATGGGTTCAATTTTCTGTTACATTCCGAGACTTTGTATACGCTAGTGCCATAAGATAAAAATTCGATACCGGAGATTTAGCTTGAGATCGTAGTCACTGGTTCTAGATAACGCTGTTTAGAGCAGGATATCTATTTATGTTTGACAAAGTAATCCTGCATCGACAGGACGAGAGTCACATTTTTGCTGGGCCTGTGCGAAGATCACGCACAATTTGTAATCTGTGCCGGGTAAATTATTTAGCTAGAAATGTTTGTAATAATAGTAGAATGCTATTTCAGTGATGTTATACTAGCTACACGAATCACTTGTTTTGCAGCAAGTAATCCTCCTAACGCTTACTGCGCATCATGGCATTACCATTCAGTTGTGTATTTTGATATTAGAAATTTTGTTACAAATAATTGAGAATGCAGTATTTGAGATGTACTTTATCTTTTATGATTTTACTTTTTATTGTAATTACTTACATTTTTTTGTGGTCTTTTTTCTCAAACCTTACCAAACTACGAGTGCTGTATTTTGAATATTTTATACATTTTTACGTAATATAAATCCTATTGCACTTTTAAGTTTCCCATAAATGCATAAAAATGTATGGAAAAATGATCGAACTTGGAATAGGGAAAGCTGCGGCAGAGATCGCTTGAAAAGTCATTAAAATATCTCTTGATGAAGGGACAATTAACTGGATCGTAGAGACGATCGAGGAAGATTTCACGCGGTTGTTGAGCACTTCTTCGTCGGTTAAATGGTCGGATTCATTGTTCATGGACGAAGAGGATGATGAACAGAGGGTTGATGGCTCGAATAAAGAAGATTAGATAGAGGACGTAGGGAGAGGTCTTAGTCAGCATCTCCTAGCTTCTTTCTTTACCCGTCACGGTCTGAAATGAAATATCGAGTAGATTTGCTAGAAAACCAAGCTTCAACCAAAACTCGAAAAAGATTCATTCAAAAAAAAAAGAAAAAAAATAAAAAAATAAAAAAAGAAAAAAGAAGAAGAAGACGGAGAAAGAAAAATATTTTAACAAAATTAACAGCATGTTTTTAATCAAATTGAATCGATCGAAATCGATAAACTTACACTAAACGTGGAATTAGGATATAATAAGATTCCAAGATTTCTTCTCTCGTATTTTCTTTTCCTCCGTACGTTGAAAAATCACGTCTTCTCCAGCGATTTTCCTCTTACTTCGCCGTCAACGGACCAGACCCGCGGGATTATCTTTCTATTTTGCCAGTTCGAGGATGAGAAAGGTAAAATTGACGCGAACTCCCTTGTCGACTTGTTACGGTTTGTGTTCGAGATTAGACCAGCACCGCCCATCCACCTTATCCTCTTCATCCGGTAGAAAAATCGTCTTTCATCGAATCCCGGAAACGCCGCGAAAGCAATCGTATTTCCCGTGATCAGCCGACCTGCGACATCGTTCCTTCTTTCTTTTCTTTTTCACTTCACGAACGAAATGGTTTCTGTTTTTAATCTATTATATTGTACTTGAAGCCCAATTCTTTCCTCGATTCTTTCATTCAATTTTCCAAATAGACGTTAAACGTAATTACGGAATCTCACGGGGGCGGAGAATGGCACCGAAGATACAGGAAAATAAGATATCGGAAACGCATTTATACGGCAATCCTTATTATTCCATTTATATACTTATTTGACTATTTGTCTATGACCGTGACAAGGCAACACGCTGGTTGAGAAGGTTCAGTCGATTTGTCACGTGAAATATCGACATTTTGGATTTGGTAATTTATTTACGTGGAGAATTCAGGAACTTTATGTGAGAAATAATCCACTTAACAGGTTAGAGACTTAGGAAACTTTATTTTTTCACTTAACGAGATTTAATACTCTTTTAATAGATTAAAACTTTCCTATAATTTCCCGAGCCTTCTAAACAATCTCTTTCATAGTTGTGCAAGAAATAATCCAATTAACAGGTCATTTCTTCCAATTTACCCAAAGTATTCGATCATTATCGACATATTACCGTGGTAGAGATACATTTTAACGCGTTCACTGCCAGGCAAATTTTATACAAATATTTTTCGAATTATTTTTATAACGAACCGTTTAACTTTTGCAAAATGTTAGGTTGTCCGAAAAGTTTCTTTCGTTTTGTAAGGGAATAATACACGCGCAACGATTTTTGTTTTATATTAATCTATTGAATTATACACGAACATAATAACAGAGATAGAACGAAATGGATCATACCTAATTTAATAAAATAATTAATAACAGAAATTATTGTTCATCTATTATCACCTTATGAAGCGAAAGAAACTTTTCGGACAACCTAATATTAACCCTGCGGATATCATAGCCGGAAAAGCTCCTATGTATCTAACTTGAAATCAATGCTGCAACGCCTGCTTTTGCGAGAAGAACGTATAAAGATATGAAAAGTCTTTGATTGTACTGGAATTAATACATACTTATGCTCGGACAGCATATATGGAACATAAGTAGAAACATAGGGCACAAAGTACAATTAAAATTTCATTCATAGAGATGGTTTGCAGTAATAAAGATAGATGGAATAGAAGTGTGAAGTTACAGAAAGTACAATTAGAACTATGAAAATATACAATATATAAATATATGAATTTAAAAAATACATATTTAGAATCAGATTTAACATGCATCTGTCAGATCAGCCACGATATTCGGAGAGTTAAGTTGCGCACTTTTCCGTCGTCGTCTTAGATCATTCGCATTGTTGAAAATCTTTCAGACCATAAAATTTATCTCGCTTGAGTAACTCTAAAAAGTTTAGTAACGTGGGTCGTCAATGACCACATACCATAGCAACGTGTAATACCATCAACGTATTAATAGCAAAATCGACGATGAGCCGCTCTCGGAGACGATCTTCGAGCTGTTTTCGGAAAAGCTGACAGGATTTGGTCGTTCCTTCGTGGAATACGGGCATTATAGGATGTGCTTGTCGGGACTAATGGCCCGTGAACGCATACACAATCCCTGGGGAGGGATGAGCAAAGGGGGAGGGACGAGTGAGCAAGTGCCCGCGGGGATCGTAGCGATGGTCGACGAAGGGGATCGAAGGAAAACTCGGTTCTCTCCCGGCGATGCACAGGTGGAATTAATCGGCCTGCCTGAATCGATCCGCCCTCCATTCACCGGGAAATTCTATTTCTCCGTCGGCTGTCGATGTTATCGTTAACGCGGAAATATTGTGCAGTCAGCTTTCGTGCTCGCCCTGAAACGATTCTGTTACACGCGATACACCGTGAATGTCTTTGGCGATGTCTGCAGAACGATGTTTGGGCGCTGGAATGCGTTTGCCGCCTGTTCGATCGGTAATCGAGTAAGACAGACACGATGTACAATGACTGAGTGTTGGGAAGTTGATATTTAAAATATCGTGGGCTCGTGTGAGATGCTTTGCAGCGATGTGTATTACATGCGAAAATTCGATATGGATTTCTTAGGTGTTTAACGTGCTTGACTGGTTTTTTTTTATTATTTCATTTGTACTTTACAATTTGTCCAGCTGGACATTCGGTAAATTGTTTTACTGGCGATCGAGCGAGAATGATCGTGGTAACACGGACGTTGCAGGATGACAGGAGGATATTTTGAGTTTACGTAGAACGATTTCGGGCAGCATATATGGAATATAAGTAGAAACATAGGCCACAAAGTACAATTAAGATTTTACGCAGATATATGTTTATAGAGATAGTTTGCAGTAATAAAGATAGATGGAATATAAGTGTAAGTTACACAAAGTACACTTAGAAGTATGGAAATATACATTCGTATATTTAATGCCTTTAGCGCGTGACAAGAGAGTGTAGGTAATTAGAGAGGGTTATTAGCGTGGGGGTGATAGTCAGCGAAGAAAAAGAAGATAAAACAGTAGATTGGGCGAAGAAAGTAGAAAAGAAGGAAAAGAAAAGAACAGAACAAAGACAGCGAACGAGGGTATCTAGTTAAACAGGTAAATGAGGCAATTAGATAAAGATTTATGGAATACAAAATAGATATATAGAATATTTACGAGTTAGATATATAACAGACAGTAAACAAAATTAGTAAAATAAGGGTGAAATACGATTGTGCGTGTATAGCTGCATGAGCGAGAATGAAAGATAATAGAGAAAATTATTAATATTATTATTAAATGAAATAGGAGTAAATTATTCCTTTAATTGCCGGCAGGTCGAAAATAAATTATACTATAACAATACTGCTATCACTATTTAATATCTTTAGAGACAAGGATTCCTAGATTTTGATTTAGAAGGTGAAATGATGACTTACAGGTGAAAAATGAGCAATGACAAGAAACATTGTTAATTATTACGTATCATGGTATGAATTTGTTTTTCATATAGAAAATGAGTTTACAGTCAATGCGTAGTCAAATTGAATTTTTGAAGAAGACAATGATGATCTTGATATAATTTCGGGGATGAAATTTAAAAGAGCGTCTCATAATTCGCCCCTATCGTACAAGTTTTATCGCTCGATTATTAATTGGTCTTCCATGCATCCGTGTAATCTGCGATAATTCTCCGTTGTTAAGCGGCTAATATTATTTATTATTTCCACGAGAAGAAGAGCCCTTGGACAGGTAGAAAAGTGGCAGTGTCTCGTTTGAAATTGTGAAATTACTTTAATAGCCACTCCGTGGAAGAGCGTGTTATTATCGTTGTCAGGCTAATAGGTATAAATACGTCTATTAGAAGCTGCTACGAACTGTATCAATTATTATGATAGGAGAATAATCAGAATGCGCTTACATTTCGAGGTTAATGACCAGTAACTACCTGCATACATAATCTCTTTAACGTCTCCACTCAGGTAATCCTTCGGGATTGACCACGTGTATGTAGTAGCGCTTAATAAATTGTACAGCGAAAAGAGGCAATCTTATACACAGACTGTTTCTGAATAAATTTCGCCAACGTATTTCATAGATAAAAAAAGAACAAAAAATTTACCGAATGTCCAGCTGGACAAATTGTAAAGTACAAATTTAATAATAATAATAATAATAATAATAATAAAATAGATGAAAGTGCAGGATGAAAAGACAAGGTAAATAAACTGTTAACTACGCTACACGAAGATCCAATAACGAAACTGTCGAGGTTTTATCTCGGAATAGAGAGAGGGAATCCGTGGATGAATGTATAATAGAAATATATTAAGGAAGTTTAAGTATAAGTACAATGTGTATGCTAAAGCAGATCCGCACGCTGGTAGCGTTACTTTACAAAAGAGCTCCGAAGTCGGAATTTTTCTTGAAGTGGCATCCACTTGAACAGAAACGCCAGAAATGTCTGGAAATGTTCACAGAATTACAAAAACAGTATGAAGCATGAAAGAAACGACAATGAATTTTTGTTTAATATGACACGAAGCGATGGGAAAGAGACAAACGACGGGTTTGTCTCATTTATCGACTTATTTTTTTTTATTATTTAATTTGTACTTTACAATTTGTCCAGTTGGACATTTGGTAAATTTTTCTAACTTAATTGCTAAATAACATGTGGATGGTTACCCCCAGCGGCATACCATCTCCGAGTATCGACTTATCGAAGTAAGAATCTGAAATGTAAAATTTGATTACAGAATTAATGTTTCATTTGGCCAATAACTTTAACGGTGCATCGACGTTACGTTTTATCTGTATAGAAGCATTGTTTTGTATCTTCGTCGATGTAAATTTAATATCAAAGTATCGTTAAATTTATTTGACAAACGAGATATTGTCGAGTTAATTAATTTACTAAATCTGCATTATCCATTCTCTATCCTGTATTATAGTATCATTATTATTATTTTCCTCGTGTTCTATATTTTTCCTATAATTAAAAATTTCGCTTATTCGATATTTTCGTATTATTTTTAGCTGTAAAACGCGACAGAAATACTCTCCATGGAAACCTGTGCGTAATGTTATGTTGAATAGTGCGAGCGAAATTAAACACGGGAAAGATGTGTTTAATTATGAAAATATTTCGCTTGAAATATTTCTCCTGCAACGAAACAGAGATTTCGGTATATTTTAATTTGCCGAGAAAGATATATATTTCTGAGAACTCAAAGAAGAAATATTGAGGAACAGAGGGTTCATTGAACACGAGCTTGAACATATTGAATGCCGTAGTTGATTAAATTCCCTTCACTCAAACGCTCGCGTATTTCACTACACAACTTTGTTCAAATGTTTTCCGCTCAATATATTACCGTTGTAAAATCCTTTTGCTCCCTGGAGAATATTAAATCGTGTTCTGGCTGAATCTTGCCTTTGTAATATCTCAGCTTCGTATTATCGCCCCTCTGCTTTGATTACGATATCCTCGGGGTTCTACTTGACAAACCAATCACGCAATCACGCAAGTTTACGACTTCCATATAATTTACGACCCTTTAAAATATTACTATGTTGCTACGTATACTTGTTGCGAGTATCCAGATAATTCGATCGATTCTTCTAAGTGGTCTGTGAATTTTATCAAAATATACAAAGAACGTTTATGCTTAAGTATACACGATAGCAATGTAGATTTAAGTCGTCTGTACAATATGCGATCATTCTTATGATCATTAAACTCTAAATATCCGTTTGAGAAACAGCCTGAAATACGATCTCTATGGCTGTGACTTATTAAAACTCCTTCACCGTTTATGATCATCTTCCCTTTCCAAAAGAAGAATTCCTCGGTTACTTCTTGGAAAAAATCAATCTCAAATTTCTCTTCTCGTCGTTACGCTCGAACGTACAAAATAGAATAATGAAAAAAGTTTTGAAAATAAAGTAAAAGAAAAAGAAAAGCACAGCATTTTCATCGTAACGAAAGTTTGCCAAGAGTCCAGCAACCTCGATCGGAATTTTCCGTTTTGCGTCATCCGTTTTTCAGTGGCGAACGTGTGTTCACGTTAGACGTAAAAATAACATCGGTTAAAGTTAAACGTGACGTCGTGTCACCCCTTTAGCCAACGACGTCTCGGTTTACCCTTTCGACGTGCATCACGCCTGTATACAGTCAACCACGATCTCAACGAAATCAATTTACCGCCATCCAAAGACGTGGCTTCTCTGTGGCTTCTTTCGGCACGTCGATCCTCCATTCCTATAAAAATTGATCCTCACGTGTATTCACGACCATCGTCAATCGCGATCCTGCGCCTTTCTCCGCTCAAACGATCCTTTCGCTCGATATTATACGTACGTCTGACGAAGACAAATGTCAGGCAACAGTAATAACGTGGCTTGTCCCGGGTTTCCATGGAACCTACAGCTGGCTCCGTGCACTCGTGCCCGACCATATTTCATGTCCGTGACCAATGGCAGAATCGTAAACGGGGCTTCATCGATTCCGTGTCGATATACAGGATGGTTACCTGTGGCGAATCTTTTGCCAGGATATTCGGCATATTTCTTTATGGATGCTTCGGACGGAAGAGAATAGCCTGAGCGACGAGTTTTCAAAGAACGACTGTTGTTTAATCGGTGGCAAGTTCTATTTTTGCGATCGATGAATACGTTTTGTCGATTGGACTTGTAAATTACAAAAATTGACAGACATGGGATTATGGATTTTCGTGGTTCGTTAGACACATAGAACGTTCAGACGGTTGGTTATTCTTATGGTCATTTAGCTTCAAAGGAAACTAGGAAACTTTCGTTTAACGAGTGATGAACAGCGTTCTTAGGAATCGAAGAATTTATTTTTGCAGTTCGTTAAATTATAAAAAAGAGGATATAACGGATTTCTTAAGTAGTCGTTTTATTGCACGGTAAAGGGGTACGGTCTTTTAAGATACGTAGTCGAGAACTCGTAATGGAGGATCGTTTCAACGAAAGAAGCTACACTGATTATTGTTACAGCTACGAATCGTGGAATATTCTTTAGATATTAATAAAATTGTTGTCCCTCTCATAGGTATAAAGCAATATCGTGGATCTATATCGGTAGTCGTGCCTCGTTATAATATTAATAGAGTATCAGGAAGTTTTATAAAAAGCTCGTGATATATATCTGTTAAAACTTTTTATAATAATTGTCTCAAATACCTTTTACGAATCGGTATCCTGTCTGCAACATTTTTTCATTTTCCCGAATACATCAAAATATCTTCTTAGTAAAATTATATTACACACAGGCAATTACAAAATAATAAATCTGTTCGAATCTCGAATTTGGCAATTCTCTTTGCCAAAGGATTAAACACATTCGATCGGATATTTCAAGGAACTCCAGAGATTCAGTTCTCCGTAGAGTTTTTGAATTCTCGACGAAGCTCGAACATCGCGAAAGCTCTATGATATCCATACACACGGGAAACGAAGGGAAACAGCGTGCCGTTATCATCGGAGCGGCGAGTTTAAAAGCTCGTGAACAGCTCACAACCCTTAATGCCCTGAAATCCTCGCCTTGCTGTCTCCTTCAAGGAGATATTTCGCAGAGCGGCGTCGAAAGTAGAATCTCGCGGCAGGATTAAATCGGCGGCACAGAGAAGCCTGGTCTTCTTCGTTTTTCTTCCTCTTCTCCTTCTTCCTTTTCTCGTTCCTCTTCCTCGTTGCTGGTGTTACTACCCTCGCGACGTGATGTATCACGTTACAGCAAAATGCCTCTTTGTCCTGATTTTCGTGTGGCCAGGGTTGGTTGCAGCCTCCCTTTCGGACGGCTGAAAGGGATTTTAAAATATGAGCAGCAGTCTTGGCAGAAAGACGCGTTCATACAGGGTGTCGCAACTGAACGAGATCAACTAAATATCTCTGCCTTATTTACGATAGTGCGAGAAATCGTTTAAAGTTAAATTGTTTCAAGGGACTTTGAGGTCATCGGTAGCGTTTTAAATAGAATTCTATGTATTTTTTACATCGGTGGATGCGACCTTTTACTGTGTGTGTAGAAGTATTAAGGTACTTGCGTCGAAAAATGCATAGATTCGCAAGATATTCCAATTTTAATATCATCAAATGCAGGAGAGACAAGACAGACGTAAATACAAGAATATGAACTTCGCGTCTCTCCTCGTCTTTCATACGCCAAGTTTTAGAAAATTCAGGTTAAATCTGTTAAATTAAACATTTTCAAACGCAAGAATCTTTTTGTATAGAGAATATAAAAAAAAAAAAAACGCATAGATTGACGAATAAAACGATACAGAGTTTCATTTAAAAATATACCAATAACCTTGAAATCCCGTGAAAAAGATCTTTCCACCCATTACACGTTCCTCTTGAAATAGTTTAACTTTTCACTAAAAAGTCTTTTCACATAATCGTAAATGAGGCAAATATATTTAGGTGATCTCATTTAATCGAGACACCCTATATACGCGCCGATCCTCTTTCCTGAATTATTTACGTACTGATGACAATCTTAAAATGATTCTAAGTAAATTCTTGGCCGGATTTGAAGATGGTATTTACATAGACACTCGTGAAACAAACGTGTATGGCTTTGGCAAAGAAAATTGTAGATGGAGAATTTTAGGTTTAACGTTGCGCTTCGGATCGATGAAAGGATGAAAATAGATGTGTTCTCACATTGTGTTCTGGTTGCGAGGATTATTTTTTAATATCGGTGAGATCAGATTTTTGTAGCTTAGCTGTTAATAAGGAAAATTCTGAATGTGGAGATTTAGGCAGAAGTTTGAGATTTATGAAGAGATGAGAATGAGTTTTGCTGCGGTGTAGTGGTTATTCTATAATAACGATAACATTCAATTTTCGTGTCTTGGTTTCGATCAGGAGAATTTTTTGGGCAGAAAGTTTTCAATAAATATCGACGAGGGGTCAAACTGCTTCTTAACGTGGTATGCTGGCTTTGTTTTAGTTATTATTATTATTTTTTTCTAATAATAATGAGATTCTGTGGACAAAGAAGAGTCGAGGTAAACGGTAAACAATATTTCCAGATATAGTTTGCATATTGAAAAATTGTGTTTATTCCTTTTGAAAGATATTCGTAGAGATAGAGGGATGTTGCGAAGGCGGATGGAACGGCTTATTAAAGCATTTGTCATTTCACGCTTTAATAGCCGTGCTCTTATTAGGCTGTTAAGGCTGAATTTGCTACCGTTATGCTCTCCCTCGTAGTTAGGGGCGAGCTTTCACGCAGGCTGGCCGAGCGTACCGGAATAAAATGAGAAATAAGCGAACGGGAACGCTTTAAGCCCTGTATCTCGATGAAACAGTGCTCGATTAATGCTTCAACGTCTTTTTCTATCTACTTATTCAGCTAAAATTCTTCTATTCAGAAATCTATCCAATACAGTATTATTCATGGTACATTTATTTGGAAAGTAACGTTTCTTTAATTAGAGATGGTAATTCTTGCCTCGTTAACGTCTCTGTTCGATAAAACGTAATCGATTAGTGTAAGATTCGTATCATCGATAGATTATCGAATTAGATTCAACTGAGAGATTACCAATTTGCTTTTTGTCTTTTAGTCGATGTTGAAGTAACTATTTCAAGAAAAACTCTACATTTTATGTATATCCGTGACCTGAAAACTGCTATTACGCAGAAATATTCTAAATAAGGAGCATATTATTGTACCCTTGAATATACATTATGTTTTGGGTTGCAAGATCTAGGAACAAGGAAACTAATAAACAGATTTCTATTTATGTTCTTATGTTCCTGTAGCCTCAAGCTATAAAGTTAATTTTTTTGGTAATGTCCTTTTGCTATAAACATATGAATTGTCTATCATTCCATTGTTTAGTAACACTAAGAGAGTAAGGACCTGAATCAGCATAAACTTATACTTACACCTTTAATTATTTCAGTATACTTTTCTATTACAAATTCATCCACTCGTTCTTCAATCGGTCAATCTCAACAATCGATAACATAGCAGTAATACAAATTATCATTAGTAAGTTAAATTAAATTCAATAACGAAGAAATGGAACGTAACCAATATTCTTGTAATTTTTAAATAGAATTGTCATAGTATTAATTAAGAGTAAATTTATCATTGATAAACAAATTATATTTAAATGGCGGTATATTATAGAACACGTAACTACATTTGTTATTTTTCAGAAGAATAAAATTGGTAACAGCTTGGAGATGTAGCAAAGATTGTGGAGAATTTTTCTTCATATTCGAATTCTGCATTCCCAACTAGCCCCAATGGTAGATTTATTTTCACGACAGCCTCTCATGGCGGACACTTTAAAAATCAATCGGCCCGGTCTGGCAGCCACTCCATTCGGTTCCCGCTACACGGTCTTATTTCCATAATGCTCAGAGGATTCGCCAGTGTATCCAAAGCGACCTGACACGTTCGAAAATTCTATATAACGATTCGATAAAAGTGGCTACCAAAAAAGTCTATCGAGTGCCCCTTAAATTCTCTGAACGACGTACAGAGTTCTTTGAAACCTTAAAATTAGAAAATAATTCTCGTTAATGTTTAAGAACGGTTTCACGGTTTGAAAAAATCGTAGGCTTCGTTAATATTTGATAAAAATTGTTATTATATGTAAAATATACGAACTGATTCGTGAAACTGAAAGAAATCACATTACTTTTCCAATTGCAATCAGTAACATGATTTGGAAACATTTTCATTGTCATATCTTTTTCATAAGTTTTATGATACATGCAGATTTATCTTTTGTTACTAATCTCTCCTAATAAGGATATTCGTCCAAAATACTGATCGTTTTTTATCCACTTTATTTTAATAACTTTTTACGCGGCCTATCGAGAACGATCGGATCTATATAAAACTGAATCTATATATTCTGTTTTTATTTACAGAAATGGCACAACTGCAAACTGCATGTACATCGTAACTGCCGTGAAAAAATGTGCCCATAAAAACGTAGCTCTCTCGGAATCGTTTATCTTTTTGCTGGAAAATGTTACAATTGCAGTCGGAAAAAATACGACTCGTTGCAGTTGCACAAATCATTTTGTATATTGTACGCCTAAAGTCGAATAAATTTTCTATTTATGAGGAATAAAGGGCTGAAAGATGAACAATGACTGACGTTGTTGTGGTACGAAATCGACGAGGGAACGCGATCAGGTCGATGGAAGGGAATAGAACAACGGGATTCTACATCAACAGGTAACATGGTCAGAGGTTGGCATCGTATCGCGAACAGATTGTACGTAACGAAGAAAGAGACATCAGTTTTTGAAAATCGTTAGCGTGGGAGGTGGTTAAAACGAGCGTGGAACGTGCCAAATCGTATTTCAACAATTGTAATGTATCTCTGGATGGAGATATTCGAGTTTCGTTGCCAGCTTTTTCACAAAATTACTCTTCCTTTCTAAACCACAAATAATCAGACTTCAAATTATTCCAAAAAATTGTTCTTCATTTCTATGCCGTAAATTTCTAAATTTGCTAAGTAAACCACGGTAGTTCTATTAATAATTACGCATAATATTATATTTTCGCACGACGAATAACATTTGAATAACCCCTTTCTTCAATAACGTTTCATTTTTCTCTCGGATAAAGGTATAAGTGAAAAGTAATATTTTTGTACCGCAGGAATTTTTTCTTTTTCGAAGTTTGAAATAGGAAACGAAACGCGGTCGGTGTGGATTTCCTGTGGTTTTGTTCCCCTTCGTCTTTCTCTGTTCTCTCCTTTTCCACTCCACGCCCAATTAAAACTTCCACTTCGATCGCCAACAGGGCGTTCATAGATAATGCGTTAAAATCGGTTGGAGCTCGGGGCCGATTGTTTCACAAGATTTACGCGCGTTCCGTAATCTCTATAATCTTAGATAGGCTGCTATGTACTTATCTGAAACTAAAATTGCCGCGTACACGCTCTTTACATGTTCTAAGTTCTAAGAAACGAAAGAGAAACTTACTAAAAGTCATCCGATCGATTTAAATTTCCTTCTAATTTTAGTTATTCAATTTTTGTTTCTCCACTTATCAATCGGAGTATCGATTAAAATAATAAAACATTTTGGATATTATTTCCTTTCTGCTGACAGAGGAAAAAAATGTATCATTATTCTATCATTTATAAATATTGCTATTGTCAAATTTGCGACTCTGCATAAACTTCCCGTCTCACGAAGATCATCGTTAAAGGACTAATTCGAGATTAGTGCTGCGTATTTCCGTAAAATTCTTCTTACTTCGATAGATTCTACCCCAGAGACTACTGAAGACTTCTGAAACGTCAGAACACTCTGAACAATTTTTCTCCCACATTACATCGTTCAACAAATTTCAACCTTTTCCCGATGTCGCAAGCTTAAATTCTTGTAGATGTTTGCGAGCCAAACACGAATCTGCAAATCCCTTTTCTTCATTACCCAACGGAGGAGAAAATTAATTTTCGAGAAAGATTACAAATTTTTAACTTCGGAGATGTTTCACGCTTTTGCTGTAGCATAACTATCGAGTTACCGTACCGTGTCGTATTTAGTTCAGAGAAAAATCTACGACAATAGTATCGAAAGTTGCAAAATCAAAGGTTGAACAGCGTTATTATATTCCATAAAGCGCGTACCTACGGAATTTCGTTGTTCATAATCGCCTTAATTCTGCACACTGCTACAGGGCAGAAGGATACGTACATCGATTCGTCAAGTATCTCCAAAAGTTTAAATCGGTTTAAAGAGAAATTTTAGTAACGACTATGCGGAACAAGCATTCGCTTGGTTCTCCAACAAGCTCGCTCCAACAACATCCGACGTGCCGCGTTCTCGGTGAACGGCGGTACGTCAGTTTTCGGTAGCTGGTAGGTTGGCTGTGCCTGCGACTAAAAACGAAAAGAGGCGGAACGATTGCACGTAGGAGGTCGGAACTCGTCGAGAAATAAGCAATTTTTACAGCGGATAAAAATTGAAATCTACCGGGCGAAGGTTTGTATGCGTTCGCCGGTGCGGCGTTCACGGGAGTCGACCGTGGAGAATATCGATCGGCCCGCGGGGTCGATGCACCGTCGCGTTTCGCTACGTGAAATTCATTTTCAGCCAGCCCCCGGGGAGACATTCTGAAAATTCAGGACCATTAAACGGAGCGAAACAAAAGTGTATCTGGACGGACGAGTAAAATAAAAAGGAAAGAAACGAGAGGGGAAAAAAAAGAAATTGGAGGTGGAAAGGAAAAAAACGGAGGGAAGGGAGCGGTTGCTAGGTGAATTTCGGGGACGCCGCGTTTCGTTCTCCGTTGTTTTCTTCTCGGATTCGATGGAACTGAATTCGCGGCCATTTCCCGTGGCCGGTTCGACGTTTGTTCGTTGAGAAACGCGGGTCGTTGTTGCAAGAAAAATTGGTTTCCGGATTGCAGCAATGCAAAATAGCTGATGGATCGATTTTACGACACCTTTGATCCTCGACGATGCAATTCTTTACTCTCCGATTTTTCTGTGGTAATGGGACGAGGGAAGGGAACGTATTTAAGTATCTCCCTTGCAAATATTGAAATTGCGAGAGCTTAAAGTACCATCTTGGGAGGACGTGTAATAATTATTTCAATCTGGTGGCGTAGTAACGTTGACCTAGAGAAATAGTCGGTAGTAATAAAACATGGAAGTATAGCCCTCATTACGATCTTGTACTTTCAAGAAAGCCATAATCTATTTAAATCCACTCTTGCTCTTATAGCTCTATGGGCTTTATTTACCTTACGCTTATAGATTCACATTGGACCGCCGATCACGTAGACTATCTCTTCTTCTTTGAAAATGCTAATACTCGTAGTAATAAACTTGTGCACATTGAACGCGCAATATATACCTTCCTTTCTCTTCCAATAAATACGATTTAAATATTACAGCTGCTTTCTTATTGCCGCGAACCATGCAACTATTGATCTATGATAAAACATCCTTAACAATTCTTCTCTTTCACAAAGAAAGATTATGGTACATTTTAAATTATATAGATCTGTATATAATTCAACGTAATAATTCTGCTTTTTACTACGAGAAACCACGAGAGAAACAACTCGAACGAAACTAAAAACGAAGCAACTCTAGAACATAGAGAAAGGAAAAAGAGAGAGAAGAATCCCGTCATATTCAGTGCTTGTACAATGTATCCCGTATCGTAGACTCGTAGCGAAACTCGAACGTAGGACGATAAACGCGAGCAAGTGTATCGTTCGTTTCATTTTCCGGCGTATTCTCTGCCTCTTCCGTTGATTTTTCTTTCCCTTTCCTTCCTTTTTCTCTTACCTCCTTCCCTCCGACTATTCGTTCTACCGCTTTACAATGCATTATTGTGGCAGCTTTATGCGCCAGCCCCCGGGAGTCCCACGTGTGTTTACAAGCAGACCACATTGTGATATTATGTAGCCGGGTTGGCTCACGCACTTGTAGTTGTTGCACCGATGGAACGCCATTCCAACAACGCCGGAGTATAGAGTTACGTTTTATGCACTACTTCCTGACACGAGTGCGCGCACACCGGTAGCGCAGAACCGGCGTCCCGTTAATTTCAACGCGAAACGACTGCGATCGCGCCGCTTTGTCCGTAGCCGCGACTCACACGCTGATAAGTAACGCGGCTAATCGCTCATCGTTGCTCGCCCGGTGAGCTTGCGTGGTCTACTTGCACGGTAATTTTAATCGTCGACCAACGTTCTTCCTACTTTTTCCCCATTTTGGTATCTTCGCGATCTTTCGTGTTTCGATGATGACATTTTGTCAGATTTTTAGACGGAGACGGAATCGTGACATTTCTTCGAGGTTTGGAATTTCGTTTATTGGGTCGTCGCATTTTTTTTTAAGATTCTCAGATCGAACGATTGTAACAAGCTCAGAGGCGATTAATCGCCATTGCCGTGTGTTTGGCATTCCCTTTATCGTGAAGATTTCTATTGACTTGGCAACTAAGTGATTGCAGATTTTGCCATTAGGTAGCATTGACAAAATACCAGGTTCAAAGTCGATTAATTGCGATTTTTCCGTGTCTGGAATTCTCTTTATTGGGTGGTTGCGTTTTTGAAGATTCTTAGATCGAGCGGTATTAGGTTCAGAGAAGATTCATCGCAATTTTCCTTTCTTTTTCTTTTTCTCTTTCTATCGTTGCGTTATGCTTTTAGAATAGATGATGCATAGCAGATTAAGTTTTACAAATACTTAGGTTCAGAGTTGAATTTAATTGCAATTATCGTACCTTTGGAATTTTTCCACTGGAGTCCTCGCATTTGTCGAGGTTCGTAGATAGAATGATGGTAGGGAGTCGATTAATCGCAAGTTTCGTGCGTTTGGGATTTTTTTGTTGAAACGATTTTATTTTTTAAGCTGCTTGGGATACGCGGCAACAGATCGAAGGGTAGATTAATTGAACCTTTTGTTTCTCTGAAATTTAGATAATTGCGTTTTATGCTTTTAACGTTAGGTGCTGCTAGCTTCAAAGTAGATTAATTCGATGTTTTGTTGCTTCGGATGTTTTTCATTGCAACAATCGTATCTTTCTTTTTTTTTTATCGTTCGCGTAGAATTTGAAAAGTATGAATTCGTTTTTTAATAAATATCATGTGGGTGGATAATACGGAATTCTCAACCGTGGTTTATTAAATTGGAAATCTATACGTTACTAATATATTGGTTTTTATTAACTGCAGCGCGTTACAGTAACGAATTAAAATAAAATACAACGAAACCTAGAAATTAAATTTTTCTCCAAAGAATCCTTCTGTTTAAATCGATCGACGATGTATAACAAAAGAATAAAAAAATCTAAGGGGGGAAAATGTGGAACGTTGACGGGAATACAGAATTTCTGTCGCTGTAAAATTCTCAGTGTGTGAATTATCCAGCGACCTAGCCCTTCCGCCGCAACAATTTCCTCAACTTCCGGATACGGACAGCGAGCGTCGTTTTAACGCGAGTACCTTGCTGTTCGCTGGCCCGTTCCCTTCAACATCTCCTAACTCTTCCCTCCACGCTGTTGACTTCTATTTTTTCCACAGTCGTATATTTTTTTAGTAAAAAAATTAATACGATTTTATCAATCGCTTGCATTTTTATATTCTAAATGCTACTGTTAAATTTAAAGTAAATTTATTACACCCACACGTAGAACAAAGATTATTACGCTCTAAAAAAATGTTATATTATTTCACGAACTTCTTCGTACAAAATTTAACAACGTTTACCATAGCTGTTGGAAACGAACTATGATATATATCGAGAATCTTTTTTACTCTAGAACAGATGATTTTAATAAATCTAGAATAATAGATCGATTGTTAGAAAAATGAAACGTTATATCAAATCCTATGGAAATATGTATCGAGTCGTATCATTTAAATTGTCGAATGCTTTGAAATAACTATGGTTAGAGTTTCGCCAATAAAAGCAACGATATTTTACGTGCTGCAATCTATACAACAGTTGAAACAAAAACGTGCGAGAAATGTACTATCCCGTTTGTACATTTCAGAGTTATAATTCCATTATAACAAATCAAACGCTGTTCATGCGATAGCAGTCGTTGATCGAGAGGAGGGAAGTAAAAACAAGGCCATTTTTCCGACGACGTTTTCGCGATAACGACAACCAACACGTTCCGAACGTTTCAACGCGTCTCGTTTTATTTTGCATTTCAAATGACCCGCGCCAACTCTTCTCGTCGAGCACCGTCAAAAATTTCGTGACAGAGCGGAACTTTTCTTCGGGCCATTGTTCCCTGGACTGCGCCGTAAATTAAATATGATTCACGACACGGTCGACCCGTTAAAAACTTCCACGTATAGGAAAGATAAAGCGTTCTATGGTTCTCGTGGCTACCAGCCATCTTGAACCTACGAGAGCTACCTACAACTTAGCCGTCGAAACTTTTCGACTCGTTTAACCGTGAACTTTCTATCGATTTATCTTCCGTTCGCAACTTTATCGATCTACTTCCATCGCGTTGGCCGTTGTACGAATAATTACTAAAATAAAACGCGTAGAAAATCTGAGAATTTATCGCCAAGGTTCCAATATTTCTCGTTTCTTTCATTACATGTAGTTAGGTAAAAATGTAGGTAAAAATTGCTTCTATGGATTATCAGCAGAATTTGAATGTGCAAGATTGCACAAATAATACGTAATATGAAAAGCTATATAAAATATACGAAGCGTAATGTATCTGTATATTTGTATAAACTGTGATGTTTGATAGGTAAAACATTTTAAATCCTATGGTTTTAATCGTATTCTCAAAAATATGAATTTCCGTATACATCCGTAGCTATCGGTTGTTACGGACGAGAAGCGATGGAAAGTTATAATTTATAGATTATAGTTTGGTGCATTTTCAGGTAGCTTTAACAGATCCTTTTACTTTACACCTTCGTGGGTCTTCAAATTTCTCCAATCTTCAAAAAATTCTTTCGTATTTGTTTTAGTTTTGTATCTGTAATATTTTTAAATTTTTGAAGATTGGTAATTTAAGAGGTGAAATGAAATACAAAATACTGGAATTCTCAAACTTGTACATTTTTCCTAGTAATAATTACTGAACTACAATAATCAATAGACGTAGAAGCGCGTCGATAGAAGTCTAAACCTAATGAAAAATTGTTTGCTGATCTACGAAAGATGGGAAAAATTTGAGAAAGAAATGGAGGATGTTTCAACGACGATATGTAGGATGTAAAATTTGTATCCTGATTTTCTACTTTTATAACAACGTCACAAGGTGGAAGTAGTACGAAGCGTTGAAATTTCACGACGTCGATTCCGAAAGGGATTCGAATGTAATAAAGGCGCGCCGGGTCGAACGCGAAAGTTTGCAATCGTTTCCCATTTCCACGACATCTCTTCGTCCATGTTCCATATTTTCTTTTTTACTCTTTTTTTTCATCGAATTTAGCGAATGCAACAAAAGCGTCGAGCGTAACAGGGTTACGAGGATGGCGTGCGCAATCGTTTTCAATTTTCGCAATTCTGCCGCGCGACGAGTGCTACGTGTTTTCCATTCGAACTACAAGCTTTCGATGTATGAAACAACTGTTCAAAAATGTCCGAAGCCTGTGAAAAGAAATGTACGGGGCGGAAGAGGGGACAAAAGTTTCGAACAAAAACGAACTTTCGAATATCGTTCGCTTTTAACAATGTTGCACAGTTTTAAAATGATCGTCGTAGTTTGATCGCGAAATAGTCGGACACACTTTAACTTGGTATTTCGCTGTCTGTGTCACTGTACGAAGACCACGTGGAAGAAGCACGATTTTCCTCTCAGTTTTCTCTTGTTTGTGACTTGCTGGTTAAAATGAAATATGTTAATGTTTCATTATAAAACATTCGAAGAGGAATAATCGCGTAATTGTGTAATAAAAGTCAGAAACGAACAGAAAGTGGAATCGACTAGCTTCTATATTAGCCTATATTTTTTCTTCTTCTCGTGTGACATGATTTTTACGATGAATTGTCTTACCTATCGTAAATCTTTTCAAGGAAGGCGCATACGTAAGTTTCGCGGTAAAAAGATTACGAAGATTTGTCGAGTGATTTGGTCTCCTAAGTAAAATTATCCAATTTTTCGATGAAAATTTCATCGTTGCTATCTGTAAAATATACGTCTTACAATTCGAAGATATTCGGTTCTTTAATTTTCGTATCGAATGAAGCAAGTTTTCGCAACTGTGCGTCGTTCCAGCGGATGTTTTTGGCATTGGAAAACAGAAGGCAAGATTTTTGAACGCGCAGTTTGTAATTTTTATTTCCGGACAGATGGAAGAGGGGGAGGGCAATTACACAGGTGCCTAGAGAGGAGATAATACGCGATATTCGAGTTGAATTCACTGTTTAATTAAGCCACTTAATGCGCCTCCGTAGCTCCCGCTGGAAACTTCGAGCAAATATCTCGTTAGATTTAAGTAGCTCTGCTCGTTTTCTAACAAACGCTATAATTCCGGTTCGGTATCGCTCTTCCCTTTGTTTGCCATGCGAACGGGCAGCTTTGGCGAAAGAAGAAAACAGAAAAACGAGAAACAGATGAACGAAAGGAAGCGAAGTAATATAAAAAAAAGTTAATTTGTCGTTTCAATTGTCAATTTTTCGCTTTTCTTAAGTACGAACGATGTTATATTTACATTCACAACGATTAAAACTGATTTAGTCTTATCGTTTCATCTTTCGTAATTTCGAATTTTGAGTTTGTAATCGTAGAAATTTCTTGTCGAACGACTCGGTAAATAGATTAAGAGTTAGTTCTTTTTTCAAGAATAAGTATACTTGGAAACGTTAAAAATGCGTAACTGTGCCAGTCTGTTTATTTAAAACGTCTTATGCAACGTCTCTTTCATTAATCAAGATACGTCGAAATAGTCAGAGCTTCCGGTGTTTTTAACTTTCAAACGAAGTTATATTACGCAAGCTTTTATAAAATGTCGACTACTTATTTTAAGCCGCACGAAGACAAAGAAACGGCCCAAAAAAAGAAAAAAGATAAGACTCCGGCTTTTTCCCAGCTTTGAAATTTTATTTCCATTCTAACCGAGAAGAGCGGTGTATTCGTAAAGATTCAAATATTAAACATTTAAATTAAAAAATGGCCATTTTACAAAAGTTGTCACTTGCTAGTTTCTTCTTAAGAAGCCTAAGATCAAATTTGGCTAAAGTATAATATCCGGACTGCAACATTTTTCTATCCGAACATGTTTCTTCGGGCGTATTGTGGGCGAGTATTGTAAAGACGAAAACGAGGCTCGCTTTTCACGGTTTTGTGAAAATGCACGTTTTTGAAAATTCGCTTTCACCAACATTTAGTCGACGAACCTGTTAACTGTAGAAATCTGTGTGATCACACAGAAGCGATAAACGACGAAACGAACGATGGTGTACGATTAATGTCAATGCTCCAAATACCAATCTTGTCGCTTGATTCACGACAGCCGTGAAATAAAAAACAATGCAAATCCAATATTCACGATTCAAATTCATACAGAGTGAGCCATACAGTAGATCAAGCCTACAAAATTTTAAAAGGGGTATCGTCAAGACCTACGAGAACGTCGCACATCAACAGGTTGTCCGATATTTTTTACATCTTATTTCCATGAAAAACGACCTTATTTCCGACTTTGAAAATCCCTAAAAAGCGCCATTCTAGCTGAATATTTTGTAGTCCGAATACTATGCTACAACGTCAAATTTAATTCCAGAAACATTAGCAGACGTTTCTCGATCGATCGTTTCGCCAGTGAATTCTTGTCACGATGAATCAACGAACACCTTCGTCCACGTTCGATGCGATTCGCCAATACGATGTAATTCCTTGGTCTTTCCACGAAACACCAGACAGAGAGAGAGAGAGAAAGAGAGAGAGAGAGAGAGAGAGCATTTGTGTGTATGAGAAAGAGGGAGTAGGGTAGGCGATGGCGCGAACAGGGATGATTCCTTCAATCGAGGTCAAGTTGCCTGGCTGCAGAGGGGGAGCAAAGGCCATTTACACATAGACGAAGAGCCGCGCGTGTGAACGTGAACGTTGGCGCTCGCGTGAAAGCACTCGATTGCTTTAACGTCGAACGATCCGACGATTGTCTTCGCTTTCGACGATGCTTTCGACGATCCTGATCGACGAGACGTTCATCAGGAACATTTAAATGCATGAAATCGCTGATCATATGCAGATTTCAGGGAAATTTCGAGCGTAATTTTGGACATCAATTTCTTTTTTTTTTTTTTTTTTTTTGAAAAATTTTGTAATTGATCGATTGGTCGAGATCGAATTTTAGAATATCATAGCGATGTTCGTGTGTAGCGATATTACGATGGAAGTATACTATATAGTATACGTATCTATATCATAAAGCAAGCATCGCAAATTTGCATATCACTTTCAATTATACTCGATAAATTTTCAAACTCGATTTTCTCGTAAACTAAGCCTTAAATGAAACAAACTTTATTCCATATTTTGTCCTTATTTTTTCATAAGGGATCATCTTGTATCCGCTTGTACACGTCATTCGGCCGCACCCTGTATATCAGTACTGGCAAAGTACGTAAATATTTGAAACGGAAAAAGGCATCTGTTACTGGGAAATATTACATATGTTCGGATAACAGAGCGCTCGGATATTCGGATATAATGGACGTTCGCGGTGTTCGTATAAGGGAGGCTCCACTATACCCAATTTCACGTTTTAATTTCATTTTCGATACCTTCCGAAAGAATCGACTTGTGCTTCTAAACTATGTAACGATAATCAAAATTGATTTAACTTACGTACAAATAGAGAAGAATCGACAATTTTCTGAGTTAAACGACAAACTTAAAAAGATCGTAGAGTGGGCGGAGATTTAATACGTAAGACGAAACATCGATAATATATATGTTTGGTAGAAATTTGTGGGCGTATTTTTATTAAATTTTACGTATTAGATTTATTAGAAACCGTAACACAGTTGGTAGTTTGATCTCGTACGATTGAATATTAGGTTTGACTCGATGAAAGACCGGTTGGTGGCTGCAAATTCTACAACAACATGTCGTTCCAGCTTCGTTACCGCGTAAAGTCTGTCACTGACGGGAAGTTGCGGCTTCGATCGTCGGGAAACGAACCGAAATTACAGTTTATCAAAGGAGAAAGCCGCGCAATCTGGTAGCGACGCGAGCCAGCCAAGTTTCGATCGCGGTTGAAAGGCATTTCTCTCGTTTCCTTGTGGTGAAAACTTCTCTGGCAATTTGTACCTTTCGCCACGGTGAAAAATTCCCCTGGCCCACTTCGACAGCCATCGATTCTGAAAGAACTTACCTCCCTTACGAAATCTCGCTTGGAAATAATTCACCCAGCAATGTGTGCTTCTTCCTGGAAACGGATAGACGTTCAGTTGTCAAGCCCATGATCGAAAATTGAAAATTATATCGATGGATTCACTTGGAAATAGATTCGAAACGATGGCATCTTATCTATTATTTTTTCCCCATTAATTCCAAAATATCGGTTACTTTAAAAAGATTAATAGACGTTAGATTATTATTTTCTGAAGATATTAGCAGTTAACATTATCTTACGAGGCACGGTCAACTGATCGGTTTCAAAATGTAATTTAAAATTGTATTATCATTTGCATTTCTTTTGTTCGTCTAACTTTATGTAAATTCTTATGTTAACAAAAATTAATCGGATAATATAAGGATTTACATGAAACTAGACGAACAAAAGAAATAACAAGGAATGTACAATTTTAACATAAATTTTGAAATCGGTCGTTCGACCGGGTCTGGCAAGGTTAGCGTTAAAAAAATGGAGTTTAACTTGGAAACTAATTTGAATGGACAGAGTCGCATAGAAATTGAGAAATTCCTATAGTTTTCAAAAATTGACGAGGATTTTGCACAAATACGTAAAAACGACACATATCGATATAATCACAATAGATTAAGCGAATGGACGTTGTAAAGACACTGACACAACGAAGTCCCTTTCAGAGCTGTGAGATGGAAAATAACGATAAAGGCTTAGACGACTAAAGAAAAAATTCCAGCGATAGAAATAAAAATGGAACGTTCGTTTAATCTCTTTTTGAGACTAATAATAGCGCAGACGATGAATACGACTAAAAATCAATGGACGTTAAATGAACGTTTGTTTCGAGATGATTCAAAGGCAGGACAATTTTCAGCGGAAATCTGGTCTGTTTCAGTGGGACAGCAGTCGACGCGCGGGGTACCATTTTAATTTGAATCGGGCGTCACGGAAACGCGACCATCGCGGCACGATAGCAACCGCCCTCATGGGGCGTGCTCGTAAAAACTTTTAACGTAATAAAGGAAGTTCCGCGCTGTCTCGTTGCTTCCTTCGGCGCCGGATGAAATTGCACTCGGGGCGAGTGTGTGCCCTCGCCCTCTCCTTCCAACCTCCTCGAATATCTTCCAGCTAGCCAGTTTATCGCCATTTCGCGATCGTCCGTTTCTTGCGGCTCTTTCGAGTTCCGTTGCCACTCTATTCGCTCGAAATCTTCTATCCAGCATTTTTTCGCTTCTTCTGCTACTTGTTGAAACGTTTCAAGTTCTGTATGTTTTAAGCAGAGGCGGATCGAAAGTCGACTTTTAGATTCGCGAAACTTGGACACAAAATTTGACACCTCGAAACTCTGCAAACCCGGAACACTTATGTTTTCTCTCTTTCTTTCTTTTCCAAGGAGTATCTATCTTGTCACGAAGCGGAGTTTTATTCAAGCTATCTTGCAGGAAACCAAGCTACGTCTGTCAGTGCGAGTGATTCTAACAAATCGGTTAAATTAAATCAATTGAAACGAATTTACGATCAGGACTGAAAACTTGTTGAATTTTGAGCGGTTTTGAGTGCACAGGTTCTTACGAAACAACGAGCGAATATTTTTCATGGATCGAAGAAAAACGGAGATGTGACGACAAAACAACGATTCTTCCTTTCTTCGGTCTTTCACTTTTCGCATCCAGGTATCCTAAGTCTATTGATCATTTTACAGCACCCCTGACATTTTGAATTTTTCATGAATTTTACTTTCGCTTGGTACTTACAGAAGGAAATCCCATCTTTCTCTTCATACGCGTGTTTGATTTGTAATCGAAGAAAGATTTTAGAGAGTGGCGTTAAGATTTCAAAAAGAAAAGTGGAACACGGTGTGAAAATGAATTTCATGATAATTTACGTATCGATGATATACCCTGATATTATGATATAATGCTTAAAATTATTTATAGGTCTTTTGATTTTTCCTACTACCAATCGTAAGAACAGATAGCTGATATTACGAAACTCTCACGATGAAGATCCGATATTATCCCTGTTTTCTCAAACTCACGTTACGCCTAGTTTTCTGTATTCTTGTGAAATAACGTTGGGACGGATGGTTCGCGTGACGGCCATTCGCAAGCAGGATTTACCGAGTCCCGACGCCCAAGATTTTCAAGGATCATCCTGCCGTCGAGTTTCGAAAGATTCGGGCACCTAATAGGAAATTTACAAGCGGTACGTGCATCGGTTCTGACGATCTCGTTGCTTCGACAAAAGTTCACTGCATGGTAACCCGTAGTTTGCCATCTTTCATCGTTTCGTAAGAAGGGGCAATGGATACACGGTCTTTCTGAGCGATCTTCTTCTGGCTATCTTCTTTGTTTCTTGGAGAAGAAAGTTCCGCTTGTGGAGAAAGAATTCAACGTGCAAGTCGTTTGGTTGGAAGGTCTCCTTAGAGGAAATAATTTGAAAAGCAGGCGAAGAACGCGAACCGGCGACAAAGTTATCCGAAGAATCTGGAGAAGAAAATTCGGTGCTTGCGATGTTCTATCGGAATTTTTCGGATCGAGAATATTCCTCGATATTGGACACGATGGCGAACTGGTTCTCTTTCGCCTTCTTTTAATTAAATTCTGTTAAGCGTAGAATACCATCCATATTCCGTTCGACCACCCACTTTTCTTCTTGAAATCTTAATGTCAACGCTTTTCTACTTGCGGGTCGAACGTACTTATCGAAAGAGAAAGGCGGAATTTCCTTCTGTAAATGCCAAGGAAAACTAAAAATTCTGTTTACAAACCCATCGTCTTATTATTTGTCAATTTTAATGCACCAGTCTGTGCTTGAAAAGGACCAATGTCCTTTAGGCCATCTACTCGTCTCGCTCTAATCCTCTCCAGTCTTTTTGTCGAGTATATACTCTTGCTAATTCCTGTGATAACAAAATTAACTTTTCCCGGGAAATATAAATACTTTAAAAACTTCGCTCTACGATGTACCCCTCGATGACGATGCCTAGTTACTCTGCGCTAAACCCATCTGTTTTATCGCCTTTGTTTCCTCCATTCTTCGTTCTATACTGTTTCTCTGTATCGTCACTTGCTCCTTTGATACCATTTTTCTCTTCTTTGTACGATTTTCTACGCGATTGTCTTTACCAAAAAATTGTCTTACCAAAAACGATTCGATTCGTTTAATAAATTATAAATGAGATTAAATCGATCTGAAATTAATTTTCACAGTTTACTAATAATGAAATTTATCTTTGAAGACCAAAACTATCTACATATAATTTTCTAAAATATAGTTTGGAGGTGATAAAGGTGAGACAGTCGCACGAGTGAAAACTAGCCGCTCGAGGATTAAAAAGGAAATTTGAGGTGTTTTAAGGAGTTAGTCGCGACAGACGACGTCGACCAACTTTCGTGAGAATCGCGAGACGGCTTTTGCGCGGGCTGCACGCAACAGAGTCTGGCCAGGGGAACGTAACCAACCCCTTATTGATTTTCCCTGTCGACAGAGGTGTAAGTTTAAGCTTCGAAGAAGACCATGTGTAGCCGATGGCGCGTTACCTCGGCAAAATAAAAGCGACAAATCGATGCAAGAGCAATTTATCGTGTGACGACGGTGCGCGCGTTTAAATGTCGCGTTTACACGATGGGACACGTCGCGCGGTCCGACCGAGTAAACGAGTCCTCGATTGATCGTTTTCTACAGAGTAAAAGAGATCTTTCATCGTCCAATTCCGTTAACTTCCTGGAACATTCCGGGCTATTTTTCGTTTTATCGAGAAATAAATCGCTTTGGGTTATTTTATCGCAATCTCTTTGTCTTTCTGGTAGATGTAGATGGGAATAATCTGCAGCAGATGATCGGAGAAAAAATTATGAATATCAAATACGAGGTGCAACGTTCCTCGGTCGGAGAAACGTCGTCGTAGTAACGTATCTTTTATCTGCGAACGTGATAGCAGGTTTTGTTTTTAAAAAAGTATTAAATTCGCCGCGAAAGCTGAAAGATTGGAGGAAAATATTTGAATATTTTCAAAGATCAAGTGCAAAGAGGAAATGAAAAGAAAAAAATTCCTGAGAGATAAGTTAAACCAGTTGATGAAATTACGCTACCAATCTCCGAGGAAATATTAATTTTATTTTTTTCTGTTTCATTTCGAAACGCAAGCATAATTTTTTCCCATTCTTTCGGAGGCAAAGGAAAAAATTCTCTGGCTCGCACAGGTCGAGTCGAGTCGTGTGGATATTCCAACACTTTGCAGAAATTTCCATTACTCTTCCCCTTTGTTTTTCCTGCAAATGTTTGGCTGATCGATCGCGAAAACGTTCCCGCAACGCGTGCCATCAGACAACCCTGTCATCCTGAATGTTCAACTTGGACATAATCGTTAGGGTTTGTAGCGTTGTATCTTGTTTTACAATTTCCATTTTAAGATTATTAATCTCTAAGAATAATTAAACTTCGATAGTGAAAAATACAATGAACAATTGTACTAACATTCTTCAGAAGAATTGAAGTTGATGATCAATCAATGATGTATTCTTCTATGTAATTTCTACAAACCGTTCAACCAAATTTTCTACTTCTGTTTTAGAAAACCTTTATTATAAAGATAATTTTACGTTCGAAAATTTTTCCAAAAAAAACCACGTGTCTATGAAATGAATTTCTCCCCAACAGTGTAATAATAATAATTTCACTGAAATAAAGGAATTCTCTACCTCAACGTTTCTTTAGCCTAATTCGATATTCGAATTTCGTAACTCTCTAACCTTCCAAGGAAAAGAAAAGACATCGTAAATTTGCGTAAAAAATCTCGTTTGTTTATTTTATATAAAGTCGTCTATCTGTGTCTATCTTCAACCTGAGATAATACTGCGATCTTAACTTTAACTAACTTAATCCCAAAGTTTAATGTACCAATAAAAAGAAGAAAAAAAGAAAAGAAAGAGAAAAGAAACAGAAAAAAAATAGGCGAAAAGGATAAGAAAGGTTTAAAAAAGTTTCTAAAGAAAACAGACGAGAAAGTTTCCAAATAATGTACGAGAATTTTCAAGGCAACTGGTTACGAGGTTAAAGAGACAACACGGAGGAACGTGAAAGATGAATGGAGAGTAACATCCGGTCGATGAGACGTATCCTAGCGGCGTCGAAACGAAGAACGAAGACGGTCTTTGGTTTCTGGCCTGCGGATGCTCGCTAATCAAATTGAATTTCCATTAATAATAGGCCGCAACGTGGTAACGTGATTTCCGGGCATATTGAGCGAGCTTGGCAGGCGCGCGAGAATGATAAAGCTTTTGTCTTAAATGGAGGATAGAGTCGGTGGCGCGGCTGTGTTCCCGCGCGGATCCGGCAAATGGGATTAAAACGATAGAACGCGTCGCTCGACCGCCCTTAAGGATACCGTTAATCCTGCTCACTTCGTAGAAATTTTCTGTTTACACGTGTACTCTCACCGACCAGTTGAAATTCTCTTTCCTCCGAATAAGGCCAATTATTTTAGAGAATTAAATGTCGCAGCTGTACAGCTGATGGGTAACACGGTTATTCATGGGATGTCAAGGATTTGATCTGTACAGGGATCTATATAGTATCAGATGTTATATTTTGAATAGCTGTACTAATATTACTAATAGTACTATGCTAGTATTATTAGCATTATTAACAAATTTGAATATTAATAAATTTCAAGGGTTTAAGTAATATCGGATATTATTTAAATAAAATTGTTTAAATAGTAGTATTGATATCGCTAACAGATTTCAGGGCTATTGGTATTGTTAATAGATTCGAATAATATCATTGTTTGATTACTGTACTTGTTTAAGCATCGCTTAATTAACTGCGATTGGCGAGCATTTTAGCGATTACAATTTTGTAAAGTTTGATGTCGAGATTATACGAACGAATGATATGTAAAAGCGATCGCAAATTGGATGAGCGAAATTAAAGACTAGAGTAGAGTAGATGACAAGGATACCTAGGATATTAGGATACGAGGATATTTAGAATATATTTGATATGCAAAAGATATAAAATGTGTAAAGTACTCGTGATGATATTATTCCATCGAAAGTTGAACGACTTGTCTTGGAAAAGTTAAATTGCGAACCACTTTCAGCCGAAGTAATTGATCCAACTTTTTTTTTTTTATTTTCACAAACTTGTCGCAAGAGTATAGCAGAAATAATTTTTATTTTTTAACTTTTACAAATAGCGCGATATTATTTTTTCGCTTGTCTCGCTGTATGAAATCGATCAGCACGACTTCTGAACCTCGCATATTTTCTATTTCGTCATTTTGACTATTTTTATCACTTTCGCTGAATTATTGGTGAAACAACGCGCTGCATAAAACTTAACTTGCATCGCATTTGAACGACGCGCAAACACCAACCAATTAGACAGGGCGCTTGGGGCTATGATTTCAAGCGGAAGCCAGCGAGTGTAGAGGGTTAATTTAAATTAACTTCATTTATGGGGCGCGTTGTTTCTGGCCTCGTATCGACAGAATCGAATCTGTCGAGCGGAGGGTTTCGTTGAATATATAACCAGATAGAAGTAAGTCATTAAAATGCACGTTGAATGCGCTTCGAGCTGACCTAACGGTCGACCAGCGTAATTATGTAACACCGTTTGAAATTGTTAATGAGTCCGCTTTCATTATCACGCTCATTAAGGCTACAGCTGTGGTTATAGTCGCGGGGAGAACGAACAGACTGGAAAAAGAGAGACGCTTAGACGCACAGGCTGTCGCTCAACCAGTCACAAACCGATTCTAATTGAATACAATTTAACCGTGAAATTAACGCAAAACCGTCGTGTTGACTGAATTGTTACAGCAGATCTATCGGCATTCGCTTCGTCTTTCGTTACATGATCGATCGCTGTCGGAAATAGCATAGTTTAGGATTGCATAGACGAATTGTGCAATTATTTTTATTTGAGGATGATATTGAAATAGGCGACGAGAATTTCAGACATTCTGATACTAAATACCTCGTTCGAATTCTAATCTCTTATTTGTTTAAATATTTACACGAATCTTTGCTTTCCAGTAGCGCGAGTATAAATATTCGTCTGGAAAAATCATAAAATCCTAATCTAGTTCTTCTTTCTAAAAATTCCGAACCTTGTTTCTCATTTCGAATATTATCAAATTGTAGTCGATATTTCATCGTCAGCGACAAACTGGAAAATTCGCTGTAAATTTTCTATGGATCACTTACGAGGAAGGTTAGGTAAATGGAACTTTCCGTACAAGTACGTCATCCGTAATGCAATTTTATTTTTCACTGATGAATTTTTCAAAAAATTGTTTACGCAGTTTAGTAGCACACGCAGTGAAACGTTGCAACTTTTGCTTAAACTTTTCTTCGGATGTCTTTCACCAAATATTTCGCGAATGAGAAAATTCGGAATTGTTATTAGGATGTATGATTCCACCCCTTAAAATCGAATTACGACGCCAACGAAAAATAGTGTTGTATTACAGATGACGTACTTTGCTTGTACGCAAAGTTTCACAATTTTTTGAACTTCCCAGTTTGCCTAACTTTTCTTGTTAATATTACTGCAACAAGATCGCGCAAAGAAACCCGGACGTCTAATGTGGGTATTAATAAAATTATCGACGCTGTTTATTATCGGAATTGCTCATCTCATTGATTAATTCCGCGCTACTCACTCGCGCTTCTTTACAAACGTTTTACCATTTATTAATTCGTATTCCTCTTTTTGTAGTGATTCTTGTTGTTCTCCAGTACCACTACGCGTTCCTAATCTACGATCGCTGGTTCACGATAAAAACCTCGTCTTCTTGTCGGAGTTTTACCTTTTTCCTTTCTTCCCGTCTCTTTTCTTCGTTAACTGGCACCGTGTTCTCGAAGGAAAAACGCGGCAAAGCCACGATTCCGACCGGCAAACGCTGTTATAACGCGAAACAGATGGCCGGAAGAGAGAAAGAGGCCGATTATTTTTGCATCGACGGTCTTGCAGTCTCTGTTCGTTTCTTTTCTTCTTATCCCGGATATAGAATTACGTGCTGCAATTCATCGATGAATCCGTTTTCCAATTATTTCCCACGTGTTTAATATTTGGAAAGATAATTTTCATCGATACGATTAATAAGGTCAATAAAGGGATTATTCTGAGGCAGAGAAGTATTATTAGATGAACTGTGTAATTGATAAACGAAGCGTAATGTCCATCGCCGTTACTTATATCTTGCTGAAAATAAACTAAAGAAAGCAAAGAAGAAAATTCGTGGCAGGTTAAAAAATTCGTCTAATTTCTTGAAAATTTTCTTTCGCAGATGGACAAACAGTGCCGACTCTGTGCGAACTTGCCGCGCGATGTGTCGCCTCTCACATCCCGTTCGAACTGGTGGAGCACGTTTATCCACCGGTTCCAGAACAATTGCAGCTCAGGATAGCGTTCTGGAGTTTCCCGGACAACGAGGAAGACATCAGACTCTACTCTTGTTTGGCGAATGGAAGCGCGGACGAATTCCAGCGTGGGGAACACTTCTTCCGGTCGAGGAGCGTCAAAGATCCTCTACAAATCGGTGAGCGACCCATAAACTTCGAGTCAATTATCCATTTTTTTATCTGTTTTTGATTGATAAAAATTTGTCCACGTTTTTACTGATACTGGTATTCATCACAGGTATAATAAGAATTTATAGCGTAACGATATCAAATACTAATTTGTATCTTATATTTTACGCGGTAAACGTAATTTATGATCTTTATCGAGTAGTTAAAACTACCAAAGTGAGAGTAGAACGTTTCTTTTATAGAGTTGTGACCGCGGTTCTGTCGTATCGCTTATATAACTACACTACTGAATGTCTGTTCACTTCCGTCTCATACTACTGCCGCTCAATCGCGCCAGAGAAATCGACCGTAATTCCATCTCAATTTTCATTGTTTTTAACGTATCGCAACTTTTCGACCAAATATCATTGACAAACTAATTTCTTTAATTAATTGTACTACTTATTTCTGAAGTAAATAAATAAAACGCAAGATAAGAATACAGCGAAGCTCTGTATAATACGGAAAACATGTTTCGCTTATGAAAGTGAATTATATCAGTTTAAAGCATAGGTGTCCTATGCATACGCAAATAAGAGGTAAATGTTACATTTGCAGAAAAAAAAAGGAAAAATAATTAAACTTCCCAAAATATTTTTATCTAGCAGGTAATATATTTACATATATGTAAATGTTTGTTGAATTTTACGTATAATGTCGCAATTTTCTTTCACATTATACCAATATCTTTTATTACACTGGGTTCTTATAATAAATAAACTTTTACGTAAACAAAGACTCGATCAACACCAGTGACTATCATCAAAGGAATTTTCTAAAAGCAATAAGATTGAAAAAATGGTGATACAAATGGGGAATTGTTCCGACGTTTAATTGATCTTATTAAATTCCTTAACCAGCCGAAGTGCTTCTCGTTATCGACTTTCAGCGTATATTACATTCATTTCGGCGCCCGCTTACAGAGGGGAGATTCCGCGACACTATTTTGGACAGGGAAACGTCAGGGTCAGATTTCCAATTACGTCTATCCCGTCGTGTTTCCCGTTCAAAAGGGAAGCCTCCAGGCAAATCTATGCCCGCTGGCTGCAGAACTTCACATAATACCTCTTTCATTCATCGAATAAAGAAACTGGTCAACTTTCGAACGCCTGAATCGCGATACTGTGAAGCCATTTCGAGTTATCGGTGTAATAACCAGCGACGTCTAAATGACAAGCTGAATGATCGTCGAGCGATATCCATTAATCCTCGATTCTTCTTACATTCCATATTTCTTCGTTTAGGTTTAATCACATGAAATATAGTGTCACATTAAATTTCCTACTTGTATATTTCTATCTTTCTGATCAAACACTCCTATCGGCTTTCAGAAGCTTTCCATTCGTGTGAAATTGTTTCATTTAATTATCCGCAAATCTTGTACATCTTGAAGTCTAAGAATCCCATTGAAACAATGAGACAATTCAAAAGCTTGTATTATAGTAATCGCTCGAAACGCGACAAAAGCGAGCTTCATCCGTACTTTTCGTTAAATTTCATTGAAACAATAATTCAGAATGTATAATACATACAGTATAAAGATTTTCAAATTTTACCCTTTTCAAAATCGGCAAACTTCGCTAGAGAAATAATTCGCAACACGATTCATGCAAATTATGTACTCGAAAGATATATAGAAAAGTAAGTCTGCTTTTAATTTCGAATTTTAACCATTCAAATTTAATATTAATCGTCTAATTCTAATGGAATAGCCCAAGTTTCTAGTGCTTTGACTATGGCTCTAGAATTTGCGAAGAAATAGAGCATTCTGAACGATTCTCCAGCTAGTTCCGCTCAAGCGCGCGTTTCATCCCTTCGTCCTATTCACAAAATAATCTCACAGACAAGGAAGCTTCTATTCGACTAGCGAATCGACGTTCACGAGAAAGGTGCTTGGAGGATCCACGACGAAGCGTTGGAATTTAATCCTTAATTTCATTGTTTGACCAAGCTGTTCCTGGCTGGTTAATTTCCTCGAGCTAATTTGCGCTACGCTCTGGGTATAAACCGACGTCTTCCTCTTTGTGTTCCGTTGTGTTGGCTATCCACGACCCCGGGCGTTAGTTTCTTAATGCGCCCGAAACGACGTCTTTATCTCTTCGGTCCGTTTAGGAACCTCGTATCCAACTTCTTGTCGCAGTGTCATCTTCTTGTTCGTAGTTCTAAGTCGAGTCTGCTTCTTGGCTATTAAAAGTTATAAGATTTCTCCAGGGAATTCTTTCGACCAACTGTTAAAGGAATTTGAGAAATAATCGTTGTATGCTTTTCAACTTTTTCGGATATGAAATTATTAGTCTGAGAAAAATTGTTTCTTTTTTTTTAAATTAGTTGTTAATAATACGAACGTACTGTTTCTTATGTTTTTTTCAAACGAGATACAACGCGCTATGATTTTTAAAGTACAACGTTGTGCTTATGGGCTAAAGTCGTAAGAGAATAATTATTTATTTGAACAAATAATTTGAATAATTATTTATTTGAACAAATAAATAATTAATATGGTAAAAAATATGGTAATTTTTGGTGAAAGGATTTTAGGAATATTTTTATTTCATTTTTTTTTATGTTGCAGGGTTCCACCTGAGCGCCACAGTGAATTCACAGGGGTTGTTGAACGGGGTAAGATCACAGTTCAATGTGGCTGTGACGTTCGATCGACGGAAGATCACGTCGTGCAACTGCACTTGCTCCTCTAAGGCCTATTGGTGCGCTCATGTGGTCGCCGTGTGTCTTCACAGGATACACATGGTAAATAAAATTATCCTGCAAACGTTTTTTAATTCAGTAAGCACACGCTATATCAATCGGTTTCATTATAAACGAGAATGAAAGAAATAATTCTAGACACAAGTACTCTTTCGTTCCTTCCGATAATTTCAAATTATCGCCTTTTCATTCCAGAAAGGACGATCAAACTAATTTGTTGAAAAAGAAGAACAAAGGACAATAGACATATTTATATTTGAGATAATTAAAAAAAATTTTTTAATTTGATTAGTCATGTAAAGAGTTAATTGACGCGATCGCAAGATCTAAAATTCATTATTTGTACTCAGCCGACACAGGTGTGCCTGAGAGCTCCAGTTAGCGAATCCTTGTCACGTTTGCACCGGGAACAACTGCAAAAGTTCGCGCAATATCTCATCAGCGAGCTACCACAGCAGATTTTGCCCACTGCCCAACGATTGTTAGACGAGCTGCTGTCGGTTCAACCGAGTACCATCAACAGTTATTGCGGTGCTCCGGATCCCACGGCAGGCGCCTCAGCCCACGATCAAACGTCTTGGTATCTCGATGAGAAGACACTGCACGACAACATCAAGAAGATCCTCATCAAGTTCTGCGTGCCCGCTCCGATTGTCTTCAGGTCATTATTGTCGCATTATCATTCTTCGTTATTTCATCCTTCATCTTTATTATTGTTTCTTACTCTTTCTTATTGCGTGCTGCTGTTACTAATCATCGTTGATCATTCGTTCTTATTGTCAATCTCGTGTCCGAGTTCTACAATTTTTGTTAAACTATTATTTATTTTTATATAGAACAGCTGAAACTTACAATTTCTCATAGAATCAAAGCTGCAATGGAAGAGATTCCTTGTATCATGAGTTCTGAACGTATCAGTGGGCGCGATGAAATTCTCACTTAATAATTACAGCGTTGAAAATTGATTTACTGGAACGTAGTGTTCCAAATGCACCAAATTTTGTTGTGAGAAACGAATTAGTGGTTGTCCCGAATTAAACACTCTCAGCAATTTTGCCTGTTACTCGATTCATCGAATTACCAAACTATGAAATTTCCACATTCTGAAATTTTCAAATTAATAATATACCGATAATAATTTGCCAAAGCGAAGCATGTATGCAAGTAATTTCGAAAGAATATTTTTTATATCTTCCAAAATATTTCAATGAAACTTCAATGTTTTTTTACATTACATTCTTAATTACAGCGATGTTAATTATCTGAGCACCACTGCGCCTCCTGCAGCTGCCGAGTGGTCCTCGTTGCTGCGACCGTTGCGTGGTCGCGAACCGGAAGGCATGTGGAACTTGCTGTCGATCGTGCGCGAGATGTTCAAGAGGACCGATCGCAACGCTATACCATTGTTGGAGATCATCACCGAGGAGTGTATGGCATGCGAGCAGATCCTCGTGTGGTGGTTCAACACAAAGGTAGCTTTGTTGAACGGAACCGGATATGGCGGTAAGCACAACATGAACAGCAATGTGCACGCCTCGCAGCACGCTTGCTCGTCCCTGTGCGATGAGATTGTCGTTCTATGGCGACTGGCTGCCTTGAATCCTGGATTATCGCCTGCCGAACGAGATATGCTCCACGGACAGTTTACTGCTTGGCACATGAAGATCATCGACAAGGTATATATAGCATCACGGTCTTCATTATTTGGAAGTTGCTGCGTGTCTGACTAAGGACGGCTCGTTTCACTTATTTTTTACTCGATTTACTTCGTACGCGTATTTTTCCATTTTTAATTCAGGTTGATGTAAATTAAACGATTCAAATAATTGATAGGAGAAGGAGTGACGATTGAAGTGAATTACGAAACTTAAAATCATCTCTCTGTACTTTATTTTTATGTATATGAATATTTTTTGTAAGTATATAACATTTGTTAATATATATTAAACTACTGAAATAACCGAAGAGCGAGAAAGTTCGTTTCACTCTGTACATGTATATATGAATATTATAGCGTACAAGTTCTAGTCATTATATATTTGAGATATTGTTATATAGAAAGTTAGATATCTTTTATTAACTCCGATATAAAATCTATGTCTTTGAATTGAAACAGATAGTGACGGGCTCCTTTGTTTCTTGTTAAGGTGACAAAAAGTCGGGGCAGTTCGGTGACGCACAATTCGCATAACAGAAATAATGGCGGTAGTCACAAGGATTCATTGAAGAACGACCTGGCTGTGTTCACCGGATTTAAATCGGCGCTCGAGGCGTGCTATCTGGATTGGGAGGAGTACATCTTGCCTGGTATCACGTACACCGCCGGAAGCAATCCTATGTATCATTGTCCATTCACCTGCTTTCGGCATGCTGGCGATACTAGGACCGAGGTGAACCAGGTCAGTTCATTAATCTATCCCATTTCATGATTTCAAATGAAGTTACATAGAATAAAAAGAAATTCTACAAAAAAGTGTCTGTTTTAACCTTTTGGTACGCGTACGTACTTTTCCGAACATACAAAATTGGAGATTTTTAAAAATTAAACAATCCTTTTCTCCCTTTTCTTAATACAAATACATATTTTTTTATATTGAACTCCTAACATAAAATACATTTTTAAATGTTGAAAACGTAGGTGAATTCGAGTGCAGCCGTGTTAAACTGTCAACCGCCCGTTTCCCATCACCACGGTCGACGACCATTGAGTTTAGGCCTGGTAGAGTTTAGTTATATGGATAGAAGACGGCTGAACCCGCGAGAGTGTTCAGGACTATGTTCACGAAGCGGTGGCGGTGATGGAAACCGAAGCAGCGTCAGTTCAGAAGGTTTCTGCGAGAATGAGACCGACATGCCCGACATTGCCGAGCCTCAAGTAGTTCTCGTTAGAAGATCTTGCGCTCAACTAAATAATTGCGGGGATACCGACTCGCAGGTTTGTATCGAAAAATAATTCACTCCCGAATGTGGAGATCAACTTGATGTAGGCTTGCAAAGATCTGTAAAAAAGAAACGTTAGAAAAAAATATTAAATTAATTGTAGGTTAATTATTACTGTAATCTCTATAGAAATGTAAAATTGTAGGAGGGTGGTGGCAGCGAGTCGTCCTCGAATAGTAACGTCAGTCTGAAGAACGCTCAAAACTCGGACAAGCACCGCTCAAATGCTTCGTCCGAGACCCATAGTGATAGTAGTGATAGTAGTAATAACAAAGCTGCATGCGATGCAAAGTGTAGCAGGACGAATCTCGACTATCGAGAGAAATCGCGAACGGTGTTGCCTAAAGGGAATAGTTCGAAGAGCGAGCAGGAATCTGACCAAGAAAAGGATCCTTCCAGAAGACCATCTAAGGACGAGAGCTCTTCGTCGAGTAGCGACAGTCCGTCTGGTGACGAGTATCATGTTTATTATTATGATCCTAAAGCTGTGGTGAATGGCGCTTCGGGCAAGGACTCCAAGAATGAATCACAATCAACATCCACCGCAAACGCCAGTACAGTGTTGGGTAATCTAATGAAAACAGAAGATCCATGGGACATCCTATTCGCTAGGGCTGAGGGACTCTACGCTCACGGCCACACGAGGGAAGCTTGTATTTTGGGTGTTCAACTCGGCGAGGAACTGTTGGCTAATCCACCAAATCTCATGATCGATGAACCTCCGGTGCCGGTGAAGGGGAAAAAGAAGAAGGTAGATTCATTGGAAAGACTTGGTTTCGTTTGTTCAATTCAGTAAGGCCCTGTTCCAATTGATCAGAGCTATTAAGTGCGTAACGAATACAACGACAATGTTTTAGCAACAAGTAAACCCGGCGTCTCACCAGCTCACGTGCCTTGCGTCCGCCACCTTGGCCAAATGTTGCTTCCTGTGCACGGTCCTCGCGGAAAACCCGGAATACTACAACCTAGCGTTCAGGGTTGGCTTATTTGGTCTCGAGATGGCTAGACTACCTGCCAACACGAAACCGTTGGAGGTAAATCAATGTATTAGTAAGATAGTTGATTAGTAAGTGAACTGTGGGTCTTTATGCGATATGAAGATGCAGAAATGCATATAATGCATATAACATACACAAAAATAAACATTTACGATGTGATTGATGTTGTAGGTTAAATTGGCTCATCAAGAAAGCGAGTTAGTTGGATTATTAAAGAAAATCCCACTTGGTCCAGCTGAATTGGCAATGGTTCGGCAAAGAGCGGAACAACTGAGAGACGGAGTACTAAGATCCAGAGGTCACGCGTTGCTTCCAATCATGTTGGCTAGCTTCATATTCGACGCTCTTAATACGTCAAGTACGCACTTTTTTTTAAGGCTTTTCTTCTCTGAAATTTGGTCGAGTAAAGAGATTTTGCGCGATTCGAATCGAGGATGAAGGATATCTTCTTTCAGACAAGAAAGAGTTAATGATTAAATAATATAGTCGGAAGGTAAAAGATTGTGGAATGATTCGCAGGAGTAAAACACCTGTCCTCAGACGTTGACGAGAACCTTGGATTCGACGCGGCTGTTGCTGCTCTGGGCTTGAAGGCGAATGTGAGCGAGGCTGATCATCCTCTTCTTTGCGAGGGAACTAGACGCCAGAGGTATTTCACAGTCATTAATTTTATATGTTTAAATTTGATCAATCGGTTTTCTTCTTTGAACTTTGTAACTAAAATAACAACTGTTTGACTATTTCAGAGGAGATTTGGCCATCACCTTGCTTGTTCACTACAAAGATGATCCTACGAAGGTAGCAAGAATCATGGATAAATTGTTGGACCGAGACGTTCATCAATTGATTAAGTCACCAATCCTTAGTAGCTATTATACCTCTAATCCTCCAACTAAGAGTGAGGTAAGAAAGACTCATTGATTTATAACCTTCCAATAGAGAAGAAGTTTGGCATTTGGGTTATATCTGTTTCAGATGACAAGATATCTTCATGACGAAGAGTGTTGCTCTCCCCTTGCTGGAATGGATGCTGGAAATGGTGATAGTATAGTTGGTACCAGCAGCAGACCACATAGCAGTACCAGTGCGGAATTGGAAACTGGTATGAGTGCACTCACGGTTCAGACGCAGATCGTTCAACAACCTGTGTCCGCAAGAGCTAAAGAAACAAGGTCTGTAAATATTCATTAAAAGGTTAAAGAATGCTATAAAGCTCTTGAGAATACTTTTTCAAATTCTATTATAGATACAAAAGCAAGAGAGTATATCCATCAATCCCCAACCAGCCATCAGAAGCAGGCGCACACTTTATGTGTGAGTTGGCAAAGACTGTTCTCACAAAAGCTGGTGGTAACAGTTCCACCTCCTTATTCACGCAAGCATCCACGAGTCAGAATCATCATGGACCACACAGAGCTTTGCACATGTGCGCTTTTCAACTTGGTCTCTACGCTCTTGGGCTTCATAACTGCGTGACTCCTAACTGGCTCAGCCGTACCTACTCCAGTCATGTATCCTGGATCACTGGTCAAGCGATGGAAATAGGAGCACCAGCGATTTCGTTCCTAATCGAAAGTTGGGAGGGACATTTAACGCCTCCTGAAGCTGTTGGTATAGCCGATAAGTCGTCCAGGGGAAGCGATCCTAATATGGTTCGAGCAGCCGCGGAACTCGCTCTGTCTTGCTTACCGCACGCTCACGCGCTCAATCCTAACGAAGTACAGAGGGCCATTTTGCAGGTAAGCACTTTATAATTCTTATCAGACATTAGTTTACTTTTAATGAGAAACTGTTTGATTATATTTTGGTCGTTTTATTATAGTGTAAGGAACAAAGTGATCTCATGTTAGAGAAAGCTTGCATCACGGTGGAGAACACGGCAAAGGGAGGCGGAGTTTATCCAGAAGTACTGTTTCAAGTGGCCAAATATTGGTACGAGCTGTATCTCAGGGTAAGTATCTTTAAGTAGTGAAATAAATATTTCATAAAAGAAGGATTAATTTAATCTTGGTTCGTATATTTAGCACACTCCTGGTGGAGAGCAGCAAGATGATATGCCACACGATCCTCTTCAACTAGATCTTAACGGAGTGCTTCTGGTGGAACCTGGTCCTCCAGTGGACATAACTAATGCACAAATGATGCCTGGACCAGCTCAAGCGGTTGTTGTGACCAGCACACAACCTCCTCCTCAACCGTATCCAACGCATCCAACTATAACCACGCTAGCACCTTTAGGTGGGTTCTTCAATTCTTCTGTTCATTTTGTTTCGAGTATTTCACAGATTATATAAATTTTGACTATCTTCGTTTGATTCCAGGAGTTGGTATGCCATATGCAGTGAGTCCTTACAGTTTTGTGCATCCTCACCATTCAATTCCAACCTTTGGTGGACCGATGCCATCACATAGGGTCACTTTACCACCAGCACCACCACATATGCAAATGTATCATGCGGCATTTCCGCCTCATCCGGGTCATCCACAGCATCCGCAACATCCTCAACATCCTCAGCATCCACCACATCCACCGCATCCACAGCATCCGCAACATCCTCATCATCCGTCACAATCTGCGCAACCACCATCGCTACCGCCATATTATACGCCGCAACCGCCACCACCACCGGGAACTCATCATTTGTTCACCATGCAACAGCCTATGCCAGTTAATGTAGGTATTCTTGCTACATTTCTCTTTTTATTTAATTTTCGAACAATATTTAAGTTTAGTATGATGTTATTAGGTTCAAGCTGGAGTTGCGGGACCTATTCCTGGGCAGAATAACATGCCTGGGTCTGCTCTAGTTCAGGCACAGCCTATAATATCCACTGTAAGAACTCAGCCTCAGGTAATTATATTTTATTATGCGAAAAGTTAACCCGTAATAAATTTTTCTATCGGTAAATCTAGATTTGGTAGATTTGGCAAATTTTTAAATAATATCTAGAATATTTTAAAATCAATTACAAACAAGTATACATGTTCTATTCATTTTTTGATAACTTTATCAATTTTTAGTATTCTTTCAGTATTTTGTCAATTGAAAATTATTTAGTGTTTATTAACGTGATTTTTTAATCTATTCAATCATGCTTATTTGTTTCTGCACCCAGGTTCATAGACAAACCCAACCCTTCAGTCAGCAACAGCTTCGTTCTCTAGTTGCTGCATACCGTGTGGGAATGTTAGCATTGGAAACTTTAGCTCGTCGCGTACACGACGACAGACCTCAGGCAAAATACGCGCGGAATCCACCTTATGGGGAAGATGTGAAATGGTTGTTAAGAGTGTCGAAGCGTCTCGGCACGCAATACCTTCATCAACTTTGTATTTGTACAGTGAACAGCATCGTTAGTCCCTTCGTTCTTCATGACGTTGCATTGGAAGCAGCGCTTTTTTTGGCTAGAAACAACCGGGCTCTTGTACTTCAACATTTGAGATCTGCTCTTTTGGCTCCTCTTGTCCTTAAGTGTCAACAAATGTTAGTTTCTTCAAGTTCTTATTAGTATAATATTTTTTACAAATACCATTAATGTAACTAGTTGAATAATGATATTTTCAATTATAAATTACAGGTACATTCAGTGCATGCATCAGAAGCTATACCACTTGACGGCAGGTGAGTACGAAGACTTCGTCAACGTAGTGTGCGCGGCTAGAGCAGCGTTTCACATCACTCCGGAGGGCCATGTTCAGTTCAAGGAGCGGCTTCAATCCATTAAAAGGTATTATTACCAGATCATTAAAGACTATCATTTAGAAAATTTTCGATCTTGACGACAGAGAATAGACTGTAGATGTTTATGTAAATTGATATTTCTATGAATACGATGAAAGAAATCTAAGCCTATGTACATATCATAATTGCATTAATTATAGCATCTAATCGAGTTCAAGCATATTAAATTATCACATAGTAATACTTTCATACGACGACGAAAATTTGATACACATGAAAATAAAATAATACGTGATAAAAAATACGCTTCAATAGAAAATAAGAGTACGTCTTCTAACCACTATATTATCTACATTCTGTGCATGCTTGAATCTTTAAATTTATCATAAATTCTTAAACACCTGCGGTCTAGTAATCATAAAGCATAAATCCATAAAACTGATATTGGAAATATAATTTCATTTATAGATCTCAATCCTGTACCAAAGAACTGTGGGCACAAATCAACGCGGCACTACAACAGAACAGCAAATGACACAGAGCGGAGCCAGGCGTGACGTGGCTCACTTCCCTTCCTCACCCTCCACCACCTCCGTCTCCTCCTCCTTCTCCACCAACGACAACAACAACCCTCGTGCTTCAGCACCAACATCCCTGTCATCCTCATTCACAAAGCGTCGTATGCGTTCACGGTCTGGCTACCCTCGATAAACTGGAACAGGATCTCCATAACGTGCATCATCGACATACGACTGTCACGTCGGCGGCATCGGTCTCGAACGACCATCGGACCATCAGAGCTAGGGACGGCCGATAATCGCATGTTTATCTTCGCCCATTTCAAGGAAGAGAAACTGGATCGATACCACCGAACGGGAAAAATATATATGACTTTTTGACCTTAGTTAATGTGTCTGATAGAGATTGAACGAAAGGACAAACGAGAGAAAGAGCATGCGCGTGAGAGGAACTATGATGACTATACCTTTAATTAAGAGTGAAGTATGAATGTAAATGATAACAAGAAAAAGAAAAGGGAATGACGCCAGGTTTTTTGCAATTTAGCAATTTAGATGTCACCGACAGTTTCCTGGAAGATCGAGGAACGCAATGTAGTTACATATTGAATGAAGGCGCACCGTGTTGCGTACGTCGATCGCTAAAGGCACCACTTTTTTCCTGCGTTTCGAAAGAATAAAATAAAGAAAATAATTAAAAAAAATTAAATAATTGGAGGACTGAAAAAGAAGTAGATATATAAGAAAAAGAAGGAAAAAAGGAGAGGACGAAACGTGAAAGCATGATCAGTGAATCAAAATTTCAGGTTTCGCCGGATGCGAGCAATCATTAATCAGGATTCTATCGAAGAATCGTTGGTTCCATAACTCGCGGAAACCTCTTTCTCTTTACTTTAGTTAAGACTCGATGAGAACGTCTTTAGTCTCGATTAGATAGGAAATTTTATTTTTCATTCATAGATAGGATGAATTATCTCGCGTTTTATTTTATTTTTGTAAACGAAATATAAGCAAATTTTTAAACTATCGATAAACGCATGTCTATTTATATAATGGAAAAATGACGTACAGCATCTTATTCTTTAATACATAAGAAAGTAATGGACTTTACTTAAATCATAAAAGAAAACGTTGATAAAAGAAATTTTCTATACAGAAGAGAAGATAATTTTTACTTTTCCAAAAATGGCGACTGACCTCGTCCATCATTACTCTAACATCATCACCACAGCATCTATCCTCTTTATTTTCTGTTTTCCTCGCCCCTTGATTTATGTATTTTGCTATTAAATATATTTTAGTTTCTCTATTTGAATTTTCTTCATTCGCTATTGTCTTTTATTTTTATTTTTTTTAATTATATTGTGGGCGTATATTATACACGTTTGCAAACATCTCGTTTTTTTGTCATTGGCGACAATTTATAAACGAAAACATGATCTCTGTAATTTTTAAAGTAAAATAATTTGAAATATAAATAAAGCAAAATTATAGCTGATATCGACGATTCGAACTTGAGCCACCTTTCCACATTGCGCTTTGTTATGCAAAGAAAATGAAAATCAATAATTGCTAAATATGTACTTTGGCAGAGTATATTCCATTTCCGTTTATGTCGTTTTCAATGCATTCAGTTATATTTCCTGATGAAATAAACGTTGTTTTTATCCATTCCAATATCCCATCATCAACGAAAGAACTTTTATCGCAATTAATACACAGTTAAGTTGAAGTAGCCTTTGGAAAATTTAACAACTTGAAACATCAGAATTTTTGAAACTTCAATTAAATGACACGTTCTACAGAGTTCTACATTTGTCTTACGTTACGTGCTTTCCTTTCATAAAGACGTTGTATTATTAAGGAAAGGAGGATGTAAAAGAAGAAATTTTAAACTATTAAGAATTGCTGATTTCATTCTTATAATCTAGGACAAGGATGATGTCGTCCTTCAATTCTTAATTAATATATCATTTTCTAATAGTGCCGAGCGACTGAACGTACATGTCTGTAGATAGTAAGAGAAAAGGAAAAAAGAACTATGGAAATCACCATTACATTAAGTCGACGCATTCGTTTCATTCGAGGGAGGAAGCAGAACAGAATAATAGTAAATGGCACTGCCACTAATCTAACCGCAACGGTGGTTATGGAAAGAGCAATATTTAAGCGTTTTACGTGTTCTAGTACGATACCACGAGCATCAAGAGTATAGAACTGTTTCGTGTTTCTACAGGGTTAAGGCTCTCAAAGAGAATCACTTGAAAAAATATCGATTCATCATTCGATAGTTCCTAATTTCTATTCGTCAAAGATCATCGAACAGAATTGAATAACTTTGAAACGATAATAAAACACGTTAAGATGAAAATAAAATATTTATTTACAAAAAATTCGTTGAGATACTAAAAATGATTGAAATTACGATAATCTTTCAATTTCCTGTTTTCTCATCTCTAGTTGTTTCGATGGTTTATATCTGCTGTTTGTTTGGTCGATTATAATAATCTTCTTTGCTCTATTATTAGCATAATCATATAGCGTTTTTGAAAGAGTGTGAGATATGTTTTGTCGAAATCGTTTTCCCAATGCATCAACGATAATATTTTATCGACATTGAATTATTTCTTCCAGAACGCGAAAAATAGCATTGGAATAAACAAAAACGATTCCGATGAAACCGTTTAATCGAGATCTGAATTTTTACTGTCTTCTTCGTCCTCGAACGAAAGAAACTGATAGACGAGCCTTAACTCTCGTAAATTCCATCCAATTCGAAACGGGCAGGTAACCGCAAATATTGTACAAATAATTCGTGTCACATTTATAAGTATGAATTACTTAAGATAGAGAGCGTTTTGCTCGGCATCCTTCGATATACGGGGTGGTTTGATATAAATTTTCGTCGATCTAATCGAGTATTGATTATATTAGTAAATCGTTGAAAGGGAATGAGACTTCGCCATATTGCCCAGTAAATTATTAAGATAAATAAATTTATTAAATTATATGAATGTGACGTTACGTTGTTTAACATTCTGAAATTAAATATTATTTCTAATACAGACACGATTAAACTGTAATTCTCATTGTCTATCGTACACGATACAATTCGAAATAATATATCTCGTATAGTATTGTTTTGAACATTATTTCATCCGATTGTGGATTTAAATATTCGGTATAATTACAAGGGATAGTTCGATTTGATGTATTTTATTCGCCACGTTGTAGTTTCGAAGGCATACAAATTGTATAAAACGCGTTATTTTCTATGCTTTGAATTTTCTCCGCTTCGTTTGATCGATCGAACGATCCCTCGAATGATCTCAAATCCACGAGGAATTTTAAATTATCGTAAAATGGTGGGTGATGAGACACGTGTGTACATTTCATTTACCGCTCTGTATGTACATAATATGAATACAAGCTACGATTGTACGGTGATCTATAGATGGTAAAATTGATCCATAAAATGAAGTAGCGTTTGCTCTAGGTCCACTTCTCAGCGTGTGTGCATAATGTGCATATTACGATATCGATTAATAGCGATTATCCATAGGCGTAAACAACCACACTAGCCTACTTAGCATTTAGAACGATTCTAGCGATTAACAATCCCATTTTTTCACTCAGATGAAATGCGAAACTTTGATCAGTCGCTGGAAGCATCCTTTTAAGGATCGATTGTAAAAGAAAACGGAGAAAGAGATCCCAAACTCGAACGTAGAACCGCTAGATTCCCTTTGCTCCCTAAAGCGTGATGTTTTTTCAAGCGAAACTTAGGTTAGAATAAACCAAATTGAAATACTATGAACAGTTTGTGGAAATATTTCAAATATTATTGTCTCGAATGATGGTAAGCCAACTGTAATCATTAAAATCGAAACGAGTTAGTAATAATTACGTAGATTTCATTCGATTCATCACACAAGTCGATTATGTTTCTTTTTTGATCAAGTTGTTCGTTACCGTCGGGTTGTCCTCGACGATCATTATCGATATTCATTTGACGCGTGAACATTATGGTTGGAAAACATCAAAATAGAAAAAACATTCACGTTTCTACATGAAAGTGCGAAAAAGTTGGGACCTAACTGTTCTTGGCGTCCCATGTTCAGCAGATGTTCTATGGTTCACCAAATTATGGAAAAACTTTTACAAGTCAGACGTGTTAATATCAAAATTCAACAATTTAACAAATTGCATTCAACTCACATTGTCAAAAAATAAATTTCTCCACCGTCATCGGCTCATATTTATATTTCAAGAAAGAAGATTTAGGTGTTCTTAGAACATTTCCTGAACATCATTCTGTATTACATTATCCCACTCCGTATTTCTCAGTTTTAGATGAAAAGCCGCGAAAAAAAAAAAAAAAAAGAAAAGACGCAGAAGAAAGAAGATATATGAGGCGATAAAGTATCTATTTTTGCACTTGACTGAAAAATGCTGAAGAAAATTGCGAAGAAAAAAAAAAAAAAAGAAAAGATGAAGATGAAAAATAAGTTCCCTCTCGATTCGAAGTATTTAGTCATTTGATAGAAATTAAAGATTCTCCGTGACCCGATCTTCTATGAACAAAAGGTACATACTTACATATATTTATACGTAGAAATAACAAAAAGAAAAAAAAAAGAGAGAGAGCAGAAGAAAAGAAAAACGCGAAGACGCAGGATAATGAATAGAAAATAAAATCAATGTCTGTAAATAATCGCAGATCGTTCTTTTTCACGCGCGGACAAATCGACAGAACATTTTTTTGTATTGCTAATCGCGCAGATAATTACCGAATAATCGCCGTAGACCAACGCTACCGGCATCGATCCTCGATCGAGGTCGTGGCGTGACTTTAGAATTTTTGTCTAGCTGTTATTGCAATGCGAGTTGCACTATAAGCTTCGTAGAAACACAAGGTCCGACGCGTGACGTCATAATTATGTATGCATAAATGAAACAGAAACATAAATGAAGTCGATTTCGTTGAAAAAAGAAGGAGAAATTTCTCCGATTTTAAGAAAAAGATTAATGGATTCAGTCGACAGCTATAAGATTGTACATATACGTTTACGGCCACATTACACTAATTATAAGTATAACGAGTTACTTAAAAAGCGTGTGCAGAAAGAAATTAGTCGAAGGTTAAACAATCTCGAAGATAAGATCTCTATTAGTATTTCTTTCTTTAAAATCGTTTATCGAGCGAGATGAAAAATAGAAACAAAACATAAAGCCAAGGTGGAATATAACGAAATAGATCGTTCTATTTAATGTTTTTCATCTCTTTCGGATGATCGATAAGAGAAAGGAGAACGTGCCCGCTGTTTCATTGAACTTTGTGCGTTGAGTTCGTACATATATTGTAAATTGAGCGAAGAAGTGAGAATGATAGGGCTTTTGGGATTTTCAGTAACGTTTAGACTCGCGAGTAGTAGGTTATGCGATTCTGTGTTCAATCAAGGGAAATATTCGAGGTTAGGATATTGTCTCGACAGGTTCTTGCGAATGCAATTTTTGGAGGCGCATAGGTATTCAGAAAAATAAGAAAAAAGAAAACACTGAATAATGCTCCATCGACTGTACTCCGATGTAATTTCGAGTAATCGTAGTGTTTGCTTTTAAAGTGAAAAAGAATAAGTTCTACAGCCTGCGAAGTTGCGTTACGATATAGTATCGATCATTCCATTGAATCTGTCGCGAGTGAAATTTTGCTCTTTGCCGTTGATCAGATTCCATGATAATTATATAGTGTTCATATTGTATTTGTAAAATTTCCTTCTGACTTGCATTCATCGGACGGAAAATACTGTACACTATAAGCGTGTGTCATCTTTTCGATTTCCATAAACCGACTTACCACAAGGATATAATAAAAATGAAAATTAATTAACGCAATCTCAAGGAACATTTTTTTAGCAGAATATATAAGTACGAATAAAAGAATTCTATAAAGCAAGTCATTTGGTTTCGCTGTACTTGATTAACATAGATAATCAATATATTATAACATCTACTAAATAAATTTCGATTTCTAATTGCGTCCTTTGTCTGTTATCTTTCTATTGTATCGATCCATTGAAATACAATTTCTGATTTCACAGGTTAATCTTCATTTTCTCCTTTGTAACGATCCTGATTTTATTCTTTATTTTTCTTGATGCTTATTAATCAATGTTATTTATTAAGCAATGGTCATAATATGATAAAGGTCACGTACATGAATACGTTACACTGTGCAGTCTGGAAATTTATTTGTAATAAAATAGTTGTCATTCATCTTCGTTCGATACTCTAGGCTAGAATGAATGTAATCCGTAGAAACCTTAAGCCCGCACTAAAATTTTACGATTTTGTCAATGACCATAGCAGGTAATAAATCTTTATGAAGCGCTCTGCCTCAGTAAATACATACTAGAATAGAACGTTAAAGAAAGATAAAAGTCCCAAGTCCTCAACCGTTATAGATAACTGTCAACGAATAAGGAAAGAATAGATATTTAATGACTTAAGAAGATTATTGGTAATAGGAAAATCAGAATTTCTTAGTTTTATAATTATAAAAGTATAATATTATAAATATATAAACAAATAAAAATATAAATTTATAAAGATATAAACGCATAAAAATATAAATAAATAAAAAGATGAAAACATAAATCCGAGATATGAGCGAAATTCTGACTTGATATATAAAATTTCGTAGGTAATGATCCGCGGATACAGAATTTATAAATTCTTTCAGTACATACTGGTGTTTAAAAATTATTCATTAATCCATATTCAGAGCTGTAACTTTAATAATTTTAATTTTTAATATAAAGTTACAATTAATTATCAATTGCTTACTTAAAGATGAAAATAGTATCAATTATACTTCCTCAGATGTAAAAAATATAAGAACAGAAATTTTCAACAATTGATGATTCATTCAGTACAGTGAATCACTATTGATATAATGCACGAATCAGCTTCTGTAATTAAATTGAACAAAATTGAAAATTTTTATTTTAAAATATAAAGAATACAGTTATATTTATCATTTTTCTCAAGTATCCATCGAAGCAGTCGTGGCCGAGTGGTTAAGGCGTCTGACTAGAAATCAGATTCCCTCTGGGAGCGTAGGTTCGAGTCCTACCGACTGCGATCGCGTAAAATTCACTTTTTTTTCTTTTTTAAACTTATTATTTGTTGTTTGTTCTTATTATTTGTAAACAATTGTTTAATTTGTACAACATTAATTACAATAATTACCAATTACATCCACTTGTTAATCGAATATTTTATCTCAAGTAAATCACTTTATGCATGGTTTTAAAAGTGCGCGTTTTTTTATTTAAAAATAACCTTATCAATTGACAGTTATATCAGGCCTGAACATAATTTGTTTAGTGAATTGTACAATTCCATAATGGTAATATACTCGAGCAAAGAATCCACGGTTGTGAACAATTGAACTCCCTGTCAACTAGCTATTCCCCTAACTATCAGTCTCTGCTATGCGTTATCAATAAATTGAAGCGTTATTGAAAGATTATGGTATGATGTAATCGTGCTATAACATCCTCATAGGATGATATAATCCTATTGTCACCAGTTGAAGATTTCCGTGAACTTACGACCGATAAATTCACAACTTATTAATTAAAAACTACATTTACATTCTGAAAACGTTAGGATTCAAACTTTCGAATTCCGAAATTCGAATGTAATTTAAACTAAAATTTCCTGAAGCCGAATTAAAAAATTCGAAATTAATCTAAACTCCATATAACTAAATCTAAGATTTCAAAATCGAAAGACACCTATCGAACTGAATAACATAGATTCAACTGTCTAATGGTTTTACGATCTTTCGAAATATTCTATAAGTGTTTAATATCCATTTTTCCCGACTCTAAAAACACGCAACCCTTTCATGCGGTTCATTGCAAGTCCATTCCGCTTTCGATCGTCCGTATCTTCGAAAAACGTATTATCAATGAACAGATAGTCCGAGTGATCTCTGACGCAAGCTGAATGTAGAATCTCGTCGGGGAACGCGTCGTTTAAGCAATGAAATCTTGCGAAACAATTTGCAATTTGCATGCTATCTAGAAATCAACGCGAAACGAATCTTTGAACATTCGTACTGGATAACATCTCGTGATATCCATTGATAAATGATGAATAAACCTTGTCACTTTCAATTAATCGATCGTATATTTGTAAAATATTTCACAATTGCAAAGGAACAATTTGTTCGTTAATAAGAAACATACTCAGAACATTCTTTCTTACTCGATGTTCGTTGGCAAATGAACAGAATTAACGATCACGTTTTAGTTCCCTTGGGAAATTTACGCAATTATTTAATCATCGTTCAGCGACGTAAGTTATGATAGCAAACGTTTGTTTTTAGAGACGCTTAGATTATTTATCAGTGGCCTAGTTTGGAGAATTCTTTGCTGAAATATAATAACGATTCACAGCGGAAATTACATACTCTTGTGTTATTTTAATACAGCGTATTCTATGATACAATTGTGAAGCACATTATACTGATTATTCTGCTAAATATTAGATTGTCCGAAAAGTGTCTTTCTTTTACAAACACGTTTTTTTACAACGATGTATCTTTATACAAACATAAAATCTAATCTGTCGAAAGTTGCGATCTTTATTTCGATAGAACAAAATGAATCATAATTCGATAGAATAATATAAAACGAAAAATAATGTGTATCCATTATTTCCTTATAAAACGAAAGAAACTTTTCGAACGATCTAATAAAAATACTTTAACCGAGGAATAGTTAGGAGTCGCTCATTTTAGATTGATGAGATACTTCTCATTAAACATGTACTCGTACCTATTTTGGTTACATGAATAATAATTAACCAGAAAATGTTTATCATTTTCAACTGAAAATTTAAAATCGATGTTCTTGTAAATTCCTCGAAAGGCACTTGAAAATAAAAGATAGAAAAGAAAGTATTTTTATTACGAAGGTAATAACTATTTCTAAGACTATCGAATTTTTGAAGGCTAGAAAAGATTTTTGAAAATTGCATCGATAAACGGCGACAATTTAATCACAAGTATCGCGTTTCTTTTTCCGCTTCCACCGGCGTTCACACACAAGGGACTTTTATCGAGTTACGTGCGTTCCTATTTACAATGAACGGAGCAGCGGAGGCTGGTCACGGCAGTTATCAGCGGATTAGCTGCGTGATACCTGCAATCATGCATGTAACACTATCGTCCACGTGCAGCACGTGTCGCCGTTCGCATTCTTGCTCGTGTTCTCGCGTCATTATTTGCGATCGTCGTTCATCACGTGCGTGAATCTCCATGATCATACGATATTCCATCTTATGGTCGCAGCTCCATTTTACTGTTGAAGATATGGAAAAACGTGAGAAAAGTCAACTGCTTTTTTCTTAGCAAAGTTGCATGCCGATGACGTTTCGCTAATGATGTTTCTTCAAGATTTTATTAACCTTTTATGTGATTCTGTCCTACGAATAGTGTTTTTAATATTCATTCTATAAACGATACAGTACGTGGAATGAGCAATAATATGAATAATAATCTTTTTTTTTAAACTAGCAGTTTTTTTAAAAAGCAGTTCCGAAGAATTTTATTCCACATTTTTATTTCTTATATTTTATTATTATATATTGTCTTGTGTTAATTGTTTCAGAATTATTGAGGTAACAAAATACCTAACGTCAGAATCAGATGAATAAAAATGTACGTAGATCGATAATAATGGCATCAATACGGCCTTGTTCGACACGTCAATAATATTTCTATGCAGATACCTTTATTGTGTCATATTCAAGATGAAAAATGCCACCTATTAACTTTCTTTTAACATGTACTGCTATTGCATTCAAATTTGTCCCGATACATTTGCATTCTAATTTTCTTCCTGAACGTATGTTGCGTACACATGTTGCACGACCTGCGTAAGAGTCTGCCAATTTCAAATAGATAGATCGCAAATTACGAATTGTGGCGCGTAGATAAGACTGACGATTAAAAAACAAGTGCATCGATAATCGTGTGAACGACGGAAAGTTTCCGAGATGTTGCGAGTAGAAACAGACGATTCGTTAACGTGTAACGCGAGAGAGGCTTTCGAAAAAATGCATTCGCTCGACATTGACGTCGAGATTTTTCTCGTTGTTACACAACGTCTTGCTATAAGTTTACCAATTGAACAAAATTTGAAGATATCTTTATCTAAAGTACAAAAAAATTCAATCGAAAGTGATATTAATTATAAGTCGATCGATCGTACATTTTTATTCAGTTGATTCTCTTTTCGTGAAGACTCAAGGATTTAAAAAAGAGCGAAAAAGACTAGAAACTGGAAAATTGTTTCGATTTTGTTTCCTTTTGATGATTCGCACATACGATCGATGAATGGAATCGTTCATGTTCGTCTCTGTAGTGATATCACGAGCAACGATAGCGATGAGGATGATCGAGAAACTTTCCATTAGAAGCCTCGATCCAGTAAAGAGAGAATCAATAATCTTGACGAAAAGAATCGAAACAAAGGTATCTAATAATCCTGGTCGTTAAAAGAAAAATATATAATTCTTAAGAGATTAAACAACAGTTAGAGAGAAATGGACATTAACTATGACCTGAAGAAAAGCGAAATAATGAGAAAGAGATGTTTTTGGTGTATGAGATGAAGATAAAAGAATCCAAATATCTTCAATTTTTAAATCTTCGGTCTTAAAGTCTTCATTAGTCATCGTGCCAATGTCAGGCGATTACTGTACACGAGGTTGGCCTGCTTTGCATGAAACTATCAATAGCCATATTTCAGTGACTCTCACTACGAGCAAGATCCAAACCATGATATTTTTATACATATTTGCAAAACAAAATGGCAAAATTACTATTTTAAATCGATGATCAACACGTTGGCGAATTCACATCGAAAATTGTTTAAATAAAAGATTTACGCGCGTGTACGTAGCTGCGTTTCATTAAAAATATACGATTGAACGATTGAAGTGATACTATTAACGAAGTTTTAAACAGGTGACATAGCTTATAAATTATACACGTAGCTTGTCCATTTGTTAATAAATTATTTTATTATTAAAGATTGATAATACTATTGTGAAAACGAGTAATTTTATTTATAAACCTAATTCACGTAATCTAATCCACAATTTTTTCCATTGCAAAACAGCAAGATTAAGTGGACGTTATTTGTTACATGTTTTTGTCGAGCTAGCAAGTTATCTGATTACTCGGCTAATCTAGGTGCAAATACTGTATCACGATGTGACAAATATTAGAAGATACGTTTTTTTCTCGTATTCGAAAACGTAAACGAAAAATTGTAATTCTATCTGGAGTTATATCTTTGATCTGAAGAAATAAAATCTCTGAAGTTATTTGCACCGGTCTTCTGATACGCGTCTTAGCAAAATAATTGATCGATGAATCCGTTGAAATTGGCGAGAATTTGCGGTTGAAGGTTTCAGAATCGAGATCATAAAATCATCGCGTTTTGCGATGATTACCAATGTTAGGCAGGTTTTATCGTACGATGTACACGCATAATTTATTAACATGTCAGTGACATTTTAGAGTCACGTGAATTGGCTAATGAAGAAACAAGTTGAATTCCGAATGTATCGTAAAAGATCAAACTCTTGAGAGACGATGGCAGAAATTTTTTATGGCTCTTCTTTTACGAACGAAACTCAAGGAAAAGAAGTTATCTTAAGAAAGGTACTTTTAGTATTTTGAAAATAAATCTCGAAAGTACAGTAAACATTCTGAGATTCTCAGAGATAACGAAAGAAATTTTCATTTCTCTTTTTTAAACGCGCGACTTTAGGAGCTGAAGGAAATTCGGAAAGGAACTTGTACCGTTCGAAGGAACTTTAGAAAAAGAATTAGCTTTTTTTCATTCATAAACAAGTCACGTTATTGTTATCGTTATCACGTGATTTTGAAAGAAAATCTGATATAACAGAGTACAATCTAGTTCTCAAAGCGACGATAATAATTATTAATCAACAGCGATTATCGATATCGTTCTACCATATTACTACCTTGAAGACTTTTAGCCACTTACTATTTTTAGCGAGAATTAACTGGATAAGAAATTGGTTCAAGAATGAATCGCTATATCAAGAATTAATTATCTCTTTAACAAGGATTAATAACTATAGGCACATACTTAATAACATTAGAGCAAACGAGACGTTGATATTGCAAATTTGATCGAATGAATACTTTGAAATATTTATGCAAAATTGTGATAAACTCGTATTCTATTTTATTCGACAATCAAATTTTATGCATACATAATATACATGATAATACCACGTTATGTAACATGATAACAATCCGATAATAGTAGAAGCAATCGATACAACAATATTGTATCGATCGCGGTTAGGAGAAGCGAAATTGCTATAGTTGCGAGATGCAATATGTTTGTTTCTTTGTTCTTGATGATTAGGCAAATTGTGTATTTATCTTGAACGTAAATATGTGAAAATACGTCACAATGAGCGTAGATGCAAAACACAAATACCTAGGTTTATGACATTTAGAAAATACAACATACCATTGCGTATATGCGAATTACACTTTTTATGACTGTCTTTGAAAAAATTTGCATAAATATTTACAGTCTTCTCATGACGTTTATAATGGTGTCTTTTTTCTTAGTGATAGTTAGGAAAACTACTGTTTGCATAATTAACATACGCAGTTTGCTAACCATGATAATTTCGTTCTGTTATTCACAATGGTACATCTTATGTGTGTCGATGATTATGAAAGTGGCCTAAAGTACATCTTTTTTTTTTCGAGATACACGAAGTTCTGCGTTTGATGCATGAACTGAATTCTGTGTCAGCGACACAACCAACGCAGTCCGATAGTTCTACAAAAATGGTTACAAATTATATAGTATAATACGCGACGCAAAATAAATATCAGTTTATTTTTAGGTTTTAGACCTGGACCATTTTAATAATCATCGATACATGTATTATTTTCAATGCCAGTTCTATTGCGCTTCTATTTCTCACGGTCAAAGGGATGGTCTTCTATTTCGATTTTATTACTCATTGTAGTGTATAGAATTCTATTAAAATTCTTTCGAGCACGTGCGGTTTTCACTATCGGAATGACCATCGACTGCAAATTTTAACGTATCGCGCAACATTTTTCCTCGCTCGTGGTCATCGTGATCGTTCGACATCGCCGTTGCATAATTTTTTAATACACTCTCAGTAGAATTTCGTTTTGCCTTTACCAGCCCTAATGAAATATTATACTTTTCTTTCTTAAATTCTATATTACTTATTCACAGTAAACTCTCCTACGTTACTTCATTTTATTTAAAAAGAAGTATCGATCAGTCTTTATTCGATCAACCTAAAAGATTTCTAAAAGAATAATTTAAAATGATCTTCGTCAGAGAATCGAAAATCTCGCTTCTTTCTACGCTCGTCTATTTTTCTCTCCAATTTTCTAGTCCCCCACTTTCAACGCAAATAACGATGTCCTCCTCACGTTTTTTTCTCTCGATCACTATTTTCTTATTTACTCGGCAATGATTTGCAAGAATATGCACGAGATACGAAAGGGACGCTAAATGTAAGGGACATTTAAAAAGGAAAAGGAAAAATATCTTGATCGATCGAAATCTCTTTTCGCTTAAGTTACGCGCGCCACGGCAGTGCGACTCGTGCTGCGCAGTGGAGGGGAGAAGAAGTAATTGCGCGCGCATCCCCTCGCTCCCCACCACTCTTGACGGACAATGAGCAAAGCGCTATATATGACGTCACCGGAGTAGGTCGCGGCACTCAGCTGACGACTGTATTCAGAAGTCCGAGAGGCCGTAACACATTCCGATTATACTCGAGTTCAGGTACGATCACACTGACTCTGCTCTTCCGTACGTGCCGTGTGTGGGTGTTTAGCGATTATCTTCCGAGATCTTTTCTTCGTCTTTTCTTTTTTTTTTCTTTATCTGTTTCCTTTGATTATCGCATATAGCTACCGCATGATCCTCGTAGTTATTCCAAGTTGCGGAGTAGGGTAGTTGAACGGTTTGCCAAATTTTTTCTTTGTTTTCTTATTAATATATTCGATGGTGTATATATCGATTCTATCTTTTGGGTAAAGATTTCGTATACAGGAAATTTCCTACTTATTTTGTTTTCATTTTATTTTTCTTTTTATATATTTGCTTTTGATTTTTTAAAGCTGACACGTTTTAGAGTTTTGTAATGCATAATATATACGTAGCGTCGAATCTACCGTAGGAATTACAAAAATTTATGAAGTAATATCGTTCTTGCCTAGTATTGACAAAAATCATACAGAAATATCAAAGTACTAGAAATTGTGAGATTCCAAGGCCATAAAAGATAAATATCTGTTGTCAATTCTAAAATAAACACCTTGTTTTTACCATGAATATTTGATCCATCGTCAGAAATTATCGCGGTCGTTTTAAAACACACGTGACGGAAGTTTCTTGATCTGAATTCTCTTTTTTTTTTGCTAATTCCGTACATCTCAAGTAACTTAAGAAGTCTCTATTGCGACACGTGCGACACCAATTCTCTTGCGATTCGCTTTTATAGCGACATTTCATTGATTTCATTGTGTCTGTTATTGTACGATCGATTCAAAATTTTGCAATTTTTATTTTACAAAAGTCTGTATTAAATTTGTAATTTTTCTAACGATTAACGATACGAATATGTTTGCTAAATCTCGTGGCATGGGAGACTATGGTTGAAAGAATGTATGGGTGTAAGTACTACTTTCACGTAGCAATCACGTGCACTTATCAGCCATGGGAAAATTATTTATCCTATGGGGAATATGCCGATACCCGTGCTTCTAAATGATTATTATGTGTCTTCGACGTATCGTAATATTAATTTTTAAATATAGGAAGACTAAGAAAGTTTTTCAACAAATAACATTTCATTTTTCACGAAATTAAATCTTCCTTTGATCTACCTACATTTTACCCTAATCTGTGTTATTTACATTGCTTGTGAATTATTCTCCTCTATATAAACTGTTATTATGTTTTGTTAGGCATTAATCAAGAGGTCGTATTAGATCATCTTCGAACATGGCCGAATCATTGGAACAGATGCCAAAATCTGAGACGATTAGACTTCGGGAGCGATATATTGGGTAAATATCACGTTAATCGCGCGTTCCTATTTATCGCAGTTGTCATATGGAATAATATTCATTTCGAGTGTGAACACGAATCGATCGTTTTACAGGCAAGCGTGCAAATTATTTTACAAATCGAACCCTTTGAAAATTGTTCGAGCCGAGGGGCAGTACATGTTCGATGAGAGAGGCAATCGTTTCTTGGACTGTATCAACAATGTTGCTCATGGTAAGAAAAGGATGTTAATATATTAAAATATTTGTTAAATTTAAGAAGCTTCAATTCGTAAGAATAATTGGCATAAATAGAGACTAATATAGAATAAATGAATTGGCTAATTCTTGTCTAAACCGTAGATGGAATCGTATAGAAATTATTTAAATTAGATAAATAGCGTGTATGTAGATTTGTAAAGAATCTATGCAGAATCTATATTGAAGGTTTCATTTTAAAAGAACTTCGTACACACGAGTGCAAGAAAAGGAAATATGGTATAAGTTTGCGAATGATAATAAAGTAAATGAATTAACACGGATAAATAAATAAATTTACAGTGGGTCACTGTCATCCAACGGTGGTGCGTGCAGGCCAAGAACAAATGGCTTTGCTCTCCACCAACAACCGTTTCCTCCATGACGATCTGGTAATCTGCGCGCGTCGTTTGACCTCGCTTCTTCCGGAACCACTGTCCATCTGTTTCCTGGTAAACTCGGGCAGCGAGGCCAACGATCTGGCGCTTCGTCTCGCTCAGACGCATACCAAGAACAAGGATATTATCACTTTAGATCAGTAAGTTGTTTAATGCAATCAGCCAGAAAAAGTATTTACTTGTATCCAAAAAAACGTAGATTAGCGATAATCTACGTTTAGATAATTACGTTCAGACAAACGTGACGATTTCGTTCATTAACCAAATTATCATTCGATTGTTATAGAAATTTTTCTATATTCGCTATAAATATTTGAAAAAATAATTCTTCTGAAAATTTGTAAAGCATTTCTTCTCATGATCGAAGGAAAATTCTATGAGAAACGAAATCGTTGTTGTCCAACAGGCTTTTGGCTTTACCCGACTAAATATGCGACCCTCGAACAAAAAAAGAAGTCAAAAATTACTGTGCGTTGTTTCTTTCGTGAGAGAAACCTGTCTCGACCATTTGCAGGTAGCCTTCGTTTTCCCTTTCTGATCGGGGCAAAATTCAGTGAGTAGCCATACGATGCGACTAGAATAACACGAAGGCGATAGGAACACGATGATTTTTCAGGCTACGATGATTTCTCTCAGGCAGACTACGTTCCTTTACTCGACAGCCGACTAATCGTGTGGGTTTTCTTTTTTGCTTGTTTGCAGCGAATGAAAACGCTTTGGAAGATACAAACAACGTGGCCAACGCGATGCGACGAGACAACGAAAGAAGTTGTACACGATCGATCGGCGAATTTTCGTGCACGCACAAAGTCGACAAAGTCACATAAAGCTATTGTCGTTTTAGGTGACACGTACGTGCCACATGTACGCCACACAACAAGAAGCGAAGCAATATGGATCGGAACTTATCTACGAAAAAGTAATTTTATATCCTGATAGAAAAGATGCGAAGCCGAGAGGTGACAGCAGGGACGAATGTTGTCGATGCAAAAGAAGCGAATCGAGGGGTTGTGTTGTGACACGAAGTGGGCCAAGGCGAGCTTCGATAGCTGGACGAGTGAAATTACGTTGTTAAAAGCGTGGCCGTGTGCACGATGATATCGTCACGATTCAAAATAGTTTAAGAAGCTCTTAAATACTTTTTTCGAATTGCAAAAATACGTAGTAGGTGGAAATTTATTGTAGACCTCGCGAAAGATGGAAATCTTAAATTTGATATTTGAAGGGTGAAATTCATCTCGGTGCTTGCAATTATAGAAGTTTCAAATTTAAGCGTTCAGGGGATGGAATTCATTTCAAAGCTTGCAAAGATAGAGATATCACAGTTGGCATTTGGCTCATGAAAAGTTATCCCAAACTTTGCTTTAAATCTTAAAGACCGATATCTGAAATAACAAAATTTAACATTTACAAGAAAAAAAAAAAGGAGTGTAAATTAGAGAAAATTCAAATTTATTCGAAATATAGAAAACGTAAGTTTCTTTGGAACTTTAAAACCAATCAAAAGAAGAAATTTTAGATACAACTGCTATAAATGATAATTCTCGAAATGAAAATTCTTTAAACATCGCGTGTCTAATAACTGGAGAAACCTGATTAATCGAGTTTCAGCAATGAACATGTGACGATACCTTGGTGAACACGCATTGATACTTTCATGATTCACTCACGTTCCCTTTGCAGCTGCGCTATCCTCAGCGTCTTCAACGTTCATCCTTCGCTTTGCCAGTGACGCATTGCGAATGCGTCTCGCCTCACGACATCAGGTTCTTTGATAACGTAATTTTACGTCATCGAGCTATCAGCGTTCCCTTTTGCCTTGTTATCGATACTTCCGCAAGCTGAGACAGCGTGAAAAGCGTACGTGTATTTCGCGAGTCGTTTTGTTCTCTTTCTCTCTCTTTCTCTCTTTATTGTCTTTCCTAATAACGAAAATCGTTGAGTGAAGTGAAGAGTTTCACGAAGAGAAGAGAATGACCATTTTCAGGACGTGTCGAAGAAAAACGGATAAGATGGCCTCGTCGCCGTACGGAGGATCATAGTGAAATGACGCTTAGAGTTAGAGCTTGATAGTGAGCTTGACAGAGAGTGCTGAGGTGACTGAAAACAAACTGTCGTTCAACGTTGTTCTTTCTTGCTTTTAGTGCTTATCATGGCCATTTGACTTCGATGATCGATATTTCACCGTACAAGTTCAACAAACCGAACGGGCCTGGCAAAAAAGACTGGGTTCACGTGGTAAGAAAGTTTTATCAATTTTTACTATTATACTGAAGTTTCTCGATAAAATATCTGAATTCATAATATATCTAAAACAATCTAAACGACAAGAGTAGCCTAGATAATTTAGATAATGTTTAATTAAATTGTTGAATCTTCTTCAACGACTTTAATATCGAAAAAGACGTTGATAAATTTTGTAAAAAAAGTTATCACCCTATATAATACGTGTTCAATGCATTCCATAACTTTAGAATAACTCTATTCGTGCGATAAGGAAACTAATTAATAACTAAGGAAACCAATTCGTTGTGCCAAAAAAAAAAAAAAAAGGAATTCTTCTAATTCTGATAAACAATAAATATCATCATCATCATCATTATTATTATATTCATAATCGTAGAAAGTATTCGTGAGAATAATTGAAACTTTATACTTCAAAAATGTTTGGATGTCAATTATCCACGTTCGATATTTAATATGAGCTTCTCGTATTTATTTATAGGCACCATGCCCGGATGTTTATCGAGGAAAGTATCGCGATATCGACCACCCTAACGAAGATCTGGGCGTAAAGTACGCCGATGACGTGAAGAATATTTGTCAGAATCTGAAGAACGAAGGCAAGGGAGTCTGCGCTTTCATCGCTGAAAGTTTAATGTCTGTCGGTGGGCAAATTCTGCCACCACAGAATTACTTCAAAAACGTGTACAAGTGAGTATGTTACTCTATCAGCGTCGAATTTCTTAATATAGTTAATATAATCGTTGATATAATTGGCCTACCTTCAGTTTCGTTAATACTATTTGCATAAAATAACAGACACGTTAGAGAAGCCGGTGGTGTTTGCATCGCGGATGAAGTTCAAGTCGGATTTGGAAGGGTTGGTAGCCACATGTGGGCCTTCCAGCTTTACGGCGAGGACGCTATACCAGACATAGTCACCGTAGGAAAACCCATGGGAAACGGACATCCTGTGGCAGCTGTGATTACGACCCCGGCCATTGCTGGAAGCTTCAAAGACACTGGAATAGAGTACTTTAATACGGTGAATATCAAAGTTCTTAAATCTCTTCGTTTTTCCTATTCTTCTCTGTAAGAAAACACCTTTCTTGTTTTATACAATATAATAATAATAATAATTATTATTATTTATTTTACATTATGAAATTAAAAACCATGAAACACTTACGATTTGTCCTCTGTCGAATCTTAGTATGGGGGAAACCCAGTGTCCTGCGCCATAGCGAATGCCGTGATGGAAGTGATCGAGCGAGAGAATCTTCAAGAGAACGCTTTGAAGGTCGGTAATCATCTGATGATGGAATTGAGGAAGCTGGCCAAGCGACGAAAAATTATCGGTGACGTACGAGGTGTTGGACTGTTCGCGGGTATCGAGTTGGTACGCGACAGGATCGAGAGAAGCCCAGCGACGACGGAAGCGAAGCACGTGGTCTCCAGGATGAAGGACAGGAAGATTTTGATAAGCAGCGACGGCCCGGACGACAATATCTTGAAATTGAAACCGCCGATGGTATTCACGATTGAGAATGTAAATCACTTGGTGTCTGTTTTAGACGAAGTTCTCGAGGAAGTGGATATTGGCGTCGAAAAGGTGATTGTTAATTGGAGTTTCAATTGGAGATGTTAATTGGAATTAAAATGTGGAGCGTTAGAATATTAGAATGGAGAAATATTATAAGTCGTTGGAAATATTAGAAGAGATTTTAGAAGCAGACAACTTACGAAAAATGAATGAACGATTTCTGCATGTTAAGATGTTTCGAAATTGTGAATGTAATTTCTAGATTTTCTTATTGAATGATAACGTAGATTATGCAATTATGTTGCGTTTGAGCGAGAAAGCGTGGACACGCTTCGATCGGAAACCGGATGCAGAATGTTGTAACATTTCGAAATGCACTTTGTTTTTCTGAATGAAAATGTCTAACTTTGCAAAAAGATCGTTATATCTCATCCGGATGAGCGATATTTCTTTTCGCTACTTTGCATGTGCCTCGATAACCAGTGAACCGTTAATTACATATTTCTTCAATAAGTTCTGTAGATAGTAATTTTGCATGAAGGTCTGTTAGATATCGCTTGTTTGATTAACTCAACGATCTTTTCACTTCGCTTTGTACGTGATTGCATGTTAGCAGACACGATAGAAATATTTTTAAGCGAACGTTGCAATCCACGAGATTCTCCAAAATTTAGGTGGTTATTAATTCTTGATAATTAATTAATTGTGTGTTTTTAGAAGTACGAGCCCACGACGACTATTTTGAAGGCGACGATCTCTAAAATGGACGTGGAAACGGATAACACCACGTGTTCAAGCGGGAAGCCGTTGCTTGTTCGCGCTAATTAACAATTAATTTAAGCTGAACCTTATATTATAATATATTTATAAAACACGATGACCGTGTGCCTTATATTTAAGAAATTACTGTTCGTGAGCTGAATGATTATTGATAAATATGTTGTGCATGTTTTTGAAGAATATCGTGTATATATGTATAAAAAGAATTACAGATGAATAGAGAGAGATGAGACTACAATTAAGATTTAATTAAACGTCGAATATAAACTCGAAGTAATGATACTTTAGAATATATATTGTAATAAATATAATGGCTATAAATATATTATATTTTTACATATCCGTTTCTTCGATTATTCTTCCCATTACTAGCGAGATAGTTGAAAGAAACAAGTACTAGTAAATATAGATACAAGGAAGAAAATTCAACGTCAAAATTGTTGACTACGATCGTCGTTATTTGACATCCAAGCTTTTTTGTAAAATCAAAGATCGAACAACAGAAGATAATAATAAATAGTAATGGATATTATTGATTATTGTTTAATAACTATAATTCTGCAAATCCATAAATCCGTAAATATAATATGATGGCATCTAATATGATAAAAGCGCACTAACCGTGACCCCACGTGTAATCACATCTGCATTTTAGCATCTTATGACCAACTGCATTATTTATGAACACAAATCTAGCGTTTCCTGGAGTTACGTTATCACGACACGGCTTTATATCGTCATCATACGTGAACTGTGATTATGTGGGTAACATTTGAATCTCAATAAAGATATTGGTCAAAATATTATTTTGTCAGGATTAATTTTCTTCGCGGGAAATGATTCTTTTTTTTTTTTTTTAATTTGAAGAGCATTCTAGAAAATTCCTGAAAAGTTCCTTAGAAGAAAGGAATTTTTAATGTAAAGGACATTGTAAAATATTTCGACGTAAACTTGAACTCTGAACTAACTTAACAAACGAGATTATCAAGGTAGAACGATAGAAGATGTTAAATCTTATTCTATCAATTTGTTAAAATTTCTTTGTCAATAAATATCTCTATTTTTGTAGATGTACTAGTTTTGTAGCTTTAAGATTCACTGGAATATGATAAATATTAGAAGTCGGATATATTTCATATGTCACAACCTAATAAGAATGGAAGAAATGCTTTATGAAATAAGTCAGCCGGAGATCCAAATCGAGAATTTCGAAGAAAAATGTTGTCAAATTTCACGTCTATCGATTAGGTATATTTCGTTACAAATGTTTCTAACGACGGAAAGGATTAATTCGAAAAAAATCGATATCGTTGACGGAATTATTATTTCTTCAACGCCAGAGTTATTGGCAGATAATAAAATTTGATTTGGTAATTATTATTCTAATAGACACGCTAGACACTGAAAAACATAGATAGGAGAAATGAGTGGCATGTAGATTAAAAAATAAGTTCACGGACATTTTCCTAGTTGCTTACGTTGGCACGATTAAAGTATAAATTGGAAATCGAAAATGATCCAACGTTACTTTCTCGGTTGATGTCCACGGCTTCCAATATGTGGCTATCACTGACGGTTTTATTGCTTGGTAAGTAAAGGTAGAAAATTCTACTCAGACTTCTCTATCACAATTGGTCCATCTTCTTTCTTGTCGATCTTCTTTCTCCTTTAAACTTTTTTCATAAATTTTAATTAATTTGATAGTAGGAGGTATATTTCATGTAGAACGCGGTATATCCCAAAATTCTTTCAATATATCCCAAGATTCTCAAAAATCTCTGCAACGCCAGAAATGTGGCAAATCTTTTTCATCCCGAGACACTGAAAATTCAGTTCTAATCGTTTAACAATCTTTCTTTGCTTTATTCCTTTGTCATTGAGAATATAATTATCAACGATTGAATTATACAACTTGTACCAGAAGAATAAAAAAGAAAAACAATACTTCATATACAGAAATGAATATACAAGCACTTTTATTTCCATACTTTAGAAAAAGTCATTTCCAAAATCGTAAATCTGCGAAATTCCTATCAGAAACGGCGGTCTGATGATTCCATTGTTAATTTTAGAGAAAGATATTTCTCACACAGAGTATCAATAAAAATTTCTACATCGCGACGATAAAAATGGGAACAATTTCTGTGTCTCAGAATACGTACGTTTTAATTTCAATCATTCAGGAATTTCTCTTTGTTTCATTTCCTCACACTTTCCCTAAAATTACCAAGACCTATTATTTAAGAAATTAAATTCCTCAGTCCCAAAAATGATCAAGATTCAAAATTTATCACGCGTCATTCGCTATTCTCCGTCTCTTTTCTTTACGTTTAATATCTACAACTCTGTCGCGTTCAATCAATTGAAGCTAATGCTGAAAATTTCTACGTTCCGCAGCGGGAATAGTTTCAGCCGACTACGACCATGGCTGGCACATCAACAATGAGTACGTTTATCTTGTACGAAGTCGAACACTGGCCAGTTTGAACGAATTATCCGATCAGCACACCGGAATACTGATGAAAGCATTGCTTACGGTACAAGTCAAAGATCCTGAGATGCTAACTGCGAAGGTGTCGCAAAGTCAATACGCTCAAATCCTCAAGTCTTTACCGGAAGGCTGGGACACTGAGATCTCTGACCAAATGTTGGAACTCCGTGACATGCCTCTTTCTGGTAAACCGTTCGGTATCAAGCTGAAACGTGGAGTGATCAGGGACATCATGGTGGATCGTACTGTCCCAACCTGGGAGGTGAACATCCTGAAGAGTATCGTTAGCCAGTTGCAAGTAGATACCCTGGGTGAGAACGCGGGCAGAAAGATCGGAACGCAGATTCCGACCGACAAAGAACCGTACGGATTGTTCAGAGTTATGGAAGATTCAGTTGGTGGAAAATGTGAAGTTCTTTATGATATCACGCCGCTGTCAGATCAAGTCGCTTATATTCAACCAGAATTGGTTCCTATACCGAAGTTGAAGGGAGATGGACAGAATATTGACATCCACAAGTCGAAGAACTACGACAAATGTGATCAGAGGATGAACTATCAGTTTGGTATAACTGGCAACGAGCATTGGGAAGCTGGCTCCAATAGGAATGGAAAATTCTTCTCGGTGAGTAGTTTGGATCGTTGATGATATTACAGAAATGTTAGAAGCCGGACAATATCTTTGACGGTATTTTGATAGAAAGTCGGAATTCTGTGCCAACCCCTGAACCATTAATAGCGTAATATTATACCTCTTAATAGCGTAATAGAATGAAAATGGAGAATTCGGATGGAACGAACGATCTAGGAATAACTATTTCTTTGTCGACAACGTTTCTTGCGTTTCTTGTATCTGGACACAAAAAACACAGATCTTCAATCGTTTATAGGCGATGAATATCGATAATGGTATTGTAGGATCTTTGCTATAATTAGTTTATTTAAAATGGATTAAACTGGTGTTGGTTAAACAGGAAACGATGATTGTTTAATGTGAACTAAACACGATAACGTGTTATAATTAAGACAACTAAATAGTTAATTAGCATCCCTTTGTCTCTTGTCTTAGCTCCACCACGCACGTGTTCCACGACCGTTCGTGATCAGGGTCACGCAGGCCTTTTCCGTGAAACTATTCGATCGAAGGACCGACGATACGTTGTTGAGCCTGTCGGCACTTTGGTTTTCTCGCGACTTTGTTTATAGTTCGCCCGATATCTCTTAGGCCTTTCATCCACGATATTACAGTATTATACTGTATAAGATTTAATTTCTCGGTGATTTTAGTTCTATTTGTCTTATGAAGAGTATAAGATATAATATGCACAGTACAGGTGATGTTAAACAAGATTTTCAATGTTACAGCAATCTGCGACGAGCAGAATCGTCATCTCAGGAACGCTGAAGAGTTTCACCATCCAATCGACGGTGACTACCAACTTAATGCACATCAGCCCAAGATTCTACGACCATGGACACGGATTGGTAGCCAGCAAGATGAATCTAACCTTGGCTGCCGTGAAGAAAATTACGAGTCCTCTACCCAAACTGAACAATCTGGTATCCACTGGCAACCTGGTTTACACTTACAGCAATCCTTTCTCAGACGTCGAGGAACGCAGAGTCGGCAAGATATTCGAGGATTTGGGTAAGATGATCGTTTCGGATAGCGTCAGTTCTATTAGCTCGAGCGAAGAAGCCACGAAGGGTCAGAATCTTCGAAGCTTTTCATCTGACTCGTCCAGCTCGTCCAGTTCGATTTCCAGCAGCGAGGAAGACCATTTCTGGCAGCCTAAACCCACGCTGGAAGATGCTCCTCAGAATCCTTTGTTGCCCCTATATATTGGCTACAAGGGCAAATATGTTGGAAAATCTAACGAAATAGACGTCGTAGTGAAAAGCAAAGAACTTATTTTACAAATAGCCAACGAGATGGAAGAGCCGAACGACGTGTATAAAAATCAAATTCTCGACAAGTTCACGATCCTGTCCAGTCTACTTCGTACGATGAATAAGAAGCAATTGTTACAAGTCGAGAAGGACATACGTCTCTCTCCTCACGAACTGAAATCGATCGACAAGACTCTGGCTCCTAAACAAAACGCTTGGAGCGTGTTGAAATCTGCTGTCGCTCACACTGGAACTGGACCAGCTTTGTTGGTTATCAAGAACTGGATCGAGACGAAGGAAGTCGATTCCACGACAGCTGCTGATCTCTTGACTAAACTTCCCAAGACAGCTCGTGCACCTACTGCTGAATACATCAAGGAATTGTTCGTGAGTATCTATCGTATACGAAGTTGATTTGTGATAATATTAACTCGTAATATATGAAATTTTCAGTTGTAACAATGATGTTTTACGATGTACTAAATCTTCTTGAATTCGCGTTTCCCAGGAACTAGTTACAGGTGAGACAGTGAAGAACGATCTAGTCATCAGCGGCCCGGCGATCGTAGCATTCAGCGAATTGGTCTATAACGCTCAAGTGAGCAGAAAGGCTTTGCACAATCACTATCCGGTGCATACGTTCGGTCGTCTCACATCCAAACACGATCAGGTAGTTACCAAATATTACATCCCCTACCTGGAGAAGGAATTGAAGAAAGCTGTCGAAAGTGGCCAAAGCACGGTCATTCAGACTTACATCATGGCTTTGGGTAATATCGGTCATCCGAGGATTCTCCCCGTTTTCGAGCCTTACCTGGAAGGCAAAGTAAAGGTGACGGTGTTCCAGAGGACGTTAATGGTCTCAGCTCTGGCCAAATTGGCTGAAAGTTTTCCAAAATTGGCGCGTTCGATTTTGTACAAGATCTATCTGAATACGATGGAAGATCACGAAGTGCGTTGCACCGCTGTCTTCATTCTGATGACGACCGATCCTCCGTTAATCATGTTGCAACGAATGGCAGAATTTACCAAGATCGACAGGAACAAGCACGTAAACTCGGCCGTGAAGTCGACTATGGAGAGCCTGGCGGACTTGAAGGGACCCGAATATCAAACGCTGGTGAAGAAAGTTCGCGCTGCAAAGAATCTACTGAGTCCAAACGATTACAGCTACCATTATTCTCACGGATACGCCACCGAATCGATCACGGACGGAGGGAATATCATTTCTCAAACGATCCTGAACTACATTGGCAGCGATGATAGTCTGATTCCTAGCGTTATATATTACGCCGTGTACTCTTCTTACGGAGACTTCAAGCTCCCTCCTTTCGAAGTGGTAACCATGGTTTCGAGCATTAGGTCACTTTTGGAATTAAACACCAACCAGAAAGGGAAGGGAGGTATCAGATTGGCGGCTGAGAAGATCGCCGAAGAGTTGAATATCCTTCCTGAAAAACCTATTCCTTTAGAAGGAAACATTTTTTGGAACGGAAAGTACGGAGCGAAGTTCTGTCCTTTCGATAAGACTGCTCTCTCTCTATTGCGTGAATGTAAGTGTTTCTAAATATTTGACGTTTTAACGATATTTTTCATTAAACACAAAGCGATTTTTAGATAATCCTTTATTCGTAGATAACAAGATTATCTGCTTTTTGCGAAGGTCAGAGCGCTTCTGACGTTTCTACTAATTTAATAGTATCCAAGATTCAGGTTGTTTTAACAAAATCGTATATTAATCGTGTATCGTTTGTAATTCTAGTGTTGACGATGTATCTAAAGGGCGAAAGGGAAGGAAAGCTCATCAACCGATTAGGATCCTACGATGTAACATTTGGCTTCCCCACAGAAACTGGATTGCCATTCGTCTACACTTTTGAACTACCCATACTTCTCAAAATCACTGGAGCTATAAACAGCGAGACGAAGAATCTAAAGACTTTGAAAATGAAAACCGATCTTCGCATGCTCTATGCGACGAAGATTCAAGGAAGATTTGGCTTCGTCACGCCCTTCGAGTGCCAGCATTACATCGCCGGCGTCGATCTGGACTTTAACGTTTACCTACCAATAAAACTGACTCTGGACATAGACCTATTTAAGCGTAGCTTCGAAATAAAGATTTTGCCATTGAAGGGAGAAGAAAAGGCACGATTATTGCATTACAGCGTCGTTCCATACGTCGCCAGTCACAACATTTTGAGTTTACGTCCTCTGCTGACCGAGAAAACAACGCAAATGCTAATTCCCGACGATATCTATTCCGATACTACCTCAGATTGGGATCTGGTGAAGGTGGAGATAGAAGGTGACAGATATTACAATTACAAGAACTGGCTTGAACTGGACATCGATGACTTGATCAATATCGTTATAACTCCGTGGACCTCGGATAACGATAACTACCGCAAAGTAGACATCTTCCTGAATCTGAAACGCGAACAGGTGGCACCATTCGTATTCAAAATATCGTATGACTTTATGGAAATGGTACCCAGCACTATAGACGCTAAATTATGGACACCCAAAGCTACAGCCGTGGAGCCATCCGACAAGGAGCCTGACAGCGAAGTTCGTAGGGAACAATGGATGAACGAGGCTGCCAAGGGTATCAAATTGGCCAAATCACAGGTGGTAGATATTCAAATAGAAATTCCAGTGACAACCGAAGAGAGTATTGAGAACGTTATAACCCTCGCCATGTCCTACAGCGAAGTTGAGAAGAAAGGACGAACGTTGCTATATTGGGCCTTTAAAACTTTGTTCGAAGTCTGCGCCACTTCCCAGACGAAGGTCACGCCAGATAACACGATATTCTACGATAAGGTCGCTCAATTGAAACCCAAGGTAGAATTTAACGCAGATTTGCGCGTTGGAAGTGTCTGTTCCATTGGTGAACAGTTGAACATCAACGGTGAAGCTACCCAGAGTAAGGAGTTAAGGGAACGGATCAAGAATTCATCTTTGATCAAAACTTGCCAGAAGCAAATACAGCAGGGTAACAAGATCCTTCGAACCTGTCAAAATGCTGCTGCGATCTCTATGATTCTTGATCAAATAGCTGTCTCCATGGATTTCCAATCGTCTTCTATTGTGAATTTCATCACCAAGCTTCTCACCGTTGTAATAAACGCCGATTATTTGAAAGAATACGCGGACGTTCGCACACATTTAATGGATTCTAAGGTCGTCGGCAAGAAGAAGATCGACATCGTGGCCAATCTGACCGACGATTTCGAAAGAGCTGACGTATTAATCTCTACTCCCACTATGAACATTTACCTCGAGCACCTAGACCTGTCCGCTTTTGAAATTTCTCCGGATAGCATTCTGATGGCTGCAGACGAGGACATGGATATTCAAAACCTCTTGTACAACGAGGACGAACGTGAGTATAATTACAACAATTGTAAAGCCACTTTTTCGAGTTGGTTATATTATCGATTCGAGGGTGGAATACGAAGCTGACCTTTGAATAATTTCTGAAGTGAGCGCGTAGTGATTCCTAGCTTCTTAATAGATATCAAACTACTACTAGGAAAAGAAACGTGAATCTGATTGATTACAGTGTCGACTAATTTGTCTTGTCGATCAAAACTGTTACATCGAAGCGAAGAATCTCTAAATATATTTTTAACTCTGCATGATAGACTGATCGTTTACTTTTACAGCCGCCTGTATATTGGATAAGACCAGGGCGCAAACATTCGATAGCAGAGAGTACCCTCTGAGATTAGGCAACTGCTGGCACGTCGTCATGACCACGTATCCTCAAGCGGATCCAGATAATCTGCATAACAAGTTACGTATGCATAAACTTGACAGTGTGAGCATTCTCATTCGTGAAATGGAAACCGGACAGAGGGAAGTGAAAGTTTTACTTGGTGACAAGGAGATCAAATTGGTACCTACTCCGACCCAACTACAAGTTTTTCTGGACGATCAGCCCATCAAGATAACTAAGGACATAAGTTGGCAGGAAAGGAAGGACGACGAGGTTTTATTCGAGATCTTCCAAATCGATGATTACTCTATCGGCTTGGCTTCCGACGAATACGAACTGTACCTTGTTTACGATGGAAAACGTATAATGATCAAGGTAAATAACAAAGTATAGATTTAAATTAATTTCTTGCTCGAATATCTTCCGTAGATAGCCATTAATGCTTTTAGCCTTCTATAATTGTTTCTGAAAAATTAAGAATTAATTATACGTTTCCATACTAAGATTTGGAAATGTATAAAAAGTGGATTTGCTTGCTTTCTAAGCAGATCGCATAGCAAGGAAATAATTTCGCTTTAAAAACGAAATTAATCATTTTCTGATTCGAAAGATACGCGAACAGCAACGGATTAAACGACATTTGATTAAATAAAAAGTCAACAGCGTGATTAATAATATATCGAAATTCGTAGGCGGGTGACAAATTCCGCAAAGCCATCCGCGGTCTCTGTGGTAACTACGACGGGGAGCAGATCAACGACTTTATGGCTCCGAAGAATTGCATTCTTCGAAAACCCGAGTATTTCATCGCCAGCTACGCTCTGACCAAGGAGCATTGCGAGGGTGAGTCTTTTGAGAACTCGAAGTTGCTGACGGACTACGATTGCGTACACGAAGAGAGGACTCGTTTGAGCAACGTGATCAGCGACAAGGAATCTGGACGAAAAGATACTGAGGAATCAGGCTGGGGATACCATAAACAAGACAAAGGCAAACAGTGCACCATCATGAAGACTCATATAAAGGAGACCAACGACTCGTTATGCTTCACGATTCGTCAGATGCCTTCCTGCGCACTTGACTGCTCGGCTACCGAGATGAAACAGAAAGATTATCAATATCATTGCATGAAGAAGAACAAAATATCACTGGGCTTGAGAGACAGAATCAATAAGGGTGCCAAACCTGATCTCAGCCAGAAGTCAGTCAGCTTAACCGAATCCATCAGCGTTCCTCTTGCTTGTAAGGTCTAATACCGATGTACCTTGCTTACCTACCTCATATACTTACATGTTCTTGTTAGTATCTGCGGTAGTTTTATATTTAGCTCGTAATCCAATGTTTTAGTAAAATTTACTCTTTACAAAACCTGTGGTGTTTTATATTGTTTGTTTTACTTCCTTTGTCATATAGTTCTAGATCGTTAAACCGTTGGAAGCATGCGTCATAAATAATTTTCGTGTCATTCTTTCGATACACCTTCCATGCGCAACTGTTTCGATCACTCTACTTCCATAAATTTTATTCGCGAAATTTTCCAGTCAACGATAAAATATGTACATAGATATATCAAATCGATACACAGAATTAGTCAAAATCAACAAAATTTCTCGATACTGTAACGCGCTATATATATTATTTCTTCGAGATATTTTCCATTTATTTCTATGATTTATCGTACATGCTTTTCTGTAACATACGTTGTAATCGTAATTGTAATCGTTGAGATTATTTCATTTTTGACACGGAGGATCGTGAATAGGGCATTTCAAGCGGAGTTGATTTAGGTGACAATCCATCTTCTTAATCTTCTCGCAGAGATCGGCTTCTTTGATGCAACAAGCTTGCTGTTCGAATTCTCTTCTCAAAGAACATACCTTCCGTTGTTTGTCATTCTTCATTTCGATTTTTCGTCGTGAACTTGTTTCGTACGCTTCGTCTATGGAACTTACCAAGCGCATCTGGTTTAGTTTGCGAATGTTCTTCTCATGCTCCTCGTATGGTTCACCTAAATTTAGAGTTTCAATTTCGTTTAATTCGCATTTAATCGGTGTAATCATCAGAACTTAATTTTCCATCTAAAATTCGTTAAGCTCTTACTTCTATATATTGGCACGGCTCCCGCTTCCAGATTTTTCTGGATTTCGTGAATCTCTTTCTCGCATCTTTCATAGTACGTTCCACGTAAGATCAACGTTGGTTTCCTATCAATTTGACAATCCTGACATTTCCTCTTTAACTTTGTCTTCTTATCGCGCATATAGCGTTTATATTCCAAGCATCTCAGCATCTCCTCGATCAAAGTGAACCGTGTGTTGTCGATTCTGGTGAATACACCTGGTCGTTGCTTCGTTCTCAGCAAATGATGTAACTGTAGCGAAGAAAACGAGACAACGACGATAACGAGACAATATCTTTTTTTTCTAATTCACCTTGAAGAGGATGAACAGTATCCACTGTATGGACTCGCGTTCGATTATCGTCTGCACGCATTCTATCTCTTCCTGTTTGAACCTATCGTACGATAATACACATACATCATCTGTTAAACAACGTTACCTATTCCACGCGAGACTATCAGATTTCGACTATTTCATGTAAAATGAGTCGAATGAAATTATTGGGTTGGCAATTAAGTGATTGCCAACACAATGTATATTACTACGAGAAATTCCAGGGTACATAGGAATGTGCCAAGACTTCCAACAAATTGAAAGATACCAAACCTCTTCATGTTCTTCACGGTTTCCTCGTTCTTCGTATAGACTTCGTTCAACCATCGTCGCATTTTCTCTACGTCAAGGACGGTTTTCCTGATCCAATAACCACGCCAGAACGCTTGGATCCTCGTGGCCATCTCGTTATAGTAATCTTGCCACGTTTGATGGACACGATGCACCAGATATCGATCGACGATGATCCTGGTACGATAGCCACGCCAATAACGTTGAATGCTGACTGCGCTCTGCTGCAGCAATCGGAAATGTTTTCGGCTGAGGATGCCGCGGATCCAGGCCTGCACTGCCGAGTCGAAATTCAATTCAAACGTTGTGACGTCGGAAGAACGGTATTCTAATCGAATTTTTCGGAATGAAGAATGGAGAACGGATAGTGTGTATTTAAAGAGAAAAATCTGTATTTCAGCATCGTTACAATTTTCAGTCGAATTCATATGTACTTGTACCATTGCTTGTCTTCTATTTTTCATGACTATCGAAATTAATACGAGGATTATTCCGCGCACGGATCTATCCCACGATAATTTACCAAGTAATAATATCGGTAAATCGACGAAAGTCTCGTGTTGTGGATAATAAGTTTCTCTTCTACAGCTTCAGAATTTTCCATCGGATGATCTATATAATTTGTAAAATCTACTTGTCAAATTTCGTTTGTTTCATTATCGAATTTATCGATATTATAAAAGGCAGTTAGCTGACGTTAACGATTAGTAATTTGGAAGATTTTACTAACAATGTTAAATTACGCAAACGTGGCCAGATATGAATCTCAGATCATTGTCAATATCGTTAGTTGCAATAACGAAAAAACTAAAAGAAGAACTCGCCGATGACTTATTAGATCGATACGTCGTGATCTTGACCTTAAGCAATCAATATCTTGAAGTACAGTTATAATTACGACACACGAGGCTTTATTATTAGCGCTACTCGCACCCAGATTGGATAAGAACGATAACTCGCGTACAAGTTGTGGTTATCGAGCCTGAGGTTATCTTTCCGCGCGTACCACAGAATCTTCGTCAGGAGATCGTAAAAAAATCTGAAAACCTTTTTTACGGAAGCTCACAGAAATTATCTTCGAACAAGAGTCATTAACCTGTATTCTGCGTGCAGCGATAAAATACAAATGCCTGGTCGCTTCCGCGAGTGTGTCTCTGCGTTTGACTTCCCTTTCGAACTCGATGGGATCCACCGTAAGTTCCGCCACGGATGCCATCGAGAAAGATTATTTCCACGCGTAAGTATGTTTTTATCAATGGGAGTTCGCGAATGATCTGGTAAATTGTCGATGCGAACTTCGCTACATGCTTCAAACTATCGATCGTCGAATGTACGTTGTGCGAAACAATCGGTGGATTTAAAGAATTTCTGTTTACCGAGTCCACTTATCTGAACATGAATTTTTGTTATGCGGACATAGGTAGAAGGGAGAATCAGTGAACTTTTATTACACCAAGTGTTTGTCTTCATTTGGATTCAGATAAACGAGCTACTCGCAAGCTACGCCGATCAACTTCAAAATAGAAAAACAGATAAAAGTGATGACGTTAGGTGAATTATTTTTCAAAATCTACATCGCTATCCATTAACTGTTTATATCGGCTTGGCAACTGAGTAATTGCGAATTTTGTCAATACCACCTAATGACAAATACCAATACCGTTTCTTTGTGATAAACGAACTTATGGAAGTATCACAAAATCCTTTGTTTCTTACAATCGTACATCGATCGTGTATCTAGGTAACGAAATTGAAAAATCCGCAAAAGATGGAGCTGATCGGTTTAGCTTTTGATTTTCTATTATCCAAATTCGAATGAAACGAAAATGCGTGGCACCGAAGATTTTTCGTGCTCGCGTATCTGTGTCAACATAAAATGATGAAAATAAATTATAACGTATCGTTTGTACAACTAAACGGTTGTTGAGTCACGAAAAAATATATTTGACAAGATCAAAAGTGACGAATACATTTTTTGTTCGTAAGTACACTTCACACATCGGTACCATGTTTCTTAGGAAGAATTTCAAAGTCAAGGAGCAAGGCTGATCAGAGAATCGTTTGACACAGTAGAAACACAAGGAGAGATGTGACAAAAGATATAAACGTGATCGCTAACACTGCTATAACGATGCTCTTCTTTCTTCTGGATGTTCTTGTCAACACGTGAAAGTCCTTCCGAGCCTGTAAAATCACATAGTGAATATTAATAAAATGAAAAGAATGCAACTTGAAGGATATTCCTCGATAACGTACGTATATGACGAACAAAATATAAAAGAAAATACACGAGAGAGTTTTAATTATAAAATACAATTAGCAAAGTGAAAAAGTAACGAACGAAGCGGCACATGTTTAACGTGTCTGCGCGTCGTTAATCGTCGCTCGATGCTCGAGTAATTAACTGTATCGTTTCAACGCGTATAAATAAAAGAGCGTAATCACGACACGCACAACCCTCGGGGAAATAAATGATACGAACACTGGGGTCGTAGTCGGCAATGCGTTCGGCTATTGATCGACGCCGTTTCAATGAATATTTTTCATGCCGCCAATCTAATTATGTCTCTTTGTTATGACGGAATATGGGTTACTGAACAAACTGAGCTCCCCGTGCATAGCGAATGCCTGGCTCTTTTATATAACACGTTGACTGCCGGGTAAATTTTCTATCTTTCGTCTGTAACACCTAAATTTAAAATTATATATCGTAATATGTTAATGCGTATTTTAAAAGAGAATAAAATCGTTTAAACGTTTAAATGTTTATGAATAAATTGCTACTGTGTGATTGGACGTATCAGGAATTTTACGAAAATGATTGTTTCATTTTGTAAATACCTTTGACAAGACCGGCGTCAATTTTTTATTGTAGTTTCGTTATATCATTTACGAAATACCTGTGTATACATTTGTGAACTGGCTATTTCATTATTAATAATCTCGCGATGTTGCGCATAATACGACACTGCACTTTAACAAATTTCGACTAAATGAAACGACGAGTGTATTCGTCTTGAATAAAATTGATCTCAAAATTGAAGAAACTATAATTTCTTTAGGAAATCGTTAGGACAATTCTGTTTCTATTATCTCTTCTTTGTTGTATATTTCTTCTTATCATATATTCTTCCAAAGAAAGAGTTAAATACTTGAACAAACCCGGTATCGCACTGACGATTTTTACGGCGTTCGACGTAAAATCGTTAAAATGTTAAGTAATTTACCATAATTTGCAAAGTCTGAGTCTTTTGAACGAGGTCATCGAGCCTCTGGCCCCTGTCAATCATTTTCTGTAGGCCATCCATCAATATTTTTCGGATTTCCGCCAGTTCTGCCTCTAACTTCGGTACTATTTCATTCTGTTTATTGTACTCGTGCTGAAACAACGATGGTTGTTGAATTCTTAGTAAAAAATATCGCCGTTTAAACTCGGCAAGGTCGTAGGTTAAACGGTCGGACGTACGACTATCTCCTTTAGAGGTTTCGAGAGATCGATGACCGCTAGATTGGTTAGGTCCCTCGTGAGATCAACCAGAATCGGTAGCTCCCTGTAAATGCTTCGCAATCTCTCGAGAAACACCTGGGAACAGAATTCCAGCTTGGCTGCTGACGAAGGACAATCCGGTTTCAACGTGAGGCAGGCATAATGTAGTTCACCGATGAGCACGTGCACCGTGTAGCTGCAAGAGAATGATATTTCTAAAGAACATCCTTTAGAAATCGTTTAGATATTTTTGCAAGAATTATTTTCCAACCGTCTGGAATCAATTTGACGAGCAAAAAGAGTGTTTTTATAACTTATACAAATACTTTTATAATCACTTGAAAACAAGGTCCTGTCGCGCAATTGCGATAATATCGGTAACACAATTAAAAAAGGTATTCCAAAAGTGAAAATTCTAAAAGTGAAAAGTAGGCGAAGTTTGACAAATGGATCTTATAATTAAATTACAATTCCGTTGATTATCTTCATTGGTGTAAAAGATCGTAAAGAAGAATATCTATCTAATGAGTTATCGTGCAAGAGGACTATACGCAAAAATAGATGCAGCTATGTGCAAATAATCTTCGCAATCATAGTGTCGTCGTACAAAATTATTCTTCTCAAGAATCTGATTAATATGAAAATATCAAAAGAATGTCATTGAAAACGTCGAACAAGTAAGTTTCCAACAATCGTTCGATGAATATTTTTTCGACTATCGAAAGGTCTTGCGATTTCGATGCGCCGCGTATAAAACGAAAACGATTATCGTGATTAGAATTAGCACACTTACTTGCCCCGATCGAGACTGATCTTATCGTTCTCCAACGTCTTCAGTCCGTCGATTGTGCTGAGCGTGATCGCCCTGTACGTTGCATCCTGCTTCACCGGGTAACAATCCGCCACGATCTTGCAGCCGGATTTCTCCCAAAATGCCACCAACGCGTAGTGCACCGTTTTATTCATCTTCCTCACAGGACAATAATCCGCTGCCTTCGTCCATTTAAATAAAGTAGACGTTACGAATGATCACCTATATTCTCTCAATATATCACGCGATAATACGGGTAACAGGATAATTATAGTTATAATTTGATACTTCGATTATTATGTTGATAATTATAGTTGATAATTCAAGCCTCGAGAGAAGGACTAAAATTTTCGTATGTTCTATCGGTTTCGTCTTATCGAATTTATTGAGTGGGGGAGATTTAACAAGCAAAAACGATTTCAAGAGTATAAATATTTCTCGAATTGTAGCGACTCGAAGAAAGACAAGTTCAACCTTCAGTCAGCGATCGTTTCTTCAAAAAGGAATAGATTAATTGTTTACCTTGAATATGTACCTTGAATATGAGAAGGCTACGTAGATGCAGACGCAATACGAATTCTTGATTTGTTGTTCTTTGAATTGCAAGATGTAGATATGCGTGTACTTATTGCATCGAGCTGTTTGATCTCAATGATCAAATTCTCATTTGCAGAGGTAAATTTCGTCTCGGAGAAATCGCACTTTGTTAAATCCAAGTTATACGGGCAAACTAACACTCGCGACAAAAAATTCAAGATACGGTAAATTTATATTTCAGCTTATATAAGAGCAACAGAAAGGAATGAACAAAATTGCAGCCTCATACATATTTTCGAGCTACAGAGTTTATGGTGTGTACATAACAGCGAAGTAGTAGAACGATCCATCGATTTGATTTACCTTTCTTCCAGTTCGATCCACTCAAGTGCCGCGTATTCGTGACGGATCTGCGGTGCAGCAGATATTTTCAAAAATCGATGGTCGTCGGCTGAACACTGACAGCGCACTTACGTTATGAAACACCGAGGGTTATTCGCCAACCGTTCGCTCGGACGTCTCGATCAGTTTCAGAGACGGACAGAGGCGGGCAGAGGCAAACACGTTGCTTTTCGTTGGTTGTTTACCAGGCCCGGTCGGTGTATCAAGTATGACTAATGAAACAAGTTTCGATAATGCACGATACGCGGCTCGAGCGAACTCGCTTTCTTCTTGAAGCTATGGTGACGTTCATGAGCGATACCCGTATTATCTATTGCAATTAGCTTCTTTGCGAGCTATTTCGTCTTTCTGCGATCCATCTCGTTTATGGACAGTTAGATATAGATACAACGAATTTACTATATTTACGTTTCAGTTAACGTACGAAGGACAATCGATTTTTATCTTGCAGTATTTCCGTAAAGAGGCGACTTTAAGCGTAGGGGTTAATTTATGTTTGGAAAGTGGGCACGGTAGAATGGGGATGATTCATTAGGCCTCCTTAGTTGATATTTGATAATGAGAGTGTATTTACGTAGTGCAGATTACGTGAGCAAATATTTTTTGTTAAATTATGCAAAAGTAAACACCGGCCTAGAGTATTAGTCCTATTGTTCTCTTTGGGTCTACGTTACGAAGTAACAATTACATTTTATTAGACATTATTAATATAGAGATGGTTTCTAAGTAATCTGATTAATGTATATTTTCGGCAGATGTTATAATTCGTAGCTTGTTACGAAAAAAAGAATTCTTGACAGTATTAAGATTTTTTCATTAATTATATAGTTATTAGAATAGCATTAGTATTAGTACAGTAGTATATTAGTTATATAGTCCCAACCTTAGGCCGATGAGTTGTCCAGTACCTGCGGTTTACAGTAACTGCGTTGGCAGTAACTGTGCCCTCGTGGCCAAGGATTTTTCCTTCTGGAAATACGGCTCTAACGGTGGTCGGTAACCATGAGCGAACAGAATAATGGAACTTTTCCAAGGCTGTTAAAAACGTCTTTCAGCAAATACAACGCTGCTTGTGCTGACCCCGCCCCTCTGAAATTGACCGTGGAAGGGAAGAGCCGAGGCCAAAGGGCACTTTTCCGCATTTTCGTCGAGAGATATCGTCGAACATTCGAAACAGTACGAAACACTTGAACGGACAGCTTAGAATAACGTTAGAAATCAATTTCTTCGTCGACACGCTCCTGCAAAAGTATCAAAGTTGGAGTGATTTAGATCTCAATCGAGTCGGATATGAGCTAATTATACAGTCAACGGTTACCTTCGCCTAAGACATCTGAGCCAACCGTCATCTCAGTTACCTGTTGCTACAGTTGAAGGAGCATCCAGAGTGGCGATCGTACGATTGGAAGTGGTTTCACCATCGCATCAATTCAGCATCAAAGATGTTCAGGTTATTAGATGTGTGAAGAAAGGAACGCATGGATAAATCGTAAGATAGAAAGTGTATTTTAATATAAAAGTGTAAATACAAGTAATATAACTTGAGCTGGTCTACATCCGCATAACGATTCAGTGCTACGAACAGCGGTCCAATATCGCCAAGCCAATCGTCCATTCCCCACGTGAGTTTATTTACTTGTCTTTATTTATGTGAATCGTGAATAGAATGGAGGCAAAATTGATACATCTATTAGCTGAGCGTGGGGCAATTAAGACAAAGCTAATGATTTTTAAGAATTTTGTGGAAACAGCAGATCTCAATTCAGATAGTCTAGCTTTCGAGAAATGCGTCAAGGCAAACAGGAGTCTGTATAGCCAATTCGATCGCGTTCAGTCACAAATTGAAATAATTGTAGTCGGTACCCAGTTAGAAGCGGTGAATTTAGAAGAACGCGAGTCCTTTGAAGCCATATATTTCGGCGTGATATCTGGTGCTGAGAAGCGTTTAAACGATGTCCGTATTACGCAAACGTCAGCGAATGATCCAATACCGGGGACGTCTGGTTCGCATACTACACCGTGTCTTCCTGTGATTCAGCCCGCGACCTTTGACGGTAACCTGGGAAAATGGCATCGGTTAATGCAGTGGGAAAAACGTGTTATGCAGGAAACAGATAGAGAGAATATCTACGAAGTCGCTAAATTAATTCAGCAACGGGCTGAATGCCTAGAAAAACAGAAAGTAGCGAAATCAGCCGTGAGCTCCACGATCATTATTGAAGAACCAGAACATTCGCGCGCCACAAACACCAGTGAACAATCGCACGCCACAAACAGTACTGAACATTTGCGCGCCATAAACAGTAGTGTAAACAGTAGTGAAAACAGTAGTGAACATTCGCGCACTACAAACAGTAGTGAAAACAGTAGTGAACATTCGCGCCCCACAAACAGTAGTGAACATTCGCGCACTACAAACAGTACTGAACTTTCGCACGTCACAAACAGAGGTAAACATTCGCGCGGCGTAAACATTATTGAAATTTCGCATGGTGTAGCATCTCACGTCGTTAGTTGTAAATGTTGGCTGTGTCAAGGCGAACACGCGTTACATAGATGTCCTCAACTATTGACCATGGCGTTCCCGGAAAGACACGAAACAATTAAAAAATTACGGGTCTGTTTCAATTGCCTCTATTTCGGACATAATGTAAAGGATTGCACGCGTAGCAAGTGCAAGAAGTGTGGGAAGAAACATCATACCGTGTTGCATCGCGAAAACTCGACCAAGAGAGTGACAACGACGTATGTTCAGCCACAACTGTCCCATGTAGCACAAGCTTGCATCTGGAGTTCAGTCAATAACGAATGCACGGTCTTGTCGACTGCGATAGTGTATGTTATGGATGATGTGGGCAACAAACATCAATGTCGTGCTCTGCTAGACGCGGGATCACAGGCTCACTTAATAACAGAAGACTTTTGTAATAAATTGAAACTCACGCTCATGCCTGTTGACATAACACTCAGCGGCGTAGGAGACAGTATAAATCCCATACGGTTCAAAACACAATTACGCATAATTTCGGGATACAATGAATTTATAGCGGACCTTTCATGCCTGGTGCTAAAGAACATCACCGATAAAATTCCAAACGTTCCGCTGGCGATGGTGAATGTACCAATACCACCCGGTGTCATTCCGGCTGACCCACACTACCAGTATCCAGACAGCATCGATCTTTTGATCGGAGCTGGTCTATTTTGGAAATTGCTGTGTGTCGGACAATACAGAGTGAGACCAGGGAATCTTGTTTGGCAAAAAACGCACCTTGGTTGGGTATTGGGCGGTTGTTTTTACTGGTTAGATAAAGAAAACGACTTTATGTAATCGTGCCACGTGATGACAAACGCACGATTCAATCGCGTAACTCTGGGAAATCCAGGAGACTAGTTCTCGAACGGCAGAAAAATCTATGGGATGACCAGGAGCTCACGTGCGATAAACTATGGACGACTCTCACGCAGGTGGAGACTTGCTTAAACTCGCGTTCTCTCCATACTCTCTCGTACGATCCTACAGATCTCACCTCCATGACTTCTGCTCATTTTCTTATTGGCGATACATCGACAGTGCTCTCAGAACTCGATCTCACTAATATCAGCCAAAATAAGCTAAATATATTGCAACTTCTTCGGCAAGCCTGTTAACATGGTAGCATCGGCAGTATCTGTATGGAGTACAACAGCGAAAGTGGAAATCCACCGGCGTCAGTCAAATCGGAGGCTATAGTGCTGGATCAACGACAATCTACTTCCGCGGTAGTGGCGCTTTGGTCGAATCATTAACCTGTATCAGGGATTCGACGGGATTATCAGGATGGTCTCGCTCCAAACTGCTGACGGCGTTCTTAACACTTAGCCAAAGGAACGGGGAGATCTCCTCTCTGTGAAGAATATCGCTGCGTGACCGAAGGAGGAGATCTCTCTTTTTAACTTTAGTAACGCTTTTTATCTTTTGTTGGTGTTATTATTCGTTATCATTTACCTGGAATTGTTTCCAATTAATTGCGCCACTTTTTTTGTTTTTTATAAAGTATAGTATATAATAATATGTACCGATTTAGTGGTATTAGAATTAATTGGAAACTCACATTATTAGTTATAATTAAATAAAGTTATAATCGATAGATACCACACAAATACAAACAAAAAATATTAAAATGCATGATGAATTTTTAATTTCACATGTAAGTCGTGTTATTTATCTTTAGTCGTCTTTAACTTTATTAGTTTTTAATTTTATCTATATTTTTATACTTTTACTATATATTTTTAATTTGAGTTTTTGTATAAACAATATGTGAAATCGTTAAATATAATCATTACCGCAAAATATAATTAACTATTTAAATAATTTTTAGACTTTTTTGTCTTTTTTAGTAGTGAATATTTCTTGGAAAAATGTGTGATGGATAGTGTATAAGATAGCTTATCTGAGGGCGGTAGAAACTCGCTGTAGCGCACGCGGTTGGCTAAGTACTAAGAGACCCGTGACAAGGCTCTGTATCCTGCCAAACGCTAAGGAACCTGAAGACATTACTCATAGATAGATTATTTAAGCACGATTATTGGACAGCTGCCAGTATTCTGCAAATAGTTCTATCAAATAGATAGCAACTAAAGTGCTTTCTCTGTATAAACGAGGATGGTTCTTCGAACCAATTAGTTTTCGTCGCCACACAGGTGGATACGGCGTCAAAGCTGGAGTAACTTAGATCGCAAATAGCAATATAACAGACAGTTAAGCCAGAAGACACATTCATTGGATATAATTTGATGTATGTACTATCGATCTATTACATGTTAATAGTAATATTGTATTAAAATTTTGTATTAATTATTTTTTATGAAAATACTTCTGGTACATTTCAGATATTGCATGAGTCGACTATTTCGAAATTTGAAGAAGTGAGCAGAAAAGGGTTAAACGAATTAAAAATTTTGTGACAGAATGATCATTGTTCCTACGCGCATTAAATATTTATGAAACGACATAAAATATTGTAAAGATTATAATATAACGTAATAATGTTATAAATACATTATAAACGTGTAAAAAAATTGAGGATAACGAACGTTATGTATTTATTTTGTTTACGATTGATTTACTATTGTAGAACGCAGTGTTAATCGAACTGAGGTTACTACAGAGATATCGATCGCATATCTTCGGACAGAGATCGCAGAACATTCATCTGATCGCGCTAATAGTGTCCGATAATGGATTTCAAAATACATTCGGTCGTTTCCGTTAATTAAATACCTGACGTAGATATGGCGGTCTAATTAAATCGTAGATCTTGGATCGTATTAAAATGAAGGTATTAATCGAAACCATTAGACGACAGCCATCGTTCGATGCTTTGAGAGTTTGTCTCCAGCCAATTAATACTGTTTTCAATCTCCTCGATCGCATTTCTCTTGGCATTTTCAGTTACTTTCAGGTCAACTTCTCTTAGAAAAAATTGTCTTGCCTGTAAAATGAGTTTATTAAAATTTTTTATATATCCTAATATTATATAATTATAGGATTTAATATTTATTTAAAGATATCATAAATTAGGATTTCCGATGATTTCTATCTTACATGATAAGTTTATTCACGATGAGTTTATTATAATTATTTATTAAGACAACTAAATAGTTAATTCACAATTCACAATTAATAATTTATACATATAACAACTCAGCAACTCAACTCTCGACTCTTCACAACTCGACTCTCAACTCACAACTATTCCTTTTTTTTTTTTACGCGAAGAAATTCTCATGGACACTCCGCCGCTGCGACACAGCAGCAGAGCAGTGTCGGACTCCTACCGAATAAAACTTTACGATGGCCTGCTTACACGTCTAACAGGACAGTCCGGTGCCGGTGCAGTCCTAAAATTTCCTAACTGATGATTTAGCGCTAGAGGAGGTCATTGCCCCTAGCGCTATCCCTTCCGCTAATCGCGACCCGTTGGGGGCGGCGGTCACGATTATCCCTGGACCCTTCACCACTCGACTCTCAACTCACGACTTCCCAACTTAATTTTTCAGGTAACGACCACGTAGTAAAGGCTGCCAGGTAACGACCACGTGGTGAATGCTGCCAGGTAACGACCACGTGGTGAAAGCTACCAGGTAACGACCATCTGGTAATAACTCCCAGGCACTTTTGGCCTAACGACACTTAGGCCTTCTCGCAATATTGTTTCTAGTTCATCCGATATTTCTTAGGCCATTTGTCCACGATATTACATAGTATTAACCATTATTCTTATAAGTACCCAGACACTTGATTGATTTTTACAAATAATACCTGAATTTTACTTTACAAATTTGAGAAGTCCTATAAATTCTACTATAAATTCTACTACTTTATCCTATAAATGTATACTTTGTTTTTTTATTATAATTTTGTGCAAATCGACAAATTTATCAGTATTCGTACTGATATTAGCTTCTAAAACCGTGTCGTAATATTACATCACGCGTAGCGATTTTTTATAGCACTTTAAATTAAATTACATGCTGCTAAAAATAAGTTTCCAGATATAGTACAACTTTCGGGCTATAATATAGCTTCAGTACGTGTTTGTCAGAAGGTGAAATTACCTCTTGTAGCTTTTGATGATCTTTAAACAAGGATACGATTGCGCAGATGATATTCCCAAAAGTGTACTCGTTTGTTTGATATTTTCTAAGTAGAACTTCCCATCGAGATCTGAGAAAAGATTAGTATTTGTTGCGGTGGTTTAGATCGTGAAAATTGTACAAAAGATGTCTGAGTATTTGAAAGAACGTCGATACCGTACAAAATTCCAGACGACGTCCAATCCCACGGGATTCGCGGCGATCTTGATCAACAGCTCTGCAAAGTCTTGCTTGCGAATGAATGTCTCGTCTGTTGCTCGCTCTAAATATCTGAAGTCAAACGGACATGGAAAGAATTCCCCAAGAGATAAATCGCAATTTGGGAAATTGTCCAATTTGCAACAACAACAATTGTACAATTGTTAAAATTGTCAAATTTTATAGTTATGATTTGATAAGTTTAGGAACTTTGCACACGAAGTAGTTCAACATTTGAAAACTTCGAAATTCGAGAATTACTAAGATTTGAAAATTCTTAAAATTGGTAATTCTGAGATTTAGAAAAAGTCTTAAGATTGAGTATTCTGAGATTTGGAAATTCTTAAAATTGGGCATATCAAGATTTCAAGGTCCCGGGAATCGAACATTGTTAAATTAATCCCGAAAACTGATATTCCGAATTCCAAGATTTGACAAACTAAAATTTGTAAACGCGGAAAGTCTATAATTTTTGAATAGTCAATAGGGAATTAAAAAATTTGAGATTTCTATTGAGATCGGAAATTGTTTAATTTGGAAACTCTGCAAATTGATATCATGCAATTGAATTCTATCAGTTGACGATTACAAAATGCGTAAAGATAGACTCGAATTGCACTTCTTCGGGCACGTGAGCTCAATTCCTCTTTTCGCGTCTCCATTTTACATTCGCCTATAAATTTATATTCCCCCTTGGTGGAACGCTATAAATCCGACGCGACTTCGACAAATTGGACAGCGACACGCGAGAAGATAACAGAGAGCTGTGAGAGCGTCGAAGGAGCGCGTTTGTTGGCAATTAGCTTGGGAATGAATCGCGGTCTGACGAACCGATTAAGAATATCTTTGTCCGCAACTCCAGTCATCCCGATCATCAGACGTTCTCTTTCCTGTGCGTCGTTCTCCGTCTCGAGTAGTCGCGACATTTTCTCAAATATCGATCCGACGTCGGCCGACATCGTAACGAGGCCTATCGTACGCCGTCATTATTGTGAATAACAATAGGTACACACACGGAGAATGGAAAATATTTGCCAAGTTTCTTCCCCTTACCGAACGAATAGACGATAGACCGAATATCAGCTGGTAACATTTGCTCGCTACCACCGTCGCTCTTCTCCAACAGAAATTTCCGCAGCCTCCTTCCGGCTGTCTGGAGGCAGTGTTCGTGGCCTACGCTGCAAGCTGCGTTCAATATCAAGACGCGAAATTCTCTTGAAACGAACAGAAACAAGACTTTTCTTAATGGATGCTCGTTTTGGAAAGCATCGGTGATAAGAGAAAAGAAGAGGAAAATGTAATAGAAGACGGAGATTTTCATGGATTTTTACACAATTCGAACGATTTTTTTGTTTAATTGTTTGCAAAGATTAATTATTTAGAAAGCAATTGTAAGCGTAGGAGAATAATTTAATTTTTAAAGTAAATAGAATTTAGAGAAGATCTGAAGAAAATTTATTTCTTTGAAACTACCTTAATCCTGTACTACTGGAATAAGAATTAAAACTTAAGAGTAGGATTTACAAGGATTGAAAACATAATATTGTTAACACATAATAATCATCAAAGTTGTCTTACATATTTCGAATAAAATAACATATATTTTTCTTACTATTATAACTTTGAACTAACCTGTCTTTAAATGAATCTTTCCGATGAATATGCCATCCTATTTGACGATAAATTCTGTTGATCAGACTCCTCGCATACGACTGGGAATTCGTATAAAAAGAATATAACAAATAAGAAGAAGAAGAAATACTATGACAATTATAATTTTCTAATACTTGTATTACTTGAAAACGTGGAAGTATGTGGGTTCTATCAAGAAGTCTGTTCATTTGTCCGAACCATCTCATAGTCACGACCCATGGTTGATAATCGTCTTCGTTTATGAGATAAGAAGTTAAGTTCATAGCTATAGAATAGTTCAAGTCAGTTTCCGCTAGGAGAAAAGCGTCGTGCAACAAGTCCGCTCTGTTCATTGCGCTTAACATCTACGACAGTTCCAATGAGGAAACTATTAGATGACAACCAAGGAACTTAAAGAACGATATAAAGTAACCGTGATATATACCGAATGGTTGTAGAATAATAAATTGCTGAAAACGTTCCAGGCATCTTCCGTGTAATTTACGATGTAATAGCCGATCGAATCATGATTCAGTTTGATCCAATCCACTGACTTGTCCAGCGACAATTCTACTGTAATTCGCACTGTGTGTTAAAGAATTGAGAGTGGAGGTTTATTACGTGCGCTGTTATTACCGCAAGAATAGTTCGCGAGGAACCAATCCAGTTTGATATCAGTTTTCCTGCTTGTTACGTATCTAATCGGAATTGTCCAACTTCCGTCGCTAAAAATAAATATGACATTTATAAATGGTGAGTTAAAAATAATAGTAGCTCTAGTATAATACGTATGACAGTTCTTGTATAAATTAAGATTTTGAGAATTTGAATTTAATCATGTATTTCAATAATATTACTTTTATGACGTTTTTTCTCATTTCGTTTTCTACTTCATCCTATTTATTTCACACTACTTTAGTATTTTGTATCCCCCTCTCTTTTTTTCTCTCTTCAAGATCTCCTTTTATTCTCTATACGTACTCGATCGTTTCACTGAATCGTGTACTCGTCGCGAAGCGTCGCCGGGATAGTTGAAAGCCTGCATTGTCTCGACGGACGTTGATCACCGGAAATCCGGGGAACCTCATCCATCGACCGACGAAATCGACGACATCGATGGCGGCTTGTGTAGTGTTCCCCAGGATATCGAACAGCTCGCGGGACTCCGCGTTACGAAACTGGTACCTTCTCAAATACTTTCTGACAGCAGAAATGAACTTAGAATTGCCAACCGCGTCCTCGAGCATCCTAATCACCGACGCCGCCTAGCATTCAACCAACCAATTGCTGTACTTCTTTCGTCTTCTCTCTGTGACACTTTTCGACAATTCTCGAAAATATAAGAATTAATTCTCTATGCAAATTTAACCCGAATCAATATATCTCAAATTTTCGTATTACGTGTATTACATTCGTTTGATGCTTAAATGTACGCGAGTGAAATTTCGTTTTATTTCTATCCATAGGAAATTAAAAATATTTCGACTTCTTACTTCGTACCGAAGGGTCGTATTTTCTAGCGTTCGACTTTATCGATTTCTAAAATAGAGAAAAGTGTACTATGGCGAAATTTCACTCATGATAGCTTGGAAATGTTAATTTGATACCTACAAAATTGAACGTACTTTTTGATATGAAATTCGATCGAACATTTCTTCTATTTCATTCAGATCTTCGATTCGTTTTACAACTGGACGAGTACGTAGTTTGATATCGTGCTTCATAGAAACGTATTTCGTGTATAGTGGAAAGGAATCCATCTGATGTTAAAAACGAGAATGGAAGTTAAGGGAAAAATTGGAATCATTTAATATAAAATTACTGATCGTAGATTTGGAAGTGCATGACCAGCTTCCAATCGGGGAACAAGGAATCAACTGCTACGTGCTCCATGTAAGTGGCGAAACCTTCGTTCAACCAAAGATCGTCCCACCATTTCATGGTGACCAGATTGCCGAACCACATGTGTGCTAATTCATGGGCCACCGTCAAGCTGACGCTTCTCATATTGTGACAAGAACTGTCGTTCTCGCTATGAAGAAGTTCTGTTTCACGGAATGTGATCAGGCCCCAGTTTTCCATGGCGCCTGCTGAGAAATCAGGTATGGCGACTAGATCTGATCGATGAAACACATTTTCTTAGTCGTCAAAGACATAATCTTTTTTACTATAATTATATATTAATTCTATGAATACTACAGCCTTAAGTATTAAATTGTGAACTAAGTTTATTTGATTAAAGAAAACTTTCGATTTTCTATAACAAAACTTTAAAAATTAAAAGAAAGATTTCCAAATATAATATTCTGATGTCAATGATAAAATAAATATATTTCAATAATTCACGCTTAATAAAATTAGAAAAACGAGATTATTAAATTCAGGTCTAGATTAAATTTTTTAATTACCTATTTTTGGTAACGGATAGTCGATTTGAAACATCTCTAGGTAATATTTCATCGCTTTAATTGTGACATTTAAGGCGAATATTGCTTTTTGCTTGAACATAGGTCTTACACAGACAGCAACTGGTATTTTACTTCCGTTCAGAAGATCCATGTCAGATGCTAAACACTCGAAGTCACTGACAAGGAAAGCAACGAAATAAGTGGACATTGGTGGCGTAGGCTCAAAGTATGCGATCGTTTTGTCGCTATCACTTTTCATCGTCTCCATTTTCTAGGGAAAATAATATTATTGTATATCTTTAATGATTCGTAATTCGTATATTAACTTACTACAACTGGCATATTAGATTGTGCGTGATATAAAAACTTCTTTGAGTAGACGAGACGAATAATAAAAATGGACTTGAAGTTTGGTTCGTCGAAACAAGGAAAAGCTGTTCGAGCATGGAATGGCTCGAATTGGGATACTGCTAATTTCCTGCATAATAAATAATATAGGTTGATCATCATATAGACGATCATAGTTCCTTGACATTAAAGTATACGTGATATTTACCGAACAGACTTATTTTCTTCTACGTAGGTGCTCAAATAGAATCCATTTATTTTTCCTTTTAAACTACCACTAAAATTCATTTTCAAAAAGTATTCTCCTAAAGAGATATTTCTATAAGGCTTAATAACCAACATTTCACGTTTTTTTACAGGATAGACGTACTGAATTCGTACTTCCGTTTGAGATTTTTCCGCATATAATTTGGTTGACGATATGGTTAGATCCTTTGAGTGTAAAACGATATAACTTCGGTCCTTTGAAAAATTGTAATGATACAATATTTATAAATATTTTGTATATATATACAAATATTATACATATTTGTATAATTATTCTTACATTTCAATAATCGAAACTAACTTTTAGTAATTTGAGATCAATGCGAACGCTACCGTGAAATTCGTCCTTTTTAAAGTCAGTCGAAATCGCAATCACATATTTTCTGGGAAGTACATCCTCTGGGAGGCGTTTCTCGATCTCCATAGATTCATTGTAATATGGAGTTAAATTATCCGGGGGAACCTCGCCGTTGATCACACGAGAATCTTTCGTCTTCATTAAGACTATTGTAATTAAGATAAATCGCCAGGCGGTCATTTTACTTCCAGAACAAGGATTCCTTGTTCCAGACACCGGCTTCCTTATCTTGTCAGACCACAGAGCTTAAGTTGAGAAACGAGTCCGTTCTGTTTATCAAAGTTTCAACTAAATGCAAACCTCTTAACCTGTCCTCCATAAAGCGAAACCTAATTAAAAACATGTAACGTTGAGTATTCTTTAATTAAGGAAAACTAGATGATTTATAGCCATAGAGATTGGTTAAGCTTTTCGTGTCAAGAAAGAAACATTGCTCACTTCACTTTGTGTTTTCAAATCATTTTATTGTAAGAGAATTATCATATTATATAAAAATTGTGAATGTATTTCAAAGATGTCATTGAATTTGAATTAATTTTAAAAAGTAGATGATATTGCTTTTTTTTTTAATAGCATTGCATAAGTTTGTAGATAAAGAAGTATTTTTTTAGTTAATATGTAGGAACGATTCTGTAATTTATATTGGAACAATTCGGAATCTTTCTGTACACTATACTATACTAAAGTGAAAGTACCAGAAGAGAGTGAGTATACGAAGTAGTGAACCAATGAGAAAGCCTATAGCATTTTATAGACAGAGAAAATGTGTCAGGCAAGAACGGGACGAAAGAAGTGCAGACTCTGGAGAGGGAAATATATAATTCTTACATAACCTTGGGAACCAGTTACTCCACAGTGAATTACCGTGCGTTGCACTTGACTGTCTGTAAGTGTCTACTCCATACATACTAAAAACGAAATTATTAATAGAGATATTATACTCATTAAATTCTCTAAAAATTGTATAAAATGTTTTAATTAAATCAGCAATTATTTAAACTAATTTAAATTAGAATAATACCTTTAAACCGATCGTGTGATTTTATAAAAATTACATTGTATTTATTTGTAACTATATTTCATAGATCTAGAATGATGGCGAGTTATAAACTAGTATATTTTAACGTAATGGGACTCGGAGAACCCATCAGATTTCTTCTCAGCTATGGGGGCGTTGAATTCCAGGATATTCGCATAAACCATTCGTCGGAAGAGTGGTCCAACATGAAGTCAAGTATATCTTTTTTTACCTTATTTCCATATGAATTTCATGATCTCCAACTATATTTTAATGTTTTTTCAGCGACCCCGTTCGGTCAGCTGCCCACGTTGGAAATCAACGGCAAAGTTTACTCGCAAACACTACCTATTTGTCGCTACCTGGCCAAACAGTTTAATCTGCTTGGCAAAACTGATTTGGATACGTTGCAGATTGACGCGATCGCTAGCGCTCTTTACGATTTCAGATGGTGTAAATATTGATTTCGTACCCATGAACAAATTGATTTCCTTTTCAACGATATGCTGCTGTGAATAACATTCAATCTTGTTACACAATCCATAAGTTTCCTTTTTTCTTTTCAGTGACAATATCGTCTTATTATAGAGAGTCTGATCCAGTTTTGAAAGCCAAAAAGAAAATCGACGTAATGTCAAGAGTGTTTCCGTTTTACCTGAATAAGCTGGAAGATCTGGCAAAGAATAACGACGGATATTTGCATGGCAATCAGGTAAGCGTGTTTAATTCAACAGTATACGCAGAATAAAAAATCAATTGATTTATATTTCTCATATCTTTTAGTTGAGTTATGCCGATCTGTTCTTTGTCGGTATATCAGATTCTTTAAATACGGCTTATGAATCTGATATAACCAAAGATAAGCCGCATTTGAAGTCTCTGAAGGAAAAAGTTCTGGCGATTCCGAATATAAAAGCTTGGGTGGAGAAGAGACCGAAGTTGGAGTTTTAATGATAGATACGTGTTGTTGAAGTTTGTACGACGAATGGTGTAAAATTGTGCATGTGTATCCTACAAATACAGTAACATTAAAATTCAGTCATTAGAATTGCATTTGTTGTATAAGACTTAATTTGAATCTGGCGGTACTACATATGATCAGTTAACTTACCGGCTGTTGTTTACGTCCCAATGAAATAACATAAAAATGGTCCTTAAAGAACATAGCCCGGTACGATTAATCACAGGTGCATTTAAAATGCAAATTGAACAGGTATTGAAATTGACAATCGCGTCCAAATTTGGAAGCGTTCAAAGTTATCTTCTCGGAAGACTAACAAGTGGCCTACTAACCTAGTTCGACAAATCGATCGATGCGCCCGTTTTCGAACGATTTCCCCTGCGTTAAAACTGTTTCTCGGGTAATAAAATCGAATAGATTGATTGGATTGGATACAGCGGCGTTGTAAACGTGAAATTTTCGTCGATTTAGATGGAAGACCGTCGGTTGACCAGCGCGGTCAGTGGCGCCTCCACTCAGTGAACGGGTGGCGGCAGCTGGTGATGGCGCGACCAATCTGTGCTCTGAAATGATTGGTGCGCGTGGAGGACTGCGCGTCCGTCTCCCGCCGGCCGTCAGTGTGCGTGCCGCGGAGTGCCAGACTGACAGACATCTTGTTAGTAGAATTTAGCGGCGTGGTGCTGTCGGCCGTGGGTGTCGGTGTCACGGTTCCGCGTCGCGGTGCTCGTCATTACGGTGTTGTCGCCGTCGTCGTCGTCGTCGTTGTGGTCGCTGTCGTCATCATCATCGTCTTCGTCGTCTGCTACGTCGTGGCCGTTGCAGTTGTATTTTTTTTATCGTGCTGGTTCTTTCTGTGTTCGCGCCGTCGATCGTTGTCGCTGTCCTCCGCCTCGCCGCCGTGGTCGCTGTCGCCGCTGTCGCCCTCGCTTAGTAGTCTCGGTACTCTTGTCTCTGACGGTTGTCGTTTACTCGGAGACTCTGTTGTGCTACTCGTGTGGTGGTACCGCGGTTGCGAGACCCCGTTGGTGCGGGCCGTGCAGCTCGCGTGGTCCAGCGATCCAGTTACTCGCCCCGCAAAAGGCGTTGGTGGTACCTTTTGTCGGGCAGAGGGAGTTCGCGTTAGAGCAAGACCGCGAAGGAGAGAAAGAGAAGAGGGGAGCGAGCGAGAAAGAGAAGAGAGAAGAGTCATACCGTAGGTCGGTCGGCGTAGTAAATATACGGGGAGTGAGAGGAACGCACACACGGCAGAGAATAATTTTCTCACTCTGCAAACGCCCAATGAACAACGCTCCGGAGCCACCGATGTGCCGCATCGTGCGATAACTTCCGTCACCTCTCCGACCCCCGTTTCCTCCCTCCCCCTACTCCGTACGTGTATATGTGTGTGTGCCGCGCCGGGCTGCGAGGTGAAAATACCGCCCTCTCCTTCCACCCAACCCCCCGTTCGTGAGAGGAAGGTGCTACCTCGCGCGAGTAACTACGGCTAGAGAAAGAAGAAAAAAAGCCGAGTGACAGAGTGACACGGTGAGGGGAGAGAGAGACGATCCTGTGTGACCGGGGAAGAGGAACAGTGAAATAGCCAAGAGAGGCGAGAGGAGAGAAAGAGAGCGAGAGGCCGGCGCCCACCCGACAAATATCCTCGTACAGCATGACCTCGAACAACTCGCAGAAGCTCTCCACGACGGAACGAGTGATCAAAAGTAAGCGACACGAACATTTTTCTTATAATCGACATCCGTGAATGGGTATATCGTTATATGCGAAGTGCACGATACCACCTTGGCTGCGTACGTACGTGTCAGTGTACGCGCGATCTTGGCGTACGTGTGCGTGGCCCTGCGGCCTCGTCTTTTCCGGCTACCTCGGTCGGTACGTCAGTGTACTCTCGGTATTTCTGCACTCTCGTGTACATTTTTCTCCCTATCGTATTATTATACACCACTAAGACGATTCTTATCTATCCTACGATTACTCTAATCGTTCGGACGAAAATGTTATAACATCGTGGCGTTTCGAGAAACGAACGACGAAATAAGTAGGCACGTCAAAACACGTCGCGTGCCGTACAGGATTGATTTTCTTCGTAGCTTCGCGGCGCCATTGCTATCGACCTGCCAGCATTCTCATTGACCCTTCGAATCATGCTTTTCCACCCTGGCATCCCGCATATCCTCCCTTGCGTACGATGAATTTCACGAATAGATTAGAAACTGGAATTCCATTCCGTTCCATTGCCATTCAATTTGGTTATTACTCGCTTTATCCGCGTATCCCTCGCGCGGTGCAACCTAACCTAATTCGCGTTTTACCCATCAACCCCGCCTCCCCCGCCATCTTCTTGTCTGCAAAGACGTGCGGCTTGCGCGGTTAGCCTCGTTTCCACGAGGTCGAGGAACGGAATCGTCTCGAGGACGCGGCACGCCGCTCTCGAGGATTTCGCGTCTGGACGTCGTCGTTCGAACAGCTGACCGGCTCGCGTGTACGTGCGCTAATGCGTATCCGATGTAAATACGCGTTTCGTGGCTAGGGAAGCGACCATTGGCGTCAGCGCGGTTTTTGCAAGCACGTCAAAAGCGAATCCGATATCTTCCATTCTCTTCTCTGCGCGAACACGTATATACAACGTATGTGAAACGTATTCTCGGTCGTTCACATTTTTTCGTCACGTTCTGACGTTAGATTGGTGTATTTTCAAGTGACCTCGTTTTTCTTCCGCAGAATAATTAACATCTCGGCGGTTGGTAACGAGTAAACATAAAAAATGCGGTCAAACGTTGTGCTGCGAAACTCGTCGATACGTTCTCGTTAAGGAGATCTCTGCAACGACCTATATTCATAATGAAATTGAGTATTTTTTTTTTAAAGAAATGATTAAGTAATTATTATTAACAATATGGTTCTTTTTAGCGTGTTGATTATTTTCGATCGATTAACTCGTGTTAATCGGTGAATTTATGCTTTTTCATCCTCGTTTAACTACAACGCGTACTGCTCACGCACAATGGCCGCTGTTGAGTATGTTTCGTCTCCATTCTTCGGTCCGGGCACGCGTCGAACCACCGTCGGTGGTTCGCCAATACAAGCATGCCCTTTTTAGCCGAGGAAGCGTGCTGACCCACATTGCTGCCGAAAAGGGGAACTGGTTCAGGACGTACAGGTGGCACTTTAGGGTCATCGACCTTTATTGCGTGGCGCCCTCCGCGTGTTTTTCTTTCCCCCTCCGGATCCCCCAACTCCTTTTTTCGCCATTCTCGTTTGCTATTCTCGTTCCCGTTTCAAACGCAGCACCGATTGTTCTTTTCGTCCAGTCTTTTCGCTCGTCTTTTGTCCGCCGCGGCAACAATGAATTTGTATAGGTCCTTTCAAAATCTCTAGGACTTCGTCAGTGTTATTAACCCACTAAGGGCCAACCGCGAATTTAAATTATCTGTTTTTTGCTTAATATTTCTTTATTTCTTTGGCCACTCGAATCTTCTAATCTTAGCAACTTTCAAGAAATTTTAATATTTATTGTGTTATCATTTATTACTTAAATCGCGAAAATTTTCAGGGGCTTTCTTTACGCATATTTCGGATAATATCACGCTACTTTGTAGAAATAAAATTCATCGAAAATTGTGCACGTAATTCTCGTAGATCGTTCCTCTTCTAATTTAGATTTTTGATAAACTTGGTAATTAATTCTCAATTATTTTTGCCGATCGTAAATCAATACGTCGCAGTTAATTTTTAAATAATTCCTCTTAACTAGTACTATGTTTTCCCTTATGAAGAATATCGATTAAATCGACTGTATGAAATGTAGAATATAAATTAAATATTCTAAAATTAACTAGCCTAAATTAATCCAAACTGTATCAGTCCCATTTGATCGAAACGATCGAAGTCTAAAATTCAGTTCACAATAATTAATACTTGTTATTCCACACTCTAAACGCAATACTTTATCCCTTATCGTTATACTCGGATCGTTTTTGTTCGTGTTTCGTGACCAAATTTCCAATGACAATTAATCCAAACTCTAACAATCCATCAGTGACTCATACAATTCGATCGGCCGAGGCATAGTGACTTTGTAAAAGGTTTATTTAACGTATCGATTTCACTGTACACGCGTTGAATTGACAAGCGACCTGCCTAAGATGAAATGGAGCAAAAATAGTCGTCGCCGCGGTCACGCGTACGGCCGCGAACTATCAACCACCGAATATAACTCATTGTCGTGACGGGAATATCGTAATTTGGAGGATATCCAAGCCTCGTCGACGATTAACGATTTTTAACCGGCCTTTTGATAATTCATCCCGCGTAATTCATCCACGATTGCGCAGAATGCTTGCTATACATTTCACCGTCATTCGTTTCTCCTATCTTCTTGCATTGTTTAACCTGTTTAAAGTAACATTTCCTTTGTAATTTTTCTTCGATCAATGTAGAATATTAAATTCTGTTTATTTTTTAACGCGATGACTATGAAAGAGATTTCTAAAAATTGAAAATTGACACACTGTTAAATTGTTTTCTAAATAATGCGACTTCTCTCGGCTTTCAGTTCGAAAAATTGAAATTCGCTGGGATATGAAGCCTTTTATAAGAGAGGAATATGAAATTCGATGGAAAGATGATAAACAATTGCACAAATAATACGAGATTTAATAGCTACTGCGATTTTTGTTTCATATGTAATTTGATATTTGATATAATATAGGTATCGAAAATTGTCGCGTCATTTATTTACGGTATTATTGAATTTATTTTGAATCTTAACATTTTCTATATTTATATCTAACATTCTAACTCGATATCCATATTTAATTCGAAAATGCTTAGACAATTTATATCTGATATTCTGATTTAACATTTTATTTCATACTTTCTTTTTATTTAATGATTTTACATCGTATCGAACACCTTGATAGAGTTGAGTTATTAGCAATTCAGATTATAAAACGATATTTACAAGTTTCGAGGAAATTGATGTTACTATTCTATATTTAATTTCAAACTATTTGGACGATTTAGATAAAGATACATATTACTATGTTGACATTAGTTTGATCGAAACAACAGGTGATAGCCTGAAAACATCGGTTTCTCGTTGATATTTATCTTGTTTTCAAGCCACCTTGAATACGTCTACATAGAATGATAGAAACGTTACGACTCGAGGTTTGTTCAGGGTTAAGTTATACGTTGACTTCTACCTCTCAGTTGCTCATTGAGCCGCGTGTGTACCAGTCGGTGTGAAAATTGTGTTGCCGCAACTGACGCATCTGTTGAGACAGCTTGAAACACAAACCATGTTCTGTTTGCTCTTTTGTTTTATTCCTACTTGCCACATTTATCTTTCACCTTTGTACTTAATAATTACCAATTGCAATATCATCAACGTATATAAAAAGTATTCTCCATTTGTGTCAGTATTCAATTCAAAAGAACATTAGAAATTCTAAAGATCGCCGATGATAATTTATTATCTCTGATTGTCCGTTGAATTTGAAAATTTCTTTAATTCTTCAAATTTTCTTGAAATGGTGATGAAGGCAATCATTCAGCTTCAGTGGATATCAAGTATAATTTCGAGGCATTTTAAGTGAGCGGTGACAGGCTGGTAATGCAAAATAATAAGCTGCATATGTTTATATTTATTTGCTGTTGAAGAGAAATGGGACTTTTGCCCAGGCCCTTGGCACCACCGCGTGATGCACAAAGCAGAACACAGGGGATTCTCTGATGATTTGTGTGCTGTTAGATAATACTATTGTTCCGCTTAAGAAAATCACAAGGTCGTAGTATCTATATTGGTTTATAATGTATGGTATTTTAATTATAATTTAATTGTAATCTAATTACTTTGAAATGTTATGCCAACTTAGTACATAGGTGTTTTTGAATATATTCTTACTTTGTAAAAAGTACGTAGATCGTAAGTATCATCAAAAGCTTCATACAAAGGTTCAGGTATATCCAAGTTAAATTTCATGTTCTTTGTTACTCTCTTATATGTAGCTAAAAATACGCACGACCTCGTAAATTGACTTAATAATCATCTTTAATTAATTCTTTACATCGTACACCTCGTGCATTTCATTTCCTACATCACACAGAACACACGACCAAAATTGCGCAACGCGATTCTACATTAAATTAAACATTTACCTAAACTTTTTTCAAACAAATTTTCATTTCTAATCGATTTAACGTACGAAAAAGCACAGGAGAAGAACTTAATAAGTACATTTTCGTTGAACTTTTTACATCAGTGTCGCTTTATGTCTAAAGAAATAGCATTAATAAAAGATAGTTAAAAGTGAAAAGAACCTGTTAGAAAGATCGGTGATATTTTCCAAAAATAGCTGATAGATCGACCAAGTTTTGTAAGAATTTATTAAGAACCACTACTTTACTATTTTCAATATTTTAATATAACGACAAAAGGTATTCCGAAAATTTCACAGAGAATGTAAAAAACAAACGAAAAACTTTTACCCAATTTTTATAAAATTTTGCGTTGCCATTGATCGACATTCTACTAAATTTAAAAACTGTTCTCTCGTAAAAACTGGCAACTGCGACTTCTTCTCTTCTTCTTCTGTATTCCTTGTATCCAAATCACCTCAAAGAGCATCCTTTATTCCTGAAAGTAAACGCGGATCAAAGCGAACAAAAAGAGGAGGAAAAACGGAAGCACACGGTGGCACGAGCGTCTGATGCACTTGTCGAAAACAAAGAGGAAGAAGAAAACTCACGACGAAAGAGTATTGGGATTAGTATTTTCGAAGCTGACGACAGCGCTGACAGTGGTTTGAGGCGTGTGCGCGCGAGTGTCCGAGCGCCACAACGTCAATTACGTCGGCGCAACCACTTTCTCCCCATTGGACAATTACCGAATTTAAAAGGCATCGCGTTACACGGCTCTCCCGTTACCAAGCTAATATTTTTCCACTCTAATTGCGTCTCCAGTCGGTCGTCCACTATCACCGCCCCTGGAACGATATTTCTTCACCGGAGAAATTTATACGCCTGCGGAACACGCGCCACGGAAAACCTGGTTCTCGACGCGTGCCCTCCGACGATTGCCTCGATAATTGCCCCGTTCGCCGAATTACCCAGCCTAATTATGGGCGTGACGCGTCGATTATCGAAAGCGAGGCTTGGCGTGGTTGCTTTCCCGCACACGAACGTTTGTAGTATTTTGTTCGATAATCTTTCCACCAACCCCAAGTACAATCACGCGTGAGAGTCTCGTGTGGCTGTTGAGTGTTTTAAGATTTTAAGGGGAAAATGAGGGTTCGTGGTTAGTCTGAAATGCTGATTTGATCGTTGACCTTCCAAGAGATTTTTCTCTTTGGAAAATTAAAGGTTTGCGATTAACAATGAGAGATAATTTGATTTGCAGGATGAGTTGTAATTTATCGTTAAATTGTAATTATCGAGATTTCGAGGGATTTTTTTTTGAAAGTTAAGGGTTCGGTGTTAGGTTCGTATTTAGGTTATTAAGCATGAAAGCGTGATTTTGGATCGTTGGAGTTTTGAGGGTAATTGCCAGGCAATAAACTGTGTCCTTAACTCAATGGTAAAGAAGCAAAAATTTACATATCGATGGGGTAGTTGCTTAATTTTTTTACTTCAATCTTCACGCATATTTCTTTTTGATAATTGCAGAGTGAAAATAATTCGAAGTTAACCAGTGTAATTAGACCTTTCTCCGTTCCCTTCTCAAATATATATCAAAGAAAAGGAACACGCTGGTAATTACATTTTATTCGAACACGACAGACGCCGCTCAAGCCTTTCAAGTATCGCAGTGGACGTTGGCTGACGAGCGCATTGTCTTTCGAGCGTTTTGAGGCGGCTGTATCCCAGCAGTTTGTAATGAAATCAAAGAACTTACAGCACAGCCAGGGCTCTCGCTAACGACATTATGCGAGCTCGATTGCTCGATAATCGTTTCGTTCGCGCTACGATTTCAACGGCGTCTCCTTCCCCCTGTCAAACAGGAAATACATCACTTCTACATCTTCCTTATCTTCAAATAGCACCAATTTGTCTCTCTTAAATTTCATTTCATGTGTGGCATATTTCTTCATTTGCTAAAATGTATTTGCTAAAATGTAAATATATATATGTTTAATCGATCATTCACGGAGAGACGCGATCGCGAGGAAGCACGTCAACGGGAGTCGTAAATTCCCGTTACGATTAGACAATCGACACGTGCGCATGTATAAGTTAAGTAGGTGAGTGATCTAAGGATGGAAACCCAGTCAAGAGATGTTGATTGTTCGAAAGGTTGAAGAATCAGTGAAGTTCAATGATGATGCTGTGGCAGAGGAAAGCTAGGGATGAGTGTGTCCAGCGCACGGGACCATCGTATTTGATGACAATTTTGGCTAGGAAAGTAAGAGCAATAGACATTGCTTCTGATTGGATAATAAGAAGATTGGTGAACTAGGATGGGTCTTAGCCGCCACCGAGAGAAAATTGCTAGAGGAAGATACCGAACGTGAGAAAAACCAACTTGCCCGTATCTTCCCGTAGTAGACAATAAATGTAAGGAACACTTGAAATAAAAGATACTCGTTTGGTCTGGAGAACCTTAACTATGAAAAAATTTCTTTTATTTGGTAGAATTTTTACAATCAATTCTCATTGAGAATTATAAGTAAATTATTTTGGCGTGGTACTGTAACTTGGATTAACACTATGAAAATGCCAAGATTTATAGTGGGTCCCGAAGGCCATTGAGGGTACGCAGTAAGGGTATGTGGACATCTGGCTGCCACCTTGCCCACGGCATGGGGCCTGGTTTTGTAGAGAGTTACCGAACGTAGCAATATATGTTCAAAATATACAAGTTAGATCACTTTTGCGTAGAAACGTAAAAAATTGTAAAAAATAAAAGCCTTCGAGAAGATACTGGCCGTAAAATCACCGCTTTCTTTTATGTTTTAATTTAGGAAATCGTCGATCAATGTTCCTGAACGATTTATGTACATTTTAACATATATATAGGTTGCGATAAAGAATTAAAAAATTCGAATTAAACGTGTAAAAATTCAATTGAAACGAGGTTTCGAAAGCAACAAGATTTATTTTACGTGTTTGATTTATTTTCATACGTAGAATAACCTTCTATCGATTGTCTATTCGTATCCATTCGAGAATTAGCCAAGTTCACGTGTACCTGACAAGTTCTCAAACTCGATCTTCTCGAAAACGAGGCCTCAAACGAACAAACTTTATATTAGATTTTCGACTTACTTTTGCATGTAAAATAATCATCTGCTAGATCCTGTATATTTTGAACGTAATGATACATTATTTTTAGAAATCAAATCTATCAAACGAAACGAATAATCCCCTGAAAACTGGTTCTTATCGTTTTTAATTTATAATCGCGAAGAATTATAAGAGAAACCTCTTTCACAGTGAATAACTGGTAGAAAAGGTTTTCTTCGATTGTCACTCTCGTAGCACGACTCTGATACATATATACGTATATTTTCACGATATAAATTCAGAAGAAATCTAGCTTCTGACAATAAAGATCACGTTCACCGGGTCGTTCTTTTTTGTCGAGAAAAATTGCATCCTCCTTCTCCGCGATATTCTTGGCCCGATGCATTCTGATTGCATTAAATATGCAGAGTGTACGTGTACGCTGCCGCCGCTCCTTCTTTCTCGTTTTTCCAACTCCCTGTCTTTCCTTCGATCGCTTTTTCCCCTACCCTTATAGAAGAGACTGCCGTCTCAGGGATTCTCCTTTCATGTCTCCTTCCGGTTCTCCGACGAACTCTATAAATAACGAAGAAAACGGTGAAGTACAAATTGCTCTTTATGGAAATTGACTTCATCGTTGTCGTTTACCTCTTCCCCTTTTGTCTTTCTCATCTTTGACTCGTGTTTTCCACCTCTTCCTCGTAAGTCTGTGGAAGAAGAGCATTCGATTGGAAAGAATTCTTGGTGAAACGAGGGGGTGGCTTCTTTTTTCAGCCACCTTTTTATTTAGATCTTTTGCCTTTCGAGAAGTTGGCGTCTTGAAATTGCTTGAAAATTACTCGCTGCATGGAAAGGTGTTTCAAATGTTGCATACTAAGGAGGGCACATATATTTATTTCACTTTGCTACTTTCCCGAGATGGGAAGAGTGGCATTAGCGTTTTAAATGAAGTTTCCAGTTTTTATCAGAAATTTAATGTTACGTAGCAAAGGATCATTGTCCTGTTTCTATAATATATATGTACAGATATATAGAGAATTAAATAAACGAAGTACAAGATCTGTCTCATTTATCAAATTTTACAATGAATGTTATATTTTTGAATGTTATACGTATTCTCTACATTTTCCCACCGTCAGATTTCCCATGAACGCATAAACATTCGCAGTTTGGTTATTACGTTACGAAGATATTGACATCATTGCATATGGTATATTTTAAATATTACAGAAAGAAATTTTTGACTAGGAGCGAATACAGTTGTTCTAAGAAACTAGGGTTGATCTGAAACTCTGATCAAATATTTCACAATACTTTCTTGTCTTCTCGCAAGTACTAAAGCCGTACTAAAACTATTTTAACAATATCACTGCTCATTTTTATCAAAACAAAAACACAATTGCGTATACTTATTTATTTTCGCCCATTATTTTAATCCCATCTAACAAGATAGTATATAACGTATTAAGTACATCGCAAAAGTGCATAATTCTAGTGTAAACAATAATCTTAATCTTCCTCTTTCACCGAACACCATATTCACTGTTTTCCGATCGCTGCACAAACTCCATTTCAAACGCCATTAGAAAGAATAGCAAGAATAGAACGCCTGGAAAAAAACATTCGGGGGAATGAAAGAATTGATAAAAAAAGGAGGGAGCGGAGAAGCAAAAGGTGGGAAAACAGAAAGTTGATAGGCAAAGCATTACGCGTTGGATTAAACGAGAACTGTGAGGCTCGCGCTTGGGTTCAATTGAAGGCAACTGGCAATGATCGAGAACTCGTGATCGCGAAAGTGATAAATGAATCACGGTGCGGCTCGCGCGTCGTATAATCCTACGATTTCAAAACGTCGACCGATGCATATAGAGCCGTTCTTCGGTGATGTCGTACGAGCTCGTACGAGCGCGTGAGCCTGCATTCGTTTAGATCTCGGGATATCGCGTTAAAATATTGGAACACGGCCCCGACGATATTCCCCCGCGTTAATCTAGGATTTGCATCATTCGGCGTAACGCTGTACGACACGGTCGTTTGTGTTGTGCGTTATTTATTAAAGGCGAAACTATTCCGCCACGACGATAGCCGCCTGTGTCATTATTTGCCAACGGTGGCGGTCTATAAATATTTTCATAGCTTCATAATGCCTGCCTTCGTAAGCTATTTTCGTTTGCTCGAGCAACTTGCCGATCGTTCTCCGGCATCGGGATACGATACGATACGATATGATACGACGTTGAACGTCTCTTGACAAAGTCGACCACGTGGTTGTTGACGGTTCGTTCGATCGATGGTTCAGAGGGTGGTTAAGGTTTGCTTGCAACGTGTTTGAGTAATTTGGTCGAGGGTAGTTTGATTAGTTTGGTTTCTTTTAGGTTACTTTGAATGATGAGAGTGGAGACGACTATGGACGGGCTAGTGTTTCATTTTTGGAATAGTTTTCGTTGGTCTTTGGTCTATCGTAATAATTATTGGTAATTTTGGTAATCTTGGGTAGTATTTGATTGACTTTCTTTTAGTTTAGGATATATCCGTGAGCGTAAATATGGTTTTGTTTTAATTTGGAACACTGGAGGAGTAGAAAGTTAAATGGGCATCAGGTATTTACAATTTACAAGGGAAGCAGTTTAATTAAGAGGAAAATAGATCTGATTATTCTACTTGATATAAAATTATACAGAACAAATGTATAACTTGTTGATTCGTTAACATTATTAATTGGCAAATTACTTTGTACACATATTTACTTTATACTGGAATAATAGCAGCCATTATATTCGTATTTTGGCTATTTGCAAATTCAAAATTATCTTTTCTAGATCCTGTTCCGAGAAACTATGAAACAACATAAATATCTATATAAATTTCTAGAAACACGCTAACACATGACGAAATTGTACTAATGGATACCAAGATTTATTAGATCTCGTAGAAGTTTCAGAATTATAACGAACCGGCGGTAGCAGTGTACACTATCCTTCCTCCATTCTCAATCACAGTCCATAAATCAAATACTCTTAAATGCATAAAAAAAAGACAGTAGAATGCGAACATAAATCGTCTGGCGTCTAATCTAAGATAATCGCGTAATGGTTAGTCATTAAGTTAACACCGATCGTTTTACCTGTTCTGTTAGTCACCGTAATCAGAATTCAAGCATAACGATATTCACGACTGTTAGAAGTCTCTTTACAATTCCCGTGTAAACGCGTCGGTGATAAAAGAAGGAGATTAACGCGTGCAAACATAGGGAGCGAGGATTTCTCGCGTACGTTAATTACGTTTGACGATGTGCACGTGTTCGCCACCCACGTGGCTTCTGATAAGATCAAAACGTACCTCGAGGATCGAGATAATAATATCGGGGATGTATCGTAACATCTGTGACCTAATTTCAAGGTTTCCCATTTTGTTTTAATTTGCCGAGGTATACATAAGATAGTTGACGAAAGTATCAGAACACCTACAAATTTGTTATGAATATATTATGTGTATTGAGTGAATCTTCCTAAAATTTCGTTAACACGATATTATCTCACACGATATGTATATTATAATTACATTTGAGTACATTTGAGTATATGTTTTGCAGAGATCACGAAAGTATTTAAACAATCGATTAACCATTGCGTTAATGAGCCTAAATATTCACTAGGACTATCATAAACACTTGTCAGATATTTAAAATGATTATTTGTAGAGTATACTAATTTCTTGTTAAATTTGTAGTTTTTGAAATTTAAATTTAAGTTTGTAGTAAATAGGTATCTTGTTATTTCTTTATGCATTTTCAGATTGTTTTCAAACTCTACCAATATAATCGTAAGAATTGTGCCTCGTTACAATGCCAATGATATTTGAAAATATTTGACAGTATGAGCATACGAGTTTTCTATGGTGCTTGGTTCTCTCGACCCTATGACATAGCGTTTGATTCGTGTTGAAATATTTCACGGTTGATAGATATTTGAATAAAATAATGCTACGAATTTTAATATCCGTTTGTTCGAACGATACGCGTCACGGTCGCCGAATAATACGAGGGACGAACGAAAATCAGGCTCTGGCTGGAACGTATTCTTGGCAACCTGTTTAAAATAACGCGTCGAGAGCTGTTCGATTCGCCGTTTTATAGGGATCGTATTGTCTCAGCTGTAGAACACTGTTATCCATCCATTTATCGTAGTTTCCTAGAAATTTGCATTTTAAATCTACCAAATTTTTAAACAGATTCTTCCAATCTTCAACTTCAGAACCCGAGAAGAACGTGTTTATATTGTTATGGATAGACAAAGAAGAAAAATTCTCCACAACCTAAAAAATATTTTTCTTCTGATGAGAGCTAATGGGTTAGTTATTCGTGCGTAAATGACCGATTAACGTCACGATGTGCGAGCTCGGAAAACGACGGCGTGAAAAATAAGAATGTTTTCCCGAAGAAGAGAGGAGATAGAGGATTGGTCGTTACTATAAAACTATACGCTTATAGTGGTTAATATAGCAAGTATAGACAGCAAAGTATAACCGGGCCCCGTGCCGGCTCATGGATCACGGCTGGGTGGAGTGTAATAATAGACACAAACTCATTTTGGCTGGTCGGCCAACTACATTTGGCTCGACCGTCGTCCACTGTTCGTTCGTTCGCTGGTCGTGCCGGGCCGGCGAAATTTTTGTTGACTTTACGAAAGAACAAATAAACACAGGCCCTCTTCTCCTGTTCTCGCACGCGTTTCGCGCTTCTTTAACTCTTTCCTCTCGTGATTCTGCCTGTTCGACTTCAGTCTTGTATTGTTAAGAATCTTTTTACTCATTCGAATACAAACTGGTACGATTTTTCTACCATTTCTAGTTTACTGTCGTTCCATGGTGAATAATCGTATTATCAACGTAAATATTATAAATATACATGAGTATTTGTGAATGTTAAATACATAAATATAAGCATTTTCCATAGTCGGTGTGGTTGTATAAGGATTTCTTATGAAATTGTAGGAATTTTTATTTTTATAGTATTTTAAAAAATACGCGTCGTGAGGTGTGGTTAATCGATATAATATAGTAGTTGGAAAAAATTTCTTTATTATGTATCTTTCATAGCAGTTTCAAATGTCCTTCGCGTTTATTTATTCTACAACGACAAAAGCAGTGAAACTTTCTGCCATTGGATTTATTACGGCAACATACTTTCCCGTTGTCTTTTTTATCGTCAGTTATTTTTATCATCGAGTTAGTTTCATCAATAAAACAAGTCGTTATTTTTCTTATAACGAGTTTTCTCAGTAGAATAATTTTAGAACGAATCCACCCCTAGATTAATCGAAACAGTAATTATCTTTGGAGAAGCTGGAGTCGTGACGATCGCGAAGCAGGCGATAGTTGTTGTAATTGTTCCCGAATCAGGCACTCGTTATCCCATTGAAACTCATCGTATTGTTCGATGTAACTCACAGCAGTGAAACTTTCATGCGTAACGCCGGTTTACGTAGCAACGACGCCGTGAAGATTATCGAATCTTTAACTAAATGGTCTTCCTGGAAGTCCTAGAAATTCGTACGAAACACCAACCGTTACGATGCGCCGTAACTTGCACGAAAGTAACGACGATTCATTCCCCGTTTTATTGTTTGCCAAGGGAAATTAGAATTTCCAATAATACGCAGAGGCGAATAATTAATAAATTTTATCTTAGAGATCGTGGTAGTTTCTGAGAGAGGAGATTCGTAAAGTCTCTCGACACGTTCGAGACTTTCGGAACTTCCCAGGAGACGTTCAAGTTCGTTAAGCCTATTAAGTCTTTCGGGATTTCTGTCCACCCTCCAGAGACCTACCCCCGATTTGTTGTAATATTCCAAATGCACGAACGTAGAATCAGATTGTGATAAATCAATTAACCACTCGAGTACTAATTTTTAAGCGTAGTAGCGATTTAGAAATTTCAAACTGTTCGAAAAATGTTACACCATCGATAGAATAAGAATCGACTACATGTATAATCTTAACTTCGTAATTGGAAATCATAAGTAGCCAGAGAAGTTCTGTACGAATATATAATTAGATTATCGAAAATCAATTAACCATACGAATACCAATTTTGTAATACGATAGCTGGAAAAGAACACGCATTAGTGGCGAAATTATACTCGGAACATTGCTTTCTACGAATAAATATCCAGACGTAAAAATTCTAAAATACCTGACGACAGGCATTGCTGCGATAAAAACAGTACAAAAATGTAAGTAATTCAAGAAATTCAACTGCACGCGATTGCCAATGAAAATTCTCATATTTCAATCCCTGAAACCCACAACGCTGATGGAACTGAATCCAGAAAATTCTTTCGCACGAATGCACAATCAGGTTGCATAAAAATCAATGTATGTATTATTATTCCGCGCGTGAAATCTCGCAGATATATCTCGTAGATAATAAATACAATGAACATGAAATACAAATCTTCAGAAATCCAACAAATCCACATCTACGCGATAACCAAATCAGCTCTCATATTTCAACCCTCGGAATGCTTGAAAGGGTTGCAATCATGGATTGGATATAGCCTTCAACTGTAAAGCACGTTATACACGTTTGCCAATAACGTTACACGTATAAAACATAAACCCCGAAGATTCGGCAAATTTTCACTAAACCTGGCAAATATGGTACGTTAAATACGTTAAACATTCGACGCGAGTCTTCGGAAACCCCCGAAGATCCACTTTCGCGCGGCAACCAATGAACTCTCACATTTCACTCTACATTGCAACCGAAACTTTAGCTGACGAACGCTCGAGAGGGCTGCGATCAAGGACTTGGTATAGCCTGCAACTATAAAACCACCTACACACATAATATACACATATTCGCCACAATGTTACCATTTTGTGGCACGATACAAAAGGTTTGCGTGTATCGCGGCCGGCCGAATAAATCGGCGCGTTCGGGTGGGCGGGCAGGAAATTAAAACCCTCAATTAGTGCAACCTTGTAACCTTGTCAGCGAGTTGCTGCCGCGCCGCTGAGAATCGATACTTCTTCCTATAGATGCGCGAGTAGCGCGTTCGCCTTGTCAGATCCCGTTAACGGTATCCGAAAGGGAGGGGAAGGGCTAGGGGGTTGGCAAACGGGGTTGGCGAGGGTTGGGAATCGACTTTTCGATTTAACCGCGTTGCATCGCTATCTTGCAATCGTTTCAGGAAGACAATTATTTAACGGGCCGGTGCTCGAAGAAAAATGTCCCCCCTTTTTCCGGTTCCTGAGCCGATCGACCCGGACAAACTGGAACGTCGATCGCGACGATTTAACGAGCTCAACTGCTCGTTCCAACAATTAAGAGAAAGGAATTCTTGTTTCTGCCTGCTTTCTTATTGCTTCCCGACCGGTTTCTTTGCCATTTCTCTGCTGGTATTTTCGATATCGAGTATTAATAGAAATTACGAGCCTCGTTGGGTATCTTCTTTTCGTTAGATGGCTCTTTATTCGTGGAATTAATTTCAACCCTCGGGAACGCGGGTATGAGTGGTGTTTTTAACGAAAATGCGACGGTACGTTAAAAAAGTAGAGCGTTTTTAGGTTGATAAATTTTTACGTTTGAAATATCGACGCGATTGAAGCGCAGCCTCGATTTTACCTTCCTAATTAACAGCTTGGTGCATAATGCGAGACGGAGAAATGGAAGCTTATGTAAAGTCTAAACGTTATATGTCACGATACATAATAACCACGGGTTTGAATTTTCAATACACTTTCGATCTTTTCTACATTTATTTTACTTTGGTGTATGCTACACTTCGTCATCTCCGAGAATTCAAGGAAGACATCGAGTATCGTTTGAAGAGTTTTTTCCATGAAAAAAGAGGAAAAGGAAGAGTGGTAGATCAAAGAGACGCCTTTTAAGTAAATTTTTATATTTAACCTATCGGTTGCAGCGGAAATTGTATTTTTGCTAACTATCGTGGGTCAGCGATCATTTACGCAACACTGAATATATTACGCTATATTGAATATATTTTAATCGATGCAATTTACATGAATATTCGATATTTTTCTATGAACGTATTTCTACTCATAAATATCCTTATCTGTAAAATATCTCTATTTTTAAATATACAAAGTGTATTATTATTTTCCTGGAATCGTCGTTTAATTCGATATTGCGACTCGCAAAACACAGGTATGAACACGTGGTACGGATTACCTCTATTTATAGATAGTCGATAAGAAAAACAGGGTGACATTAGTCGGACTAATTGTGTGCTGGTGCATGTGCTCGTATCAACGTTTTTGGAATAGTTAGGGTAAATGATGCAAGAAGAGATGCTCGTAAGAAAAGCAATATACTTTTTGCTTGGAGGATATACGGATCGCGTAATAAATCAAGTTACGCAAAACGTTTTGAATCTGTGTATGGTTTCGCAACGATGAAAGGGCTAATAGGCTTCCTTTCTTTATCCTTCGTGATCCTTTCGATATGAAATATTTTTATGCGAAAAATAATTTCTTAGAAATTGTCCAGCATCGTTTTCGATACGTTGAAGTAACGATACTTCAAACATTATTAGAAACAGCGATAAGAAACAGATTGCAGTATTTAATAGTCGAGTATGAGTAATGGAAGAGGATTTTTAACGTCATTCACAATTTCATACTTTCTTCTTCTCTGCAATCTTATGAAATTGACGTAAGTTTCTGTCAATGGTAATCGACCATAGTTTACGAAACACGTCATCGTACGTCATCAATTATGAATCTGTTACTTTTCGATAGCACTGGAATTTCTATTACTCGTCACGTACCTCCTACATGTTTTCAGAGATATACAATGAACGCGTCATTAAACATAATCTTACAAATGCTCGCGAACTGTAAGCTAAAAATATTCTACGATAATCGGTCGCGTAGGTAATCTTCTCGCGACGATAGCATTCATATTGTATCTCAAAGTTCGTGCACCTTCGAATCCTCGGGGAACGCTGGATTATTATCGCCACGAGCATCGAATACTCTATCTTATACCGAGAAAAATAAATATAAAACGAAGGGCTAAACATAGGCAAACAACGACGAACGTGGTAAGAAGATTTACGATGAAAACGTTCTTACATGATTTGATAGGATAATAATACGTAAACGTGAGATATCATCAGTTTTCATCTTTCGAGGATTAACGTAGAAAAAAAACATAGATATATCACGTAAAAATAATAACACGCGTATGGACTTTTGGCCTACAGATTGAAACAACGAAGGATCAGAGCTGAATGATCGTAGCAGGGTGTAGATGTTAATTCACGGATCAAGGGGCGGATCGTGGACAAAGACTCTCTGATGGATATTCCAGGTTGGAGAAATTCAGGTTCACGAGAAGGAGCGGCGACTAATCTTCGACGACCTCGCGCGACCCTCGCGCGGAAGGTCGTACCTTCATTTAGCATGGCGTCGTTCGCAATGAAACCAGGCCATCGACGAAGGGCGCACGAATTCATTACGTGGCCCGCTTTTCGACCAACGGAATATATCTGATCGAACTCGGCTTCCTTCTCGTTCCGCCCTCGGTTTTAATCTTTCCAGCGAATTCGCGAGGTTGCGTTTCCTACATCAGACTTGCTTTTTCGGTTACCAACTTCCATCCTTTTTTGTTGCTTTGATATTAGTCTCCGTTGAGGATAGAAGAGAGAAAAGAAGAGAATCGCGAAGATGTAGTGGAATTATTTGGTGGATCACACTGAATTAAAAACTTGCAGAGAATAATTGGATTTTTATTTCTTAGTTATTACGATATCCGATACCTTTAGAAGTCTGTGAATCGAACAATGTTACACGCCAGATTGAGTTTGCTTTGAATGGACTGGGATTCTCGTATGTAGCATTGAGAATTTAATATTTAGAGAGAGAATGACAGTTTTTTTTTTATTCTAGCGGTTATAGCACAGAAAAGAGAAGCAGGATCGTAATTACAATTAGAATCTAATAAGACGGAGTTGGAAATTTAGAGAGTTGGAATTTTTCCAGTATTTGAAAACAGTAGAGATCGATAGATTAAACAGTGCTTTATCCGAATTAAGAACGTATAATTATACCGCGAGTAGAGTACAGCATGTCGAAGCTAAGCTTAATTCTAGGTACAGTAAAAAAATTAAGACATATGTATACGTAAAAGGTCCACAATGTCCCATCGAAGGCAAGCGAAAGCCCTTCAGACCATCCACTTATCGTTATCCTTCTTTCGGAGTACCGGAGGTCTGTCCCAGGACACCGGCCCACGTATATTCACGCATCAACAGGTGAACGATCGTTCTCCAATTTTACCAATGCGTGTCCGTCCGCTCTTAAGCCTCAACCTTTACGAAACAAACAGCCGCCGAAAAAGAAAAAAGAGAACCGAAAGCCCATTCTATATTTCATCGTTTACCCTAATCCCCGAATATATCTGCGACAATTGTAAAAAGAGCAGCAAAAGACAACGCGCAGAATGAAGGCAGCATTATGAGAAAGGTAGAAGAGGAGAAAAGGCGAAACGAGAGAGGGAAATAGAGAAGAGGCGAAGCAAGGGGCGAAGAGAGAGAAAGAGAGAGGCGGGGCACCGTGGCCAGATCAATACACACGGCCAACCCCGTAGTAACGCATAGAATACCTTATTCATAACATACCGTCGTGTTCGGTGTTTTCTTTCAACCCCCAACCCTCTCGGGCATCGTTCAGGCTCTGTGGTCAGCCTGTATTTACATGGAGCTTGGAAAAGACCGGGGGTTAAAAGAGATTCCCTAGTCCAGAGGGTTGTAGAGCCCTTCTCTCCGTCGGACGTTTAAAAGCTCGGCTTAACTCGCCGCGCGATCTGGGAAAATGTCGAGGTTGCCGCCGCCTCTGGAAGGCCATACACGATGTAAAAGGGAGAAAGACTGCGCGGGATCAATGAGCAAGAAGATTCGTTCGTGTGCATTGTCGTTGATCCTTCTGTTCCCTTCCGCCGGATTACCAGCGCTTCGATTTATTTAGAAATGACTTCCGTTTGCCGTGCAACGGCTAGAATCCTAGGGATAAATTGATTCTGCGGTTCCAATCCGGTTTCGGCACAGCCAATGGTTAGGGTTTGTTGGAACACCGTGATTAGGTATTGAATGGTTTCTACGTATGTACGTTTTTAACGAGATAGAATTTTAGAGCGTGTGGAAATCTTGGATTAGCGAGTTGATGTTGGATGATGTCTGTTGGAGATTCGGTTAAGGGCCAACATTCAGACGTTTGTCTTCGAGACGAGGTTTCTTCGGAGACGTAGCTTTCGATTTTTCCGTCTACGAAATGTCTCACTGACGAGCTGGAATCTTAGAGCGAGCGAATGTCTTGGATTTTGAGACAAAACAACGTTGGATTCGTTGTCGTTGAAGCTGGGCTATGAAGAAGATCGAGGATTAAGATATCGGCTTTGAGAGTTTGAAGACATATTCTTTGAGAAGATTTTAAGCTTTACTGATTTGGGAGTTAAATTAATCTTGCAGACTACCATCAATCGATCTTTTTATTTGAATTCTGTTTGTAGATTTTTTGCAATTGTAAGGTGGTGACATTTGTTCAAGGGTAGGATTGAATCTTTATCCTACCACGACTACTACGTTTAAGCTTTTGAAAGAGTGTTTTGTCCTCTGATCGGTCTTTCGGATAGCCAAGGAAGCTGTCAGAGGGTTTAGAGACGCATTTATATTGATATGTAACCAGTCATCATTTCTATCATCTATTTAGAGCGTTCAGGCACGTGTCAGGAGTTATTGATCGCCAAGCTTAGAGATTCGCTTAATTAATACAAGTCTACATCTACTTTTATCTATAATTCTATCTAGAATCTGATAAATCTACGACTTCCTTTCTCATAAGATACATTTCCAAAAGATATTCCGAATAAATTAAACAGAAGATCTTTATGTATCATATTTTGATCGATCGCGTAGTTAAATTATTCGATTCGTCGCGTTTAACATTCATTCTACGTTGATTGACGCTCGTTAAACAATATTTTCCTGAATGAGCAGACCCACGCTGCTCGATTAATCGTGCGACGAGCGAAAGTCGTTGGTTTTTCTCGTTTCCACGCGTTTCGATTATGAAACTTTTAATTATACGCACCTCTCCCACTAAACGGAATCAACTTGATATTATCTCACGACAGGCCTTCGTTTATTTATAAATCTCTGTCAGTCTGTGTCCACAGAGCGTTCTTGCCGAAAGTTCTAGCCAGCTCCTCGCGAAAAAGATTTGTTACGTACCTGTTGGTATTCCTCGTTGAGAAACCATCGCTTTGAAAAATATCTTTTTTTTTTTTCAGGATTTAGAATTCTTCTTTTAAAGTTTGAAATTTCATCGGAATAATTTATCTCTATCTTTTTTCAAATGACGCGCCGAGCTCATGAATTTTTATGAATTTTAATAATTTTCCAAGCATTACGAAGAATTTTCCCAATATTTCTTAGTATCTTTCTTTATTAATTAGCTAATTCTGTTCTTTCTATTTTAGTACAGGTATTCGAGAAATTTGAAAAATCTTTTGCACCTTTCGGTCAATCGAAATTCAAATATTTGTGGAAATTTCTTTTGTCTAGAATATTCCATTTGAAAAATTTCATTTCTTTCGTCCAAAATTATCTTCTAATTACAAAACTTCTCTTCTCGAAAGTTCTGATTTTATACGAGAGTCCATTCAATGTTATTGATATTTGAATATTAATAACATTTGATTAATAACATCAGATTTGGCAAAATCAGGCTCTCGTTAAACAAAAAACGTTGTTTCGAATAAACTACGTGTTATTTCATTTGTATTTTTCTTCTTTTATTACGTGGAAGCGATTGTTTCTATCGTTTATGAAATATTAATTATTGTCTGCGTCCGACATTCAGTGAAAAATCATTGTAAGAAAGTTAGTACGATCTTTAATTTTTTAACCAGATAACGTAACGATTTGCGTAATTCTTGCATTTTTTTAAATTGAATCTATGATCTCTTGTATTTATACAATCCTTTCGTATGCTGACGTAGATGCAAAAATGGACTGACAGCGTCACGTGTATGATAAAATGAGTTGCTTTAATAACTTTCTGGAAATTCATTCGAGCGTTATTCCAATTCCATTTGCTTTTTCATCACATAATTCTTTTAGTTGATTAAAATCTTAACACCATCAATTATAAATATTTAATGTGTACTTAAAAATACTATAAATAAAAGATTGTAATTACAATAACAATATTTAATTACGTTTCCGTCTCAATAAACATTCTTAATAATGACAGAACAAAGACATCTAAAATTTCTTTTTTTAACGAATTTCTAATTCCAATGCTAAATTGATCTTTTGGTCGTTAGGCCGTGTTACAATGAAACTTTTTAGAACCAACAATTCCGTTGTTAAAAGAGATAAATTATAGATTTTTCCCCTTTTCCATCTTTATTGACGGGAACGGTACAATGATTAAGTATAATTTAAGGAACAATTCATAAAATTAAATTTTCACAAAATTTATTTCTTTAAAATTAAATATTTATCATGACATCTTTACCCAATATAATAAAAAGAAAGAGGATAAGAAGAAGAAGAGAATAAAAGAGCCAGCTATTTTCCTAAAAATTCCTCAGTTCCACGAATGAAGGAATAATTCATAGAAACACACGCTGCCCAAATTGATTTCCACATAATTAGATATTTATCGTTCCACGTTCATCCATTTACAAGGTTTCGTTTCAACGATAATCCAATCGAAAGATATCGAGCGTCTCCTTTCGTAAACGACTCAGACGGTACCCCTGAATGGACGATGCAAATTTTAAATCTGAGAAACAGCGAGGAAGTCACGTCCCGGTATCGTAAACTCAGATGCAACTGTCGAGGACTGTAAACGAACGTCGTTCCCAGCGAAATGGACTCGAACGCCGGGATTAAACGCGAGAAGATTCTGCTGATCTCATTCTTCTCTTCAAGTGGAGGACGAAGTTACGTGGAATATCTCAAAACCTGGTCGCCATGACGATTCCCGTTGAAAAGTCAGGCTATTGAACGATACGATATTATCGTTATTAAAGTCATCATCGTCATCGTCCTCGTCACGACCAATCTCACTTTTATATCTGTAATAACCGTTTCCTCTAAAGCCGCTTTGAACTTTTCTCTGTCGTATTTCAACGCCTTTTCTTGTCTTTCCCTGTCTTTTCTTTCTTTTTTCTTTCTTTTCTTTTCTTTTCCTTTTTTTTGTTCAGGAAAATGAAGTCGTGAAAGAGTTAGATATATAACGAAACAAGTATATAGCTCGACTATAAATTTCTGTCGCCATATTTCGCGACATCGTTAAAATAGTGCCATTTCTTTATCAGTCCTCGTTATATCTGTTATCGAGTCCGCTCGCGTGAATTGTATCAATGAACGTCCAGTTTCTCCGCCTCCTTTACGACTTCTTTGCTTCTTTTCTTTTATTTGCCTCTTTTGTCGTTGGATAATGTAGTTCGCATTATGATTTTTCATTACCTTTTGCTTTATTCATCTTTGAACAACCTATTGTAGACAAATTTTGAAGCACTTGAAAATTTTGTTAACATATGGAAATTAATGATATGAACGTACGACTGTACAAAGTTTTTAAAAGAGCTCTTTAAAGTAGTAGAATTTTAAACTTCAATTCATTATTGTGTAACCTATTATAATGTTTGAAAGTTCGAAATTTAAAGTCAATTGAAAAATTTGTTATTAGCTTGAAATTGATGCCGATAAACCTAGTAATTAAAATTAATATTTATTAATTTATATGAGATAAATTTTGACGAGAGAATTGTTGAGAGTTAAACGACGGTAGAATTTCGAGCTAATTTTTCTCTCGACTCTTAATTCCTCTTATTTTAAAATAATTATTTTTTTATTTGATCCTTTTTGCAACAAATTAAACGAGCTAATAGTTGCAAGAAAACAGTAGCGAATAGAACGAAAACTCGTGTCCGACCACCGCAGACTCATTCCCCTATCTTCTATCTCCTGCAGTAGCACTGCACTTATGTAAACTCGTCGATGAAATTACACTTCATATAACTAAACTTCGCATAGTAACAGGTCTCAATCAAATAACAGCAGATCACATTCGCCGTAACAGATCCAATTAGCATTAGCAACGAACTACTTCAATTAATCAAGCAACAACTAAGATTTCCAATAAATATAGAATTCCAACTTGCACGATAGACACGATAGATAGATAGATAGAATCCTAATTGTAACTCGAATAACGGTAATTCCGACAAAATATCTTTCTTCTTTAAACCCTCCATCAGCTCACTTATCTCTTCGGTCCTTTTTAACACAAGCTCGCATACATCCCGGATCCCATCTCCGTACGCTCTTAAAATCTGGCTTGGAACTGGGCTAAATTCCCGAAGTAAAGGTAAGGGTTGCGTTCCAGAACGCAGACTGCGACGTTCGCCAGGGTTTAATTACCGCTTCTCACAAACGACTGCTTCGACGGTGCAGGAATTTTCCGAGCATCCTGGTGCCTGTAACGACGTATCCGTTTTCAAAGTTCCACCCGAGCCTCGGTCGGGGAGTAGCTTTGTTCCCTGTGCTTCATTATTTTTCAACGCGCTCGCTGCTTGCTGGGAAGTAGGAAAAGCTGGAAGGAAGAGGCAGAGGCTTGGAAAGCTTTTCTGCTGAAATTTCTCCGCTACGGTGCAGCTACGTTGCTCTGTTATTATCGTCATCGTTGCCATCTTCGATCGAGCCTTCTGTTCCTCATCCTTCTCTTTTATTCCGCGCCAGTTCTTGGTCGTTATCATCGAGACGAATCTTGCGTGGCGCCTCGGGGCTTCCGTCAGATCGAATGAAAAATTTATAGCCACGTCCTTCCGCTTGGATTTCCTACAGAAGAGTTTAACTAGGCGCGAGAAAAGATCCAGTCTCTCTGTCAACGCGTTAGCAATAGTTTTAGCAATAGTTCTACAATTTTTTAGATTTAAAGGTTTTCTATACGTGTTTCATCGCATGATATTTCGTTTTGGTTTCATTCATTGCAGTCCCTTACCGGCTTTATCACGTATCACGAGCGACAGCTCCCTGGAATTTGTTAGTTTTGCATTTTCTATACGCATTCCTATTATATTTCGCTTTTGTTTCGTTTATCGTTAGAACAGCTTTTACGAGCATCTGAAAATTCCTCGTCTCCGACTGTATCTTCTTCTATCGAAACTTAAATACGTACTTTCCTTTACAAAATACGTGAAACGATTATAAAACGTAATATATTCCATGAAAAGAAGGAACATCGATTCTTAAGTGATAAATATTGTTCGAAATAGTAGAGAGGTTACAGATATTTGTGCATTTATTCGTGTATTTAAATAATGTTCAAAGTAAAATGACAGTCCACTTAAGGATCCTTAACACTAGGTTTAATAATCACTTCATGCAAAGAATTTATACACACAATTATTTTATCCTAAGCTCTCTAATTTTTGAAATTCAAAGAAACCAAGAATTGAAAATTCGTAGATTCTTCGTGTTCGAAGGTTCCACATAAAATAATAATCTCGAAGGAATTTTGTACAAATTCTTAATGATATTTTCAACTTGCCTCAGTTTCTGCAAATGTCCCAATACTCATAGACCTTACGTGCGCAGTTTGATAATCGTACAGTTCATTTTCTATATTTCTAAAGTTACAAATATATCGAGTTATGTGTTCACTCGTGTGACGATTCGCAACGCAACACTCTATATGTAATATATTTTTCTTTAATAAACGACACGTCGCACCGGTCGATACGCGTTGTCGCGCGTTGCGTTTTCACACGCACGCCTCTTACAACGCGCAAGGCCTCGTCGTACACGCGATAAATATAATGACTACGTGATCAGAGAGAAGAGAGAGAGAGAGAGAGAGAGAGAGAAAGAGAACGGGTGTCCTTCCGTGGAGCCTGCAATTCCACCCCGCTTTATATACCTGCTGCAACCTTTCCACCGAACCAAGGTGGTCTTTTTTTACGCCACGTATACGTGAACACCCTGGTGACTCTGGCGCGCAAAGGGTGACCAGATTGTCGGGAATCATCGCGTGGAACGGAATTTTTTTTCATTTTACTCGGTTAGAGACGTAGTTTTTCAACGAGGTTGTAAGAAAGTAGGTCATAGGCGTGTTTTTGAGAAGTTGGATTTGAGGTGCAGTTGAATGGTGGAAGTTGTCGTAAAAGTTCTCACAAATGGTATTCAAAGGTTTAGGGAAAGTTTGAATATTCCTGGCGAGGTTGTTAACTGGATGATCGATTGTTGTAGTTATCTCGTGTAATTGACGATAATTAACGATATCGTGTGTTGTGTAGTTGCTATTGCCAGACAAAGAACAGCTTCTAATACGTTGTAAAAACTATCGTCGCATAAATTCTGTAGCTTCCTCGTAGATTTTCAGAAGAAGATCCAGAAGGATCGTTCGATAGCATTGCTATGTAACGAATCTCGTTGCTTTATCAATTTGTAACAACATAGATCTGTAAAAATCCATAATCCACTCGAAAGAGCAACGTCATTTCTATTTTAAAAATAAAAATCACTAATCGCCTACGAACACTCTGAACTCGACTTAAAAATAATCTAGAGCTAATTTCAACATCTTTAGTACTAATTCCAGAGAAACTCGAGCCTCGAGATATTCAAATTTTCCATCTCTGCGAGTTTCTATTCTTGCCAACAATAATCAGAATCCACTTCTCGCCCGATTCGTCCAACTTTACAAATTCACCGATCCCTTCACCATATCTTTGCTCTCTAAATATCTCTCGTGTGTCTCTGGTAGAGACCAGACGGTTTCCATGCGGAATGATCGACCTTTTCTCGCGTTCCCAACGATAGAACATCGTCGTCCGGCCCTCGAGGCTCTCACGCTCGCCTTCCTCGTCTCAAGGCTATTTCTCCTCGTGGCAACGTGTCAGATCTCTGCGTCTTACTTACGTGTCACTGCCCTCGACTACGAGCCTCTTCAGCCTCGGTCGGACACCCTCGGCCAGGTTGCGTTCCTTTGTGTCGACGAAGCTTGCCAAAATCACGAGAACCGTGAAAACGCTAGTTACGCGCGCGGACGAGGGTCCCGTGATGAAACCACTTGAACCAGAAGAACACACAGAGCCAGGTGAACCCTGGTACCCGGACGATGAATACTTTCGGACCTCTTCTGTCGCGTTTCCACGCCAAGGGTCTTTCCCTTCGCGTATAATGACACGTTTCTCAATACGTGTTTGAGAGTCTGACGGTGTTGTCAACGTCTGGGTTGTTGGTTTTCGGAAATGTTTGCTGTGCCAGGAAGACGTTGTCCGGACTCGAGGACTTATGTGTTATTTGTGGTTCTTAGCGAGGTCAAACAGCTCGATGAGGATGTGTCACGAATGTTCAATTATTTGCCAGTTACACCGCCGACCACAAACACTGTTAGCATACCAGCTGATGTTTCGTTAGATTTAGATTTAAATTATAGTTTTAAAGGAAGTAGAAGATAGGAAATGTTAAAAATGTAAAGTTACACAGAATGTACATGACACGATGAAAAAGCGTATAAAATATAGTGCTTTCTGTAAGTACGGTCTACTTTTTTAATTTATGTTCTGAAAAATATAAATTTGCATAAAAGTGAGCCGTCTAATCATTAAGGTCATGTAATTGACGTTTAAGATTTACTTGAAGAGTATAGGTCATCGTGATTGTATTGTTGGTGTTCACGGTCATTTAGAAGTTATATCAAGGTTGTATTATCGATGTTGCTCGAAGGTCACAAAGAGTCGCCGATGTTCTGTTTATTGACGCTCAAGTTCATTCGAAGACGCGAGGATCGTTAAGGTTGCGCTATTAGCAGTGAAAGTCCTTTAAAGGTCACGACCAAGGATAGCCGAGGTCGTGCGTTTATATCTGTCTAAAACTCTGCCGAGTAACCGCTGTCCAACAAATACCAGTAAAGTTTACTGGGCTTTCACTTCAATAAAAATAATTCCTATATTATAGGAATTGTAGACAATTTTCATTTAACTGTACTCGAAAAGTATTTGTCCATGTTTTTACACATTTGGAACAAACATCGTTTTGTTCATGAAGTATAATCAGTGCCTAGGAAAAAGCAGTAAATTACTGAAAAATCGAAGTGTCTACAGCGACCATTCAACAACGCTGTATACAGTTCCGGGAAAAGCTGTGGAATTATTTGAACGCGTGTCAGTCGGCCATGCAAACGTATTTAAACGCTGGATCGTGGCACGTGGGAGGCATTATTTCACGAAATTGAAACGTTCTAACCCCGAACGCGCGCGTTGTATCGCAAAATTAGGAACGTAACGCGAGCGGAACGGTGTTAAGCGAGCACGTGCCGAGCGCAAGCTGCGACAGAGTTGCACGGACGTGTTCCAGATGCGGACAGGCGTCTGAATTAGCACTTTTATTGCCGCAACATTTTTCTTCGGCCACGTAAGCTGTCATCGGCATCGTCATGGTTCTGTTATACCTCTCTGATCCCCGTAATCGGTCTAACATCTTGCAAATTGCCCGATTTATTCGTGCCGCGTTGCTCGACGACAAGCGCGTATACACGCGTTTGCGGTCCGCCTCGCGTTTAATCGATTTTCGATGGGAATTGTTGGAAGTTTGAAATTGGAATACGCTCGGACGATAATTTCGTTTGAGTTTTCCTGATGAGATTTCTAGTTTGTCGTACTTAAGCTGAATTTCAATCCCTTTTCTGGATTGTAGGTTCGAGCGTAATGTTTATTAATGACACGTATTTGCTTTGACGAGTTGGAAAATACAATCGATAAGTGTCGTGTACGTGTAAATAAATTTTATTTAAGGATCTATGATTTTTTTCCATAATAGAATAAATAGAGTCGATGGTCAGAATACGAAATACAAATAATCACGAACACAGTAACGTTGCATTCGTACGATATTTTATTTGCAAATTTTCTGCTCGGATAATTTATATTGCTAGATTGTATTTTTAACATCGTGGCAATGAAAGAGAACTCCAAGAATTCGCAGAATACTTCTCTTTATTGCTTTTTAAAATTCTACGGTTTTAGAAAGTGTGAAGAGATCGAATCATTCATGATACTAACGGTAATAATCCTTTTTTAAATTCATCAATATTTTTCTCGTATCTTTGCGTTAAAATTACGTTGTGTCAAAATTATGTTGCACTTATTTCTGTGTAAATTTCGGTATACTGTAGCTTGTATTATTTCCTTCACTATTCAAATGGAAAATTCATCTCGAGTGAAGTAATCTGTGAATTTAAGGAATCAGTAGAATGAGACGGTCTGCGGTCAGACACGCCCACAATCTACGTACTTTGTATATTCTCAATCAAAAAATTCATCTGTTTATATTCTCCAAAGGAGTTTGACTTGATCGAAAGTTCTAGATTATCAAGCGTATTGCCAGATGGAAAGTTCTATGGATTTGGAAACTCGTTACCGAACAGTCGATTATCGGCGGTGGGGGAAGAAAAGGTGATTACACCTTTAACCGAGAGGCCGAGTTTCTTTGAACACGAAAGAAGAGAATCGTTCGTTAGTAATCAATGAACGATAGATAACGCGGATGCTTTTTCACGGAAAACACTTTCCAGAGTACTCGTACACCTGGCGATGAATTTCAAGGGAACTCGTTATTTGTAACGAGATATTGCGCCGCTAACGGGTCAACGATTCTCGTTTCTTTAATTAAATCGATAACGAACCGGAGGCTTCGTGATCCGGTGAAATTTCACCAGGCCTTTAAACCAATTTTTCCGAGCTCCGAAAATTCATAAAGTTGTAGAATTTTATACGATCGATCTGCATAATTTATGGAAAGTATAGGAAATTTAATATTCGAATATGAAAGTACTGCACTAAATACGTGTAATCTGTTTGAAGATCATGTCGTCCGGTTTTGGTTTAAACAAGAAAGACTTAGGGACGTAAACTTTTTGAAATATTATAGTAAATGCATGATATTTTGCAATAGACTGAGACGATAATTAAAATTGTAGGAATCAATATTTTCGAAATATTCAAGTATACGATAATATTGTATAGGAGAAGGTATTGGAAGATCATTAGACAAATATTTCGTATTAATTTATCAAACAAACGTCTGATTCCAACACGAAATAAAGGAAGAAATTTGGTAATGTGATATTAGTTAATAACATTGCATTGGATTTTAAAATTGCTCTCTTATAAATTCAAAATATATGTATTTTCCCTTCATTTATTTTATATTTATGTCGATTAAAGGAGAGAGATGGAAAATTCGACACATGTTTGCCTCGAATATGTTACTCGTATTTCTTCTCTTAAATTTATTACTTAAAATCTAAATGAGGTAAACTAATGGACACAGCATACAAATCGTTCGAAATTCAAATTAATCAACTGCACATGTTGTAAATTTCTCAATTTTATTACGTAGATAATTACCGTTTAAACCTGAAAAAAAACACAGATGATTTACTTCGATAATAAAATAACAATAAATTCCGAATTAAATTTCAAATGTAATATTTATAACATCACATTTCTCTCTGTTCGCTAATTAACGGAGCTCGTTCCTAAACAACAAATACGGTAAAACGATTATTAGTTATATTCTCCCAAGAAGCGTGTATTAAATTCCAAAGCTCAATAATCTTCGAGATACACGTACTTTTAAAACACATTACGGAAGAGTGTTATACTAAATTCTACAACTAGATAGAGTAAGTTCTTTTCTCGCTGGACATTTCTCTTCCATTCTCTTCCACTCATGTCGACGAGCGAAAGTGCGATTCTTCTTTGGGATAGTTGGGGATCGTGTCGTTGTTGTTCGAGTTTTGTTTCGCCGGCTCCTTCGAGAAATAGCCGGGCTTGCCTCTCACGGAAAGTTTGGTTTTCGCGCGGAAACGTCATGAAAATTGAATCGACATCCCCGGCACGACCGCGTTTCGCCACTTCCGATGTTTCGCCCCGTATCCAGCCGAATTAATACCTTGGAAAACAAGATCCTTGCAACCCTCTTCTATCGTCCCGAGGAACCGTCTCGATTCTCGTTCTTTCGATCGTTCGAACAAACTTCCGGGACCAATAGACGATTTCCGCTTTTCAATTTTTCTTCACTCTCCAGTATCTATTACGCCTCGTTTTCTATTTTTTTCAGTCCTTTCCCTTTTGTTTCGTGGAAATATTGTTTGTCGATAGACAGCGGATTTTTTAGGAGGATTCACATTTTTGAGAATATAATTAGGCAAGTAGAACGTAGTAGGTAGGAGATTGTTTTAACTGTCGGTTATTGTAAAAGACATTGCACTTCCAATATTCTTATGTTTCTTCGCAGTACGTGTAATTCTGTGCAGTTCTGTACTTTCAAATAAATTCGTGTAAATACATAAAAATCTACAGTCCATTTATTCAATACTGTAATTACGCTATTTGGTCTTGTTATCATAATTAACTTTGTTATAGAGTTATAAAAATTCTGTAATTATTATAAAGAGAAAGTATATATATATATATTATTCAATGATCATGTAAGAATTTCGTTATAATATATAATATTACTAGAGAAATTAATTTTGAAACAAATTCGTGCATGTGAAATAGCATTTAAAAATCGTCGCTATAGAGAGTTAGTAACATCGATAAGAATCAAACTATCGATTAAGAAACGTACGTAGATGCAAAAGATACGTCATGCTTAATTTTGAAAACAAGTGACCACGATCTGCCGGATAATTCTAAATCCATTGGTCTTCATAAAATCGCAGAAATTCTCCTCGAATATTTCAAAACTCCTCGAACTAGCCAACAAAAGCAGAACTTTCGCCGCACTTGCAGAACGATGTTCAACAATTCACGTTTATTCTGAAAACATGGTACCTTGGCTGCGACGACGCACCAAAAACAGATCCGCTTTATCCGTTCGCAAGCTTCGAACGAACCTCGAAAATTGCTAGTTTTCCAGCAACAAGATCGACATCCAGACGAGAGTTTCCCGCAATAATGGGAGAATTGAATCAATATTCCGAGACGGGAGGGCCACTCGATGGCGGTGTGTGATTAAAATCGATCGAATTGATTCGTCCCGGTATCAAGAGTGTCCGGGTAGGCTCTCGTGACTGGCTAAATAGGTCGAGAGCTTGGCACACGGAATCGCGGATTGCTGTTGCCAAATTCTGCGAATGCTTCGCACTGCGGCTACACGATCGTGTACGTATCGCTATGCGTGTATCGGGATCTCGATTTGATCGATCGACGATCATGTTGGAATTCCAAATTTCCAGTATACAGTCTATCGATCTTCATCGACTCTAGCTCTTCGGGATATGTAAACGGTGAGCTTTGCGGTCGCTCCGGTCGTTTTGCACGTAGAAAACGACTTTAGCGATAGTTTGTGATTGTAAAAGTGAATTATTGTAAACTGTTGGAGTAGGAATTTCGTGTCAAGTTGCACGCAAGTTTATACTAAGTTTTATGTCGAGTTGCAGTAATTTATGGTTTGGATTAAGAATAGTGGATCTTATGAAAAAACAACAGTACATCAACGAAGGAGATTGCATTAAATTTAGGAAGCTGAAAAGATGCTTCCGTAAGAAAGCCATGCCGAAAAATTTCATTTTTCCATCAACACCTAAAAGCGTAATATTCCAGCACCCTGTTGAACCCATAATACAACCCTTTCAATCCAGCCTGTTGTAAACTACTTCAAACTCGCTCATACCTCATCCATGCGGTAGCTCGATACTACGAAACACGCGTCGCCTCCATCGACTCGAGCTCTCAGGCTACGCGATAAATTTCTCTTGGTTGCTGGCTCGACGATGATGAATCGTTCCATCGCAAACAAAAAACGAGAACCGGTGCGGCGTCTCTCGTTTTCGGCGAACTCTGCGAATAGTGGAGAGAAACTTAGCGCGGTCCATCGACGAGTTTGATCGATCGATGGATGTGAATGGATCATCTTGGTGGGTCGAATGGCTCACGCTTGACGTGTGTTGCGACACACGGTTCCCTTCGGAACCGCGATGGTCGACTAAGCCGCGGATGCAGCGGTTCTTCATCCCGCAACTCTGTCCTCGAACGCGGATCGATAGGTTCGCGCCAGCGTAGTCGAAACCGAAACCATCGTCGTCCGTCTTCCTCGCCCTCCCTGCTCTCTGCCTCGTCTCACCCTCTTTTTTCCCCTCGTTCCCTCTTTCCTCGGCCTTCCTCACCAAGTCTGCACGGTCACCGGTTCGAATACACGCCACGCGTCGCCGATGCATGCGCTTCGAGGATCGATTCTGAACATTGCCCATGAATTCGCACGAACGTGTTCTTCAGAGGGGTCAGAAGAAGCTAAGATTGGGACACGATTGATGATTGTAGTCGAGTGTTGGTTGCAAAGGGATTACAGGAAGAGGACAGGTTTGACGAGGTTTGTGGAAGTTTGAAGATGTTTCAGATGGTTCCTCGTCGTTCTGAGGGAACGTTAGATGCATCAAGGTTCGGAGAAGAGTTTTTTGAGACAACGAGTTACTTATTTACAGGCGTGTTGGTTATCTGATTTTGGTATCTTAAGGTTTGCGTGGGTTGGAGCAGATTTGATAATGTGTGAGCTAGTTTGAAGACGTTTGAGGAGATTTCTTTTCGCTCTAATTTTAAGTGTAAGGAAATTTAGGTTGGAGCATTTTGGGGCAAGTAATTAGGCATCTGAGAATTGTCACGTAGTTGTAATATTATGGGTCCAGAAATGAAGGAGACTATGGAAACTTATAGATTTTCGTGGTTGAGAAATATTCAATTGAAAAATGTTGTTTCTCGGTACCCTGAAAATATAAAGGTCGATGTGTTGCACGAAGTGCTGTTGATTATCCGGCAAATGTATAGATACTTTCACGGGTCACTGTGTTTTATTCCCCTTTCCTTTTTTGATTGAATAAAAATTCTGGGAGAAAAAAGTCGAGGTTGTTTTATCGTTTGAACACTCGATAAGTAGGCTATTGGGAATAAAACTCCCGTTCGAGCTGACTTCGATTTCATAAGCTGCATTAAAGGCTCGTAAAATCGTGCAATGAAAGTCGACGGAAACATGGCCGACCTGGTTATCGGGAATTTCAATTTGTGCCAAAGTGTTAGCCCATTTTTCCAAGTTGAGTTTCAGGAAGAGGAGGAAGACCGAGTGGGGCGTATATTGGCATGGTTTGTTTGATCACTCTGATTTTGATCGGTGCAAGAGCATGGAAATTAGGTTGCGGCAGTCGTGAATTTAAATCTCTGGTTGTTACAATTTCAAGGTCCACAGATGAAAATTAAATCTACAATTTTGGAATTCATAAAAATACTGCATGATCAAGAAAAGAGAGTTACGTTACACGTCAAATGAAAATGAAAATTCGAAATATTTCGTACAACATGCACAATATATTCATAAAAAGTTTCTGACAAGCGTGTACGTACTTCAAAAAATATATTCGCGCTCGGGAAGATCAAAAGCTTTTTTAATCAACGACAAAGAAGATGCAAGTAGTAGCTAATAAATTCTGAAATTTGATATGAAACACATCGCCTATCTTAATTCTCTTTTTCGTTAGGAGACCTTTGCTGTACGTTTATTTCGCCGAATTTTTCCAAATTACAGTAATACGCTTCGCGTTTCCACCTGTCCGCGTTCCACTTGTTGGCGAAAAAGTTTCCAGTTTCGTGCACGCTGGAAATATCAAACGATATACCACGAGATGACGTCCGCGGTAAATTTTGTGCTTCCCGCGGCGATGTCAATGCTTCCAACATTCGACGCGAATAAATAACGATCGTTCGACCACACCAAATGGCATTCTCCACGTAGAAACCATATTACACCTGTTCCTCCATCCATTCTGCGCACACATTCCCTGTTAAGCATTTCTCACAGAAATAACTCCCCTATAGTACTCTAGTTACGATATTCGCGTAAAATATCTCGTACCTTGACATCATGTCATATGTAACTTGTAAAGTTAATATCAGAGTTACCAGTAATAATGTGCACCTTTATATAATATATGTAAATGTACAAGTAGATAAAATTATTAATCGATGTTATAATATTACGTTATTAATGTTGCATCAATTATATTATGTGTTTATTGTGTGGGAAGCGGATGAGTATGGAAAGGAGTATGTTGTGAGATGCGAGAGTTCAGAGGGTGAAATTATGGAAGTTTATCGATATTTTAATTGTATTATAAAAGTACCACTTTTCGATAAGCATCATTTTATTTAAATAAAATTCAATATTAATTTTACCAAATTCATTCACGACACGCGTTTGTAACAGATGCAAAAATAAGAAATAAAATCTTTCGTTTTCACGCATTTCGTAGCATTCGAGTTACAACAACAAGGAGGGACGTTGATCGTAAAATTGAGGAAAATATGAAATTTTCTAAGAGAAGAAGCTTGCCGATTAAAACGTATTAAAATTAAATTAAAGGCAAGGATAATCGAAGAAATGATTTATACAGATTGCGGCATTTGTTAATGTCCTAAACGATTTTCCAATTTCCTTATAAAGTCTCTAAGGTTAAATCTTAATCATAAAAGCGTGTTTTAAAACAAGCAGTCAATAAAATACACCGATATCAGTTAATGAAATCTTTTAACCCGTTCCATCGATGCATTTCAATATCCACACATGACTTACTTTTTTCCAATTTCCTGACCGTATGAAAACAGAATCGTCCATTGGTATTTTATCCGGCGAAAGTAAAAAGGGAAAACCGACGCGAAACAAGAAGAGCATCAATTTTCAGCAAGACTCTCCATTCGCGATCCAGAGTCATAATATTTTATCTTTTTATTTCTCGATCCTACGGTCTCCTTTTTGCCTTTACGCTCGGAACAGCTGCAGATGCACGCTCGTTTGAGCGTTACAGGGCTCGATGCGTCCGCAAACGGGTTATTTCATTTTTAACATCGACGACCTGCGCGACCCTTTACCGCCCTTCTCTGTGTCCTTTGTGTATTTTTCCACCCCGCCAACCTATATTTCTCTCTTCTCTTTTTTTGGACATTTCTTCCGACATTTTGTTTTTTCTGCTTTCCCTTTTGCATATTCTATAGCATATTATTTTATATCCGATATGAAATATTCCTCCGCAAATATTAAAGTAAGCCAAACGATGCCCTCCAATTCCCACACTGTCTACTTTATTAAAAAAGTTCATACCACCCTGATTAACCAAACGCAACATCGAAACGTTCCAAATAGCGATTTGAATTTTCCCTAAAATTGTCCCAAGGACTAACGTTATTCAATGACCTTTCAGAAACGAACCATCGATTACAAAATTAGTAGCACGCTTATTAAACAAACTCAGCGTGGAGAGGTCGGAATATGGATTTAAAAGTTTCTCGAAATATTCCCAATTTTCGCGTTTTCCCACCCCTCCAATTTACGCTGGTTCAGAAAATGTAGATACGGCATCGCAAATAAAATCATTTAAACGCGCAACTGTACAAAACTTTTATGCACTTGTTACATGCGTTGCATAAAACATTTTGTTGTTCCATTTTCATCGTTAATGGTTATCACGATTAGCTACATTTGTAACATTAGTAACATTTAAAATTAATCTGAAAACGTAAATGGCGTGTACTAGCAACGTTCGAATATTTTCATGAACCCGTACATTTCTCTTTCTATTTTTCCTTTCTTTCGGAATTTTATTTTTCATGCTTCCTCCTTCGTCCCTCTGCAACGTTATTTCGTTTCGTTCGCAGACGACACGCTGGATATGCACGATCGACCGTGCATCCTCGAACCGTCGCTTTTGTTCAGGCGAACGAACAGAATGCTTTGACGCGTACGAACGAAAGTTCGCCCTTCCATTGCAAATCGTTTCGAACGAATTGCTTTCAAACCGGAGAGAAACGCGCGCCTTCGACCAACCCCTTTGACTCGCTCGTTAAGAGCAACCTCCCTTTACACTCGCTCCTGTTTTTAATTCGCTTTTTCAATTGTGTAACGAATCGAACATTAGATTGATTTGATCCGGCATTTTCATTCTTTCTCCGCACTCTGTTCTTTCGCTTTTTTCAAGATTGCTTCGCGGCTTAATTGATTGATTGGAACGCCGATTCTAATTGGTTTCCAAGTTATATCGAATCTTTGTTCCGTGTTTCGCATGTGAGATTTTTATTACTCTTCTTATCTCTGTTCAATTAGCAAGTTTAGATTGAGACGCGTGATCACGGGGTCTGTGGAATTCGGGTTATATGTTCCTTATTGAGGATATATGTACATATACACGCACACACATACACACATATGTATATAGGGTGTCACTGTTCAATGTACTCAAGGATATCTACTATTCATAATGATTAATATTAAGGTATAACCTTCTGTATAATTTTTCGGTAAGAAAATGTAAATAGAAAAGTATACAGAGTGTTACATTTTAATCGATTCACGCAAATATCTCCTAAACTGTACGTTATCCGAGAAAGCGTTTCAAATGAAACTTACTCTGTTTCGAGAAGGACGTCTTGTGATGGTCGCATATCTTATCGTATCTACAATAGGTGAACTTGCCATTGAGATTTCAAGATCACCTTTGTTGTTTTAAACGAAGCTATACATTTTTGTATACGCCATTTCATGCATTTGTAAATTCTCTATAAAAAAGTAAGTAAGATACTGAAAAGAAAAACGATTAGTTTAAAGGATAATTCAACCTCAATCCAGTATAACTCATCGTATGAAAGACAAGGAAACGCAACACGGTGTTTTTATGCGTATGTCTTCCTTGTCTTTGATACAGTAGTCTTTTAGAAGAAGAAGTATCTTTTAAACGGAACATCTTCATCGCACAATTATCTTAACACATTTTTGTAGAGAGTTAAAAACTACATGGAAAAACATGGTGTATAAGAACACGTATAGTTCCATTTAAAGGACAAAGACTATCCTGAGACCTGTGAAACATCTGCACACAGACAAGAAACAGAACAAGTTTTATTTGAAACACTTTTTCGAATAGTACATAGTTCAGAAAATTTTTGCATGGACAGATTAAAAATAGACATCCTGTATACTTTTCTATTTACATTTTCTTAAGTATTGTACTGAAGAATTATACGGAAGGTTATATCTTAATTATTGTGATTAGTGCATATCCTTGAGCACATTGAACAGTGCGTCTAATATTAGCCAATTTTTGAATAAATACTTGAAATCTATAATTTACGTTAATTATATATAATTCTATAAAAAAATGATAAAGTTAGATAGCTTCCTTTAATCGTTGATGTACGCGGTCGATTTTAGTAGCATCGTTACTACGAAACAAATATTGGTTTGGCAACTAAGTGATTGCGGATTTTGTCATTAGATGGTAATGACAAAATCCGCAATCACTTAGTTGCCAACGCAATAACATGTACATACAAAAATACACGTAAGAATTGAACGATACAGATTTCACAAGTGAAAGATGTCAGTTGTTACAAGGATAGAAAGTGATGATTATGTGTACGTAATTAATTTATAAATTGCATGGCATTGTGCACGGAGGGTCAACGGGTCAGAAAGCGGCGCAAATCCGGGTGCCTGCCGCTATCAAGATATTTCACGGCTATGGAATTCGTGGAAAGATCGATCGCCGGCTCGCAACAGATAGCGAGGTCGATTGCGATTGCGTGAGACGGGGAAACAAATCAGCAGCCACGGTCGAAGCGGCCCGCGAAAATCGCGCGATAAATTCGGGTTATAAAGCTGTTCTCCCCGATGGGCCGCAACGATTTTTACGATCCATGCAATTCCACCGTTTTCTCCAAATCACCGATGGTATGTCCCTACTTCCCTAACAAACAAACGGCAAAACACACGGCAGGCGTTTCTCAATGTAATCCTGATGCCGATATATACGTACATTTGGCCCGATTGAATTCGAATTTCGAGGGTACGTGATACACGACGATCGCGAAGCTCCTACAGGAAATTTATAGAAATTTTGGGGAATTGAAAACACGGGCAGATTGATGCGATAGTGCGCTAACGCGAAACAAATATCGATTTTTAGCCTGTTAATATTTCTTGGAATTTTTTAAATGGAGTATTTATTTAAGTATTTATTTAATATTATTAATCAATAGTATTGATTAATCGAAAATTGAAATATTCTTCCGTGGCTAAATAATTTCAACAAGGTTATCGACACACACATTTAATATTTAAAATTTTTCCAAATTTCTTTGAATTTCTTTTATCGTACACGACCTGTATCATTTTAATAATTTTCACGAAATATTTAAATAAGGAAGAGACATTCTGCTTCGAAAATAAGGCATGGCTCGGATCGACAGTATCACGATAACAATTGCAACATTCTCTGCGTCATACAAACAGTGTACTATTACGCAACAACTTATGTTTCGAATATCACGAATAGTTTTGCATAGAAGTATAATACAGGAAGCGTAGAATCTGCGGGCTGCTTATCGAGCAGGAAACCGCGGCGCAACAGTTGAACCGATAAGGCATTATGTACGCAAGTGACACATCGTGTCACGCGTACCTTTAGAAAAAAAAAAAACATAACGTTCTAACATATCGAAAACTTATTTCTGTTTCAGGTAAGTGTAGTTGGGAAAATCAAACGCCGTAGAATCGTTCGACCACGCGTTGGGTAAGAAATCCTTTAATTAAGTTACTGATTAAACTACGGTCTATTAATTTCATCTCTTATCATGGCCTTCAATTTTTCATCGCCTGACGAGGCTCTCGATTCGAGTAATCGCGGAATAGATATAGAATAATGCACAATCGCGACATAATAGAGGATTTCACGTTGTTCGTTACGCGAGAATTGTTATTGCACCGCCATATGGACACGCCATATTGGCCACGCGATGACTATAATCCTCTAATAACGTTGACAAAGATCTATAGACAATTAAAGTTTATGTACATTTATAAAACTTTGGCTTACGAAGAGATATTGGAAACACACAATTTATTATAAATTACATATGGACAGAAAATTACTTTGAATTTGCTCAGCATAATAATCTTTTGTATTCTGATGATTTCCGTATAGAGTTATTTATTATAGGCTTTTTATAATTTCATTCGAGCGCAAAGAGTCGGTAGTGCATTTCTGGAAGAAATGAACGAAACGCAATGCATTTAGAACTACGAAGTATTACGTAAGATATTGTTCGAAACAATTAGAGCATTGCTGCTATATTGCATTGATCAAACAAAATCAAGCAAAAGCGAATAACGCTTGTTGATAAATTGATAAAGATCGATCGTAAGATAATAATAAAAAAGATGGGTTTTATGCTAAAAAAAGAAGAAGCTGGTATAAAAATCAAAGAAAGATAAACCTCTAATTGTTTGAACGATACACTCAATCGAACAATTTCATGTAAGTTTAACAGTGTGTATAGACTTTTGCGAAATAGCATTTTGTATTTTTCTGCTCCTTCTTCTCAATATGTAAGTACAATAAATTATATTATTTTTAAAAGTATACGTCTAAATTCAATTAATACAAAATTTGGTAAAAATTCCTGGAGCTATCCTCTGAAAATATTCCAAATTTAATAATTCTATATTTCGATATAGATTTTTTCCCAAAGTTCACACTCCAAACCATGAAATGCTGTCATCGATAATAACGGGGTTAACAGACGAAATTTGTTCGACTGAAAATCTATTCTCTGCTCGAGCGAGCCACTGGTGTCTCTATTACGAAAGATTTTGTCTCGTTTGTCGTGAGCCACGAAGTTTTTGGTAGAAAGCCAAGAAGACCGACCGCTGGACTCTGTCGCCTCTTAATAGAAAGTATGCCTAATTTCCGTGGCTCGTTATCTCCGTAATTAGAGCGTAACTCGTATCCTGTCGATCATCTGGAATCGTCGTTTACGACGAGCAATGTCACGCGTGTCGCGTGAATACCTCTGAACAAGTGAATTTTCATTGGTTCGTCTCAATTCGTTCATCAAAGTATGTATCATGAGATTGTACGTGTATTTGAAAAGTGTCACGACTCAAAATAATTCAAATGTACAGCGGCTGCAAAAGCTATTGGCACACATTCTTATCCTTCGATCATCCTTCTTTCATTTCTTTTATCAGATTTTACATTTTATTTTCGCGATATGACATTTTTCTAATCATACAACATTTTACATTGATTTTAATCTAACGGACTTGGATCTAATCAATTAGTAAGTAAACATTTTATCAAATACAATGAGATGCTAATGTCTTTCGTAGTCACTGCAGAACGACCGAATATGAATTTTCAATACGAATTCAGTCGAATTGTAATTTGACTAATTGATATTTCGTACGTACGATTATATTCGACCGAAGGTGTAGAGTTATTGAGTTCGGAACACCGCTCATATGTGGGTGGATTTATTATGGTTGCGAATGTTGCGTGTGACGAAGATGCGATATTTGATACTCGTAAGTGCGTGGGCTGTGTAGGTCTGTCGAGCTTCTGCGGAAATTGACAGTGCGGTGTAGGGGACCTTAGCAGGGACGGCTCCAATTTCTCTTGACGTTCGATACGCGATAGATGTGTTTGTTGCTCTATCAAGATTATATTTATCTGTTAAGGGATGTTTATTGAAAGTGGAACATGGTTGTTGATTTTATTACATATTGTTTTCGAATATAGAAAGTGTTGCGTAATTTATGATATAATTGAAGAAAGTTTTAAATAGAAAAGTAATTAAAAACATACATTGAATAGTCTTGTTTAATCTCGAGTTGGAACGTCTTTATTTATGTTTGTGTTTATTATACTAGAAATTATTAAAAATCCTACAAACTATTCCGTCTTACTGAATATACAACTCTGCTCTGCTCTACCCTGTCAGATTAAATTTCATTTATTACAAAGTGCGTGAGTATCCTGTTTCATTGCGTGTTCTCCATTACTTAATGCGATAAACGCAAGCACAGAGATATTAATCTACCACGAAATCCATTAACTTGAGACATAACCTAACTTATAATTAGTTGAGCAAAACCTCGCATAAAAATGTTTTTGCTTATCTTCCCATGTAAATTATCTCTTTTGATCGTCCTTTGGTTATAGAATATTCTATGTACCACCACACAGAGCGAAATTGAGATATAATTTCATCAGACCACAGTCGAGTAAAAAATCCTATAAAAAAGGATTTATTCCACGTTTTCGACTTATTTTTTCATGTAAATTACTCCTTTTTTCTTTATTGTTCACCAGTTACGAGATGTTCTATGTATCATACGACATTCTCCTTCATAAATATCAAATAAGACAAATAAAATTCTCCGACTTCTACTTTGCATAGAACTCTACTAAAAATTTAGTACCGTCCTTATTAATCAAATTCAACATTAGAACTTCTCTGGATCTTTCGCGAATCTCCGAGAAAATTTGTCGCTCATCACCACCTCCAATCATCGTAAAACACCAATTGTGAATAAACAAATCAGTATGAGCTCGTTTAGCCAAACTCAGCATCGAAACTTCTCCATACCGATCTGCAGAATCCCAAAAATTTCCCCAACGAGACTGTTATCTCTAATAACCATGAAACACCAACTATGTATCGAGTAATAAATTAGTATCGTTCAACATCGATACTCTGAAACGTCGATTTAAAATTCGCGAAAATTTTCCCACCACAGACACGTTCGATGATCTCCCAAATATCAAGCATCAACTAAAAGATTAGTATCGCTGGGCAAGAAAATTTTGCCATATACCATCTTACAAATCCCTTAAGATTCCCCTCAATGACAAACGCGTTGCAAACATCAACTGTCAACTAAAAGGCTCGTATCACGCGACATCAGATTTTTTCCATGTACCGCCTCGCAAGGTCCCTGAAATTTCCCCAATGACAAACACGTTCGAAACATCAACTATCAACTAAAAAACTAGTATCACGCGACATCAGATTTTTTCCATGTACCGCCTTACAAGGTGCCCAAAACTTCCCCAATGACAAACACGTTCAATAACCTTCTCCAAACACAAGCTACCAAGAGGGGGACGACGATGGAGGCGAATCCAATAAATCACAAACGTCTCGCGATCAGAGGCAGTCGACTGACGTCACGAGATCGACACGCAACGGAGCAGTGCCCTTTTACGCAAGCCTCGTGCCATGGACCGGGTGTCAAAAGGGGATGGCGTGTCAGGGGGTGGTCTGCTAACATTTTCAAACAAGCCCACTCTCTCCTCGCCGTCTAAATTTAGCATGGCCGGTCATGAATGGATCCGGGACCGCCGCTGATACGGCAACGATGATCCGCGTTCGTTTATCCCAGCTTAAATGCTCGCTAATACGACGCACTGCCTCGCGAATAATCGAGCTGTTTGGTTAGCCTGGCGATTAATCGGAAGCAACAGACGCGAACGATAGATCGAATAGATAGAATATACGCTTGGTTCTCTCTTTTAGAGAAGTTCGAGTTAGCCTGCGCTATTTGTTTGTTCGAGCCAGTTTCAGTTTAGATCATTAGGTTAATTTAGCTTTTGCTTCGGCTAGGGTTAGGCTAGCTTCGATGTTTGTTCACGAAAGTGCTAGTTTTAAGATGGACAGCGTTTCAGATAATATTTTCGAAGTTTTAGTCGTAGTTCGCTTAATTCTTATTAAGTCTGGCACGGTGGAAGTTTAATTAACGTTGGGATGACACACTGCGGTCTTTCAGAATCCTAGCGCGACTACACTAAACCGATTAGGTTTATCGTATCGCAAAATTATTTTTAATAAGAAGATTGTCTAACCTTTTGGAATTTTATATCGTTAAACTACATGCTCGAAGGTATTTTAGCGATTTTCTACACACTTAAAATGTACGAAAATCACACCGATGTTGGAAAATTCCAGTGTTACAACAGTTTAAATTTCAGTTTAAAAAAAGCGAAAGCAAATGAAAACTTTTGTCATTACTGGGTATTGCATGACTAAATAATTATTGCAGAATTTCCAACAAGTTTCCAAATGGAAAAAATTATTCAAAAGTATAATTATTCTCCAAAATAATATCTTCATTCACTCTTATTCTAGTTGCAGTCAGTTTAATGTTGACTCTGAACTATTTCCACGGAAATTTTCTCAACAAGATGAAGAACTAAATTCGTAATTATTTACTCATATTCAGCGATAAAGTACTTTTCCATAAATACGAAATCAAAGTTGGTTTTTCAACATGAGATCGAAGTGAACGACAAGCCATATGACGAGCTGAAAATCTCAAAGGAGAAAGTGGGGAACGGTTTCAAAAAGGGACCGAAGGAAATGACCGATCAATCACGCGGCTATCGAATCTTACGCTATTACGCATAGAAGACGCACGCATACGAAGCTTCGCACTTTTAGAGACGCGGCCTCGTTTTCATCGATCGTCTGCTTTCGAACGATTAATCACGAATCGCGGGCGCGTTAATTATTTCACCACGGAATTGCATCAGTTTGTTTTTCCACGATTCCTCCCGAACAAATTACGAATTTGCAATTCAAACCGATAAATTTCGATTCGTATGATTTTATGATCCGTGTATAAAGTACATACGTTACCATAAAACAAATTCTCTCTGTTTGCTAAAATGAAGGGAATATTGAAATATGAAAATTCGATCACAATAGATTTAAACAGATGAAAAATCTGAACATAAACTTGTTCCAACCAACTCCCACAATTCTCGATAGCCTTGGCGAAGAGTATTACGATAGTTTGTTTCTTTTCTCCTTCTATATTTAACCGAAAATCATTTCAACTCATCTGTTTCATTTTTTTCTTTTTACTTTTTTAAAGCCTAATCTATTATCTCCGAAAGCACACGCACACACACATACACATACACCTTTCCGCCGAAACATCTCAGGTATAATCGAAGAAATACATCCGAATAGAAAAAAGTCAGTTCTTGAGACATACCTCAGATATAATGGAAAAAAATATTCTGTCTATAATAGAACAGAAAGAAACAAACATAGATTTTGATCGAGTTTCGAAATCGTCGTTCACTGTTCCGCATCTTGATTCTTCTCTTTGTAGCCGATAATCGCGCGCAAACAGCGGCGCGCAACTCTTTGCGCTTCCGAATCAGCGTGTAATGGGATAGCGCCGATCGGTGGAGCGTGTAACGCGATCAGTGTGCACGCGGCTTTATGCCGCTCCACGGAAATCCGAACCGATAAACGCGGTCGGTCCACGGTAATATGTACAATTACCTGCACTACTGGTCCTGTTTATATATAAATGTAAATAAATTTACATTATAAATAAATTTACATTTACACATATTACGGTGTCTATATATGTTTATATGCAAAATCCTGCAATCACTATGCGTTTCATACGACAGATTCAAAGAGAAGTCAGTTTTGAGTTCCTTTACTTTGGCATATTTTCCAGCGAAGAATCTAATTAAAATAAAATAAAGTAAAGAAAATTATACCCGTTAGGGTGATCTTTAATCGCCAATAAAATTAACGACAGGTATTGCGAACTTGCAATGAAATCAATACAGATTTCTGAGATTTAACACTGGTAAGTGTACAGCTGGTAGAGACATGTTCTCGTGACAATCGTTTCTTTCAACCATATTATAAAAAGTATTTAGTTTGTATTTGATGTACAAAACAGTCGATTTTCCTATTTTACAACAGAGTATCAAGAAGGACTGCTACTTTATGGTACCCTCGAGTGGCTGTCGATTTTTCTTCTTAGTCTAAATCAACCAATGAGCCAGTAACCAAAAAATGTTTCCAAATTTTTCGACAGCAATTTATATCTCTCAGATGGACAAAGATGCGAAAACAAGAACAGAGAAACGAGAGACAAATCGAGGAAGTGAAGGAGGGTACAAAAAAGTACTGAAGACGAAGGTAGAAAACAGAAGGGAGTTGATGGATAACGAGGGAAAAATCAAAAAGGGGGATGGTGGAGGGGGCTTTTTTCTAACGCAGGTAAATCCAAGCCGAAAGCGCTGTTTTTTTGCGTAATCTAACGCTGGACGAAGAACGAAAGTAATTACCGGAAACAATTCGATCTTGTCGTTGGCCGGCGCCGTTTACCTTCCGGCGTCTGCCGCTGATTAAATTGCCCGCCTCTCGTTCCATTTCATTTCGGCACTATCGTGAATACGAGGATTGAATTCTGGAACATAGGATGAGCAGGAGTTACAAGTATGCGTTTATTAACATTGATTTGCCGTGTTTGTTTGCTCGCGTCTGGAGAACGATATACCTATGTATGTCTGTGTAGACACGATATGATCCTACTGTGACGCAATTCAGGATTTTTAGCTTTTCTCCTGGCTTTTATGTCGAATTTTCGGGAATCGCCGCGATTCGTGGGATGATCTTTAACCCTTTGCACTCCGAATTTTATTTCAATTTCGTTACCAGCAGCTCGCAACGCTTTAAAGCGTTTAATTTGAAATTTACTTTAACTAAAAAATAAGACAATTTAAATAAATAAAGGAAGAAACAAATCCACTTAAATATCAGTTTTATTTATACTATTGTTGCATTTTACAATTTTTAAGTGTATGATATATCTTGAAACAATTTCCAGGATACAGTTTTGGTTTTCTTTCGCACGTTTCATAAAAAAAGGTGGGATTGAAAGAATGTCGAGTGAGACTCGACAAAGGAGCTCCTCGGATAAAACCTGATGTCGAGTCACACTTTTAAAGGGTTAAAGAATCAGCGATGAGAATATTTTTAACGATATCGTTGCGATATTCTACGTATGGAAATCAAATAAAAGATAATAACTCTTTGCTGGTCAAGGTTATCTACGTTAAAAATTTGAATTGCCGTAGAAAAAATTCCAATCGACATAGTGACGATTGAGGAGAACTTCAGAGAGTACGAATTCTGAAATTAACAAATAAAATTCGTCTTCCGTTTTGCTAAAGATAGTAGCAGAAGTGTTTGTTCAGGAGCGTTTAATTTATTTCGGTCGACGTTGGGTTTTCGAAACACGTGAAAATCGGCAAAGTCATAGTAAATATGAATACTGAAAATCGACAAGTTATTGGATTTAGTCATGAAAGATTTTATCTGGAAATACACTTGTAAAACGTAGAATAAATTAACAGCCGTATAAAAGTTAGGAGATTTACGCAAGATACATGACAATGTCTAAAGCAGCGTTCTGACGATCGATATTATCGTCAATATTATTGTCAATATTTGAGGTTTTCAACATTATCGTACGCAAGAGACCCTCTAGGCGGTCAATATATATTGTCAATACAATGTTGAGCACCTTAAATATTGACAATAATATTGACAATAATATCGATCGTCTAAACGCTTCTCAACAGTCTTTATACATCCTCTTACGTTCAACCCGTTCAAATTGCTATTACCAACTCTCGCCATTAATATTTCGAATAACATAGCCGACTTAAGCCAGCATCGTATAAAATGGATTTTCGAGGATATCGTTTAATCGCGAATCGGTAATAAAAATTACGTTTCGATGGAAATTCAAGCGCAGGTACAAAAATCCTTGTTCGTAAATCAACGAAACGACAGAGAAAGAGAGAGAGAGAGAGAGGGGGGCAAGGGCGAAACGAACTTTCCCCATTACGCCAATAACTTGCAGCAATAAAAAAAAAAAAAAAGAGAAAAAGGGAAAAGAAAAAGGATCGTTCGAATACACGAGAAATTTATTAGCATCGAACGTTCGTATCGAAGGCGTTGCTCGGAATATTGGGTCGATGAACGTTTAAACTTCGATCCGTCTAAAAGGCAGACCCATACACGATCGATATTATCAATATTTGTTGATACTGATATCCAGATTGAGGATTGAGGCGAATATTGAAATATTTTGAAATGCGAGAATTAATATTGGTAAGTAACGAGCATACAAGGAGACACTTACAATTCAATCCGATATCGCACACAACGTTACAATTCAATCACCGTGTATATACTATACATACTTTAAATAGAGTTGTCTTTAAGCGAAAATATTGTCAAGAATATTGTACGATAGTAAAAGGCATTGAAGAGGATAGAGAATACTTGGAGAATGTGTGTGTGTGTGTGTGTGTATTCTCAATATTGTAGATCGATCAGTATTGTATTGTAGATTGTGTACGAGCCTCTTAAACCCAGAGTACCATAGTAGGATATTGCAGAACTAGAGGTAGAACTAGAGTATCGTAGAATTTTCCAGTAGTTTATTGTTTATTCTTTCGGCTGGCTATTTTCGGTTTACGATTTTGTTTTACGATCATGTATTTTGAGATTGAGAGCCGTTACAGTTAGAATTAACACCGATACGTTTCCAGTTTCTGGTTTTATCACTGGATCTTTTCCACCTGTGTATCGCGTTGTGCGTGGCTGCGCAATGACTTGTCGTATGCGGGTTGTCACATTTCCGGCGCCACATCCTGCTTTTATTGAGCTTTAATTGGGCGAAAAGTTGATTGCAACAATCGCGACGTCGGGAAAGATCGTGGAAAGGCGCCTCGTGCGCTGTTTCATGCGCATTTCTGTAAATTTACGATGCACATATACGGAATTTATCGACTGGAAAAGATTGAAATTTTTATGTCGCTATGAAATGGAAATGTTTCATCAAAGAACTGGCAATACCGGGTAATCTATTAGTTTAGATTCTACTTTCTCCGACGAGAACTCGGTATCCCTTTTATACTGAAAATTATAATATTTCAGTCTCTGGAATATAAAATTTCATGAGAATTGATGTCCATGTAACGTCTATACTTTTACCAAATATTTGCTACTATACAAAATCAAAATTGAGCAATCACCTTAAATCTCAGTTGCTCTTCGACAAATACCAAAAACGAAGGAAAGATCGAAGAAATTGAAACACCAAGACTGGCAAATTCAAAACGCATTATAAGTCCTCTATCAGCTTAAGCTCCAATTATGCCAAGGTAGGAATAAAAAAGAAATATAAAAAATAAAAGGAAAACACTATGGAATATAAATCAGTAGCAATGTCGTCTATCAAACGGAAACAGAGTTACCATGAACATCACAAGCTATAAACATCTGCATAACAATGTATGCTACCATCTCAACATGTTCTCTACGGATCCGATTTTCATCACCTGCGATACTACTCTACCGACAAGTCATTTTTATACAATATCTGCTTCTACACGTTGAATGAAAATTTGAATATTTGAAAATTTTAATTATTTCGAAATTTAATTACGCGAAGATTTAAATACTCGAAAAATCGAATATTGGAGAAATGATTAAATATATATAAAATTCGCATGGCAGTCAATGCGACAATTTCAAGCTACTTTGAAATTAACAGCTGAAAGTTTCGTTTCGTGCGCAATGAACGTGCCAATCGACATCTTCCTTCGTACCTCTACTCTCGGAACAATGCACAATTTGTCATTGGTTCGTTCAGTTTCTTCGCAACAAAGTGCAGTTTACGCCAACTTCGACAGCAACGCTGTTTTCTCGCTAACATAAATTACTCCGTTGACCGTGTCATACTGGCGACAGAGCGTGCATAGCACGTTTCGTTGTCCGCAAATTGAGAGAGGCGAGTTTGCACGTGGCGACTTCGGTGTTCGCCTGTGGAAACGATCGCAAGTGGCCGATACACCTTGGACGACGACGGTAAATTCGCGAGATTACGAGCGACATTCACGAGCGGTGAACTCGATTTGCACCGAGCTCGACGACTGACGGCCTTTCAAACCGCCTGCTGCAAACGAGGCCCGGCTGCAATTAAACGCTCAACGTGAGAGAAAATAGCTGGTCCAGGCAAAGGCAACACGCGCAGGTGTTTCCGAAGTATCTCCGTTTAAACGTTTCCTTCCCTCTGCATAACAGTTTTTCTTCTCTAACGTCAAGTTTTATTGTAGTCTGTTTGTTTGCGGATGAGTGGGAACGTTTGCTGCGAATTTATTTGAGATGGACGGATCCAAGGATTCTAGGGGTAGCTGGTTTGTTAGGTTATTAAGGGCATAGAATTGTCACAATTTAAAGTAGGGATCCAATTTGTTATGGTTTAGGGTTTGCCTTTGATTATTTAAGATTATTGCGAATACATGTCAACACGATTCAAGGTTAACGCGATTCGTGGTCGTCTATAAGTTTAGATTATGTAAGAGTATTCTGAATTAGCGTCGACGTGATTCAAGGTTAACACGGTTTAACGTCGTCCATATTTAGTGGTCAGTGGCTAAACGTTTACATTGAGAAAAATATATAATGCATTGCGATTCAACACCGAGATATTTTATCGAACGTAAATACATTTATTATATATACATAATACGAAAGGATTGAGAATTACGATGACTTGAGTTCTTTCGTTACTTATTGTTAGAGTTACACCGCACGGTTATAATTGTTTGGAAGCACCGTGAGCCGAGATCACAACTATCTAGGGTTATTGCGAATCGAGGTTATCAATATTTCATTGTATCCAGATTGTTACCACTTTGCGTCATCAAGAATGAGTCTTATCGCTATTAAGAACGTCATAACGTGAGGTCGTTGGTACAATATCTAGGATTATCACATTTTAAGGTCACCGATATTTCATCAAATCTCTCACGTGAGTGTTAATGTAATTGTCTGACCGATTTTTCTCAGATTCGTTAATTCTACAGCTTTCGCGCGAAATATTTCGAAGCTGACACAGCCAATTCGTGTAGCAGTTGATATATTCAACTGGAATTTATATAATAACAGTTCACCAATCTTCCTTAATACCTATCATTTTTTATTCGTGTAATCATTATCAAGTAGATAGATTCGATCAACTGGAGATCTGTTAATCGAGCAATTAAAATTTTCTACCCAATAAGTGGAATTCTACTACTACGAAGTCAACGTTAATTATGCCAATAGCAATTATACAGGTTCGTGAGAGTGTTCAAACATTTGTAAATACATTTTACGAATATATTATCCATCTTGGATACTTGTAGTGTTAATATATTCATAACGCGTGTTTTCAGCCGGAAGAATTTTCGCGATGCAAACATTTTGCATTGAAGCTCGAGGAACTTCGTACAAGCGCCATTGAAAAGTAAGATCGTCGTTATCGTGTTTCTTGTTGATTCTGTTTGTTGAAATTAAATATTAGTCAGGAAATATCTCGGCGAACCGACAGAAATAACTTCGCTATCCTTCTCTATTCCTCCTTTACCATTCTTTTTCTGTCGTTGAAACAAACTTCCCAAACACAATGCATCTCGTTTTAACATTTCCACGCAGCTGAACGTGATGAACGTGGCGAACAGGTATTTGTATGGAAATTGAATGGAATAGATTTTTTGCCGGCAAAGGGAATTGTTATTTTGGCAATCTACCGGCTCCCACTTGTTCTCTGTTTCTTTTTTATTTCTCTCCTTTTCTCTCCTTTCTCCCTCTCTCTTGTTTTTTTTTTTTTGTTTTTTAATGGATGCTGCATCATGACACGACCCGACAAAAATGTTGTAGGATACACGTATTCTCGCTCGTGACTCGTATATCATCGACTCGAATATCAAATTTTACCTCCAGTATTCTCTCTCGCGATAAAAATAACCAGTTTCTATCCGACAAATATTATCTCTAATGTATAACTATCACTGGGTTAATTCAGTTTTTATTTCATTTGCTGATTTTAGAGATAGGTCGAAACATTGGGAAATTCGAGGATTTATTTTTTGCTGTAAATTAGACTGTTAACGTTGGAACTGTCATTAACGCAGTAGAAACGATCAAATCCCAATTTTTCGCGATTTAAACGATCGCTTAATCAAGAATTCAATGTGCGTTTCTTCCCGGCCTTGACGTTCGTCCTTCGTCCCTGATGCTTAAGAGTTCGAGCTTTGCAAGGCGATTTCACACGAGTTACCACGACTAAGAAAAAAAAAAGCAAAGATACTTACCTATTATTTTCGACTGTTCTTCAAGCCTACAAATTTCCATCGAAATCGAAACCGAACTATTCGCAATTTTCTCCCGTCAGTTGACATTAGTCTGACCACGAACATTCCCCTTCTACTTACTTGCTTTGGCATTCCCTTTTCCTTTCAACCAATGAAAGGCTTTTACACGATTATGCATGGATCACTCGGTTAAGTAACCGAACACAGGCGAAGGAAACGAGTCGTGGAATGTCGCGAGGAGAGCCGGCTAAAAGCACGATGGTAGCGTTCGGTCGCGAGGATGACGAGCGTGGAAAAGGCTCTTTGAAACCGTACGCCGCAGCGTGTGCGCGGCTTTGACTTCTGAACTTTAGAAGCTTTCAAGCTCGAACCGGTATATAAGAGACGCTGGTGATGGAAGAGGGGCGAGTTGAAAAGGGTAGAGAGACGTTGGAGAGCGATAAAACGCGAGAGCGGGTTGTACGCGTTCGGTATTTCGCGAAGCTGTTCCTCGCGGTGCACTTACACAGCTCCGCGCTCGTTTTTCCGTTTGTCGCTAGACGAAATAAATTGCTCGATACGAAAAGCTTCTCGTACCGGCTTGTGGCTGGGAAATTAAGCTGGCCTCTTATTGTGATTTCGCCTCTACCTTCGCCGTAGCTGCCTATTGTTTGACTTTGACTCGCTATCGATCCCTTTCCCGCCCGCCGAATGTCTTCCTTTATTTTCCGCTCGATTGTTCGATCCACTATTGAATCGTATTTCCCGTGATTCGTGCCGACCGTCGAAAGCGTGCCGCCACCATCTTTCCCATCCTCGAGTGACGTTCGCCGGTTGGACGCTCGATATCAGGAAAAATTGACGTTGTTCTTGGGAAATTGACGTTTGGCATAGTTTATGATACTTCAGACTCGTTGCAGATTCAGCTGCTACCATTGTGCTATGGATTATGCTCGGTGAACATCAGCTCAGCATCTGCAAGGCAGGACTTTTGACTGTTGTTGAGAGTTTGAGCGCGTTTGATGCTGTTTGCGATCGTTGAAACGATGGGTAGTTGGGTTCAATCGGGAGTTATAATCTTATTAGATTTGTTATTCGAAGGATTGGTTGGTGTTGTTTTTCAAGTTTGCAAGTGTTTGCCTTGAATAGACAGAGTAACAGTCGAGTGATTTACATTTTGACGCTTGAATGATTACGATTTATGTGATATTTGACAGCTTCTTTTCCTCCTCGCACATAAAAAAAAGGTCATTGAGATTACGTGGATTTGGCTACTTGCGTTTAAATAGAGATTGTAGCTGATTGTTATTGGAGGGAAAAGTGATTTTAAATCCCAATCTTTCTCAGCATCGTTAAAAATTCAAGAAAAGAAAAACGGGAGGATCTAATGAGAAAGACTTGATTTTCAGGTATATTTGCCAGGTTTGGTTAATTCAGAAGATTCGTGCAACCACGTGCAACATGAATCGCGTTAATTCTTTTTCCACACGATCTCAAAGGAATTTTTCGTTATCGTCTTTGGTCTCGAAGAGAGTCGAACTATCGTAGGCCATGCTACGCCGACGGCGCGTTTCCTATTCGTCTTCTCGTGGCATTTCCACCATCGAGGTAGTAACCGTCTGTTGCGAACGATCGATAGCCGTGTGGAATTCCTGACCGATGGAATTCCATTAGTTTTACGACGCGCCGATTTCCAACGGCATTAATGGAAAATACGGCACCTTAGCGGAAATGAATTATTCGAAAGAGTTGCCGCGAATTCCCAGCTACTGTATTCTTTTCTTGTATACTTTGGTATCGAAAAAATAGATAGCTGTGAATAGATTCGAAAGTTTGGAAAAGACGAATGGAAATGTTGCATGAAGCATCGTTTATCTTCGACGAAAAATTAGTTTCTAATGGTAGTTATTTCTACTGCCACTAACGTTTGAATCTTTGTTTAAGAACAGAAAAATATATATGTAACAGTTTATTTTTAAAAATGTATATTTTTTATAGCTATGCCGTTTACGCAAATTCGTAGAAATACGAATTTAATGAAAGATATAAAATTTAAGTAGGGATTTATTGTAAAAAGTATAAGTATAGAAGATATAAAACGATATAAGTATAAGGAGAAGGAAATATCGTATTCTAAATACTATACGTTTCTTCTTATATATTTTCTTTGGATTATTCCGAGAATTCTGGAAACTTTTTTTAACTCTTTCAATACATAAACATCTAGAATTTATTTCCAGCTAAAATTAAACCAAATAATATGTCAAGTCGAGTTAATTCGTTAGGTTTTGATCACGATTTATAACGTTCGAGTAGTCCAGTTTCGAGAATAATAAATAACACTGACAACTAACTCTCGACACGTCCTAAATCACATCTAACTTGTCATTTTCCCTCATCTTATCACAAGTTCTATAAGCGCGTAAAATAACATTAATTAGCATATTACAGAAATAATTTTCTTCTCTATCATCCTCTGCCTGTCGTTCTTCCACCAAAAATGTAATCATACTAACGATTATATAATTGTTACGATAATCGATGTGGAAGTTAATAAATTGAATTGTATATGATCGCCGATGGAATAGAACAAATGGCTATAGACGATCGATTATTTGCTTTGCTCCCCGTTACACGATTGGTTTCAGTCGTCGTGAAATTAGCGAGCTAGAAAAGAGATAGACAGATAGATAGACAGACAGACAGATAGATAGATAGATAGATAGATAGATAGATAGATAGATAGATAGATAGATAGATAGATAGATAGATAGATAGATGGATAGAGAAGAGAAGTTTCCTCTGTTTTCTCCTACGTCGTTGGATGAATGAGCGAGCGTCATCGTTTCACGTCGAACGATGACACTGCAATTATCCACACTGAATTACGTAGCAGACTAATCCCAGCTTATCTAATTACGTTCGTTAAATCGGCCGTTGGCGAACTCGTGTACCAGCTAAATTAATCGAGATATTCGCAATCGAAACGCGTGAAATCGCGCTCACGAAATATTCTTTTTCACCCTTCAATCTCGTTTTCCATATTTTCCCCTTGTTTCGGTATAGCCGTGTCAGTTTATTGATGGAACAACATAGCAAATTTCGTAAATATCAATCTGTGTTTCAATTCTTTTTGCACGAACTCGTATTTTGTTATTGTACTCAATGCTGCAGTATTATTGTTACAATATCGTGAAGATTATTGTCGCTATATTTAGCATGCTAATTTTTCTTTAATTTGATGTTTTTCTCAACGTTCTTCCTTTTATTTTGTTATCGTTATATATCTTGTTATTTTTATCGCTTCTTAAGAAAATTTCGCGGCAAGTACATGTATTTTATCTAACTCGAATTTTATTTCATTTTACGACTTATTAATAATAAACAATTCGTGTGAAATCCACCTCTCGAAGCACAGAAGAACAAGGCGAAAGGAAGATATAAAAAATAGGAAATTAAAAAATACGCCTCGTATTAATATTTCTCGTGTGAAAACCCGATCGACAGAAAAATACCGAAAATGGTTGTTTAAAGTCGATAATCGTTGCAGGATCGTTCTCGCGTATTTGACGAAAATGTTTATCGACGGCGTATTTTATTGCGACAGAGGCGCCTCCCGAGAAAGAGCGGGAGCGCAGCTCGATGAACAAAGGCAACCACGACCTACATTGATAAGCAAAACGCTCGACGTCGAGAAACTCTGCGGACGACGTCGGCGAAACGTGCGAGAATAGTAAACAATTGGCTAAAATAGCGTAATTATTTATCCAAGGAAAACTGGGCCTCGTTGCTTCCACTTCAATTCCGCGTGCTGCTTTGGGAATCTCTCGCAACTCTTCTCTTCTTATTCACCAGTTTTATTTAGCCATCGTTTTCTTTTCAAAGTGCCTTCTACGGCGCACAATGCGGCATGCAGTCGATAGAAATCCAAACAATCATCGTTCGATTTTGATCTTCGTACTTGATGATATCATCAATCTGCAAGTAAGTAATATAAATTCTCAGACAATAATTTCTTTGAAAAATCGGTAGGGCATTAGTAAAAGTCGTTTTTACATTGAAATCTAATCGCTTGAGAATTAGCTCACTCGATCGTTATACATTGTTGTTTGTTAATTCTGTTTCTACGTATAATTGTAATTTTCAAGTAAAAAATTTCTTTCTTTCTTTCAAGAGCAATTTAATAAGAACGAATTTTGATTTTCACTGTTAACAATTGTATTGTATTACGTTTCTATTGTATATTATATATATTATCTATATACATCTCTTGATCTTTGTCTCGAATCTTCATTCAAATGTTGTACTGTACAGCGATACTTTTGGGTGTACCAGGTGTATGCAAACATTTTCTCTGTTTTACGTAATGAGACTACAAAAAAGTATTTTTTGATGTATTTACATATTTCTATATCTATTTAAGTATACGACTTTTTTTTGTATATACTAGTTCATGATACTTACTATAGGAAAATTGTATCGCATATGTTGCGCGTATTACATAAAACATTTTGAAATTTTATTGGCACTGCAATGAGACACTACTGTCATCGTTATATCGCTAAATAAATCAATCTGAAAATGTACATAGAGATTACAACACATAACACATAATATATTTATAACAAATTTCCTACAATTGTTTGATCGTTCTATAGCTTCTAACATGTTTATTTGTCACTACATTTCCTCTATCACCGTTAAGCTGTTAGCTTTATAAAAACCCTGATCTAGCGGAATATTTTCTCACAGGCGAAGAAAAATCCGATTACAGAGGGTTAAAAATTTGTTTCCGTGATTTTCCCTTTATTCAAAGCCGGAGGGATTTTCCCATGGACTTTGCGAATATTTAAAAAAATTTTACATAGTTCGTTGTATTTTTTGCGTTTCCGATTTTTAAATAGAATTTCATCCATAAAAATTCCTACAGAGAACGAAGTCCATTGTCTTCAAAAAACTCGTAATCAATTTTCTAAGACTGAATAAACTTTCATAAAATTGTCGAATTTTCCTCTCTTCTGCTCTTCCTCTCCTTTATTTTCTACTAAAACATTCCCAAGTAAAATATTCTCTACCAAAAAAGATATTCAGAATATTTCAAAGCGCAATTAATTAAAAAAAAAAAAAAAAAGAGAAAAGAAACGTTTCTCCCAATTTCTCCGAGCTCGGATTGGAACGTGGTGGAATCTCGGCCGATTTGGACGTGATTCGAGCGTAGGACCGAAAGTTTCCCGGTGACCGAGAACCTTTTCCGGCGATCGATTATCGGAGACCTTTATCCTGGCTGTCCGCTGATAACGTGGCCCGGTTCGACGAACCTTGATTGGACGCGTCGGAAGCTCGACGAACTTGGCCAGTCCGCCCAACGAGGCCGTGCATCGTTCGAGAATCGTTCCTTTGAACTTTCGAGCTTTGACGGGCACCCGTCCAACTTTTGCCGTATAAAGCGTGCCCGTCGCTCGTAACTCGCGCGCCACGTTCCTCCGTGTCTTCCTCGCGATGACACGTGGACACCAGGCTGTCTGGAATCCTACTTCCCTTTGAGCTTTTCTATCGTCGCCTTTTCTTTCAAACGACTATTTTGTATCTTTTACTCTTTCTTCTTGTAAGTACTCATTGATTTTTCCTTTTAAGAAGAGGATATTTTTTTCTGTTATTAAAAATAGAAGGCGAAAAATAGGAAGCAGAAATAGAAGGAGTTTTAAGATTCGGTATAACTCTTTCAAATATCGTAATCTTTTGTGACTGTTCATTGCGGTGTATTGAATAGTTAAAGTAAATAAGAATAAGACTAAATTTTCAGTTGTATCGTAATTTTTTTTTTTTTTTAGTGGCATTTATAATGATGGATTCGATAGTTGATAGTTATAAAAATTAAATTTCAAGATTCCGTTGTATTATAAGCTTGTATTTAAGGAATATCCACCGTGAAATGGTTATTTATGATTCGGATGCGTTGTAAATATTTCGAGGATATTTCTATTATTCTATTTGAGTATTTGCTACTATCTTAGAGGACACGCGTTGACTCTATATCTCGCGAGAACACGAAGAACTATTAGTAATGATTATTGTATTATGTTTCCCTTGGCCAATTAGTATCAGCAATAATTCCTCGACAAACCGGTTAAACTTTATTTTAGAGACGAAAGTCTTAGGACTGGGCGATTCTATACACAAATTATCGATTTTCCCACGCTTGTCGCAGTCAATTTTATACTAGTGGAAACTAGAGGCTAAATAATAGTCTCATTATTGTCGAACATACGTTGGAATGTTTAGGTCGAAGTTTCAATTAAGGTAGAGCCGCAATTACCGTTTAAAGTTGTCGCGAATCTATAGAAAACGAGAAAGAAACGCGATATTCGATTGTAGAGCAGACTAGAAGAGTTTCTTTATTGTTCTTGCGTCTCAACTACTCGCACAATATTTCGGGTGGATAATTATATCATTCCTTACCACCACGCTACGTTACGAATGTTGGCTCGAGCCTCGTTCCACTCTCTTAATATATAAATAACCGAATTCTTGTTTTAAATTTCAGACAGAAAGTCCATCACATTCTTTATTTTATGCAGTTCTGACAACTCTTCCTCCACTTTCGATACTTTAACGATTCTTAAATCATTCCAAACACTCTCAATCCTTTCTCAATTATCTGCAACGTACTCTTTGTCTACAGGAAAAAATTTATTTTGTTTTTTCTTCTTTTGTTTTTTCTGTATTCTCCACTCGCATAACTCTGTTTTCGTCCAAACACACTATTTCTCTTCTAAATCCAAATATAGTGCAATACAATTGATGATATTTCTTCATAAATGTTCGGTAGAATATGTCGTATGATGACAATTTATATGACTTGTATAATGAATACGACTTTTTTACTAATTTACGCCACTTTCTTTTAATTGCATAAGTCAGGCTTTCGATTTCAGTTACATACAGTGTGTCTGAGAGATAATTTAAAAAAATTGCCTTGTCTATTGTTGTATGAAAAAAAAAATTCTCAACACGAAGTTATGTTATTTTCAGGGCCACTTACACTATTTTCTCAGGTTCATTTTTCTTCTTTTTTTTTTAGCAGATTTCGAGGTCATCGGTATTCTTTTAAGTAGAACTATACATTTTTTTACACCGGTGGATGTTATTTTATTCTCTTTAGAAAAGTATTAAGCTACTTACACCGGAAAATGTATAATTTAAAAGATATCTCGATTTTAATTTCATTAAACGTAGCGTAGGAAAGACAAGGAAAACATAAACACAAGAGTATCAACTTTGCGGCTTTCCTGTTCTCTCGTGCCTCAAGTTTTACGTTCAAATATCTTTTAAACTAAGCATTTTCAGGCAAAAGTACCTTAATACTTCTGTGTAGAGAATAAAAAGACGCAGCAATCGTGTTGGAAAAAAAGATTATAGAGATCCGCTTAAAAATATAGCGACGATCTCGAAATGTCGTGAAAAGCTGTCCTTGAGAAAGAATTCTTTCATAAATTTTTCATGATAAAAAAAAAAGAGATATTTTTCAAACGATCATAAATAAGGCAGATATTCAGGTGTTCCCATTTAACCGATACACCCTGTAGAATACGTGATGGCAGTTACCGAATAAAAAATTTCGCTCGATTATAAAAGAAGCTGAGGAGCAGGTGCAAAGGAGAACAGGTGCCCCGATGAAATTATTTAAAGTGAAAGAAGTAGCCGCCGCCCACGCGATTATTCGCAGCACACGAATACGGCCCTGTTAGCGCATTACAGTCTCGCGATTATAGTCACGTGGAGATGAATGCGGCACGGTGGCCACGACAGGGGCGTAGTTGCGAAACACTGAAATCAATACGATGCATTCTCTTCCATTCATGAGTTGCACGCGTTGTAACACACGGAACTCATTCACGATGACCGAATACGTAAGTACCATCACCTCGATCTCCGTACGTTTTGATTCACACATCAAAGGATCTTCTACGGATAACATTCATCATTATCATCGTCTCGATGGATCGCACGAAATCGACAACTATGCATATTGAGAATTTGCAATAGTATTGGTTAATCACTCGTTACAGAACTTGATAGATAGAGATTGGCTTTTGCGAATATCCTATTTGATAACAGAATTTTGATAATGTCTTTTCATTTAGGAATAGAATGCTATTGTTAAGGGAAATTATTGAGAGTTGTAAAGATTCGAAAGCTTAGAAATAGGGATGATACGATTTGATACTTTCAGAGTGTACGAATAATGTTTAGCATAGTGAAATAAGGTAGCGATGGATGATCTAACGATCGAAAGAGAGATATTTATAATAAATATTTATTGCGTTTATTATTATTATAGGTACTGGTATTTATACTGATTTGAGCAGCAGAGTATTATAAATACTTAATAATATTCTGCATTAATCATTGGACACTGGACTCTGTAACAACACTGAAGGGAAGTCAAAACGATTTGGACTATACGTTCAGAAATGTTAGTCATAGTTATGTACATGTTTTTCAAAAACATGTCTTCAAGCGATATTATGATGATTGTGATAATTTGAAATGATAATGTAACAAGTATTTTCATTACACCAGATCAATTATTATGGTGTATGTACACGTATCTTTAATCAATTCATCACACGATACATAGTAATCGTACGATAATCATATGCTACATCCATCTATCTCCATTATAGCAGTTCAGATTAATTATCTATATATTAGTAACATTAATTCTACTATTCGAATTTATAAACATTAACAAATCTATTTAAATAATATGCACGTATGATACGATTAAACGTTGTAATACGGTTTGCGAAATCTGGTATTAAAGAATAAACTCACGCGAAGCTTGTTACATTACGCTTTATTCATGGCAATCGTAAATTTGAAATTCTTCAAATCCGCAGTGCTCGTATATTCCGTTTCTTTTGCAGCGGTGTAGATCAGAGTTAAGAGTATGACTCTACATCGAGATTTACAGTGGAATAATACTCGAATACATATGGGTCTGAATGGACTTTCGAAGAACTTAGCGAAGGTTGTATTTTAATTTTTAACTGCTACAAAGTTAGAATTGTCGTAGACGAACACGTAACAAGGATACGTTTTGCATTTTTTCTCCTGTCTACCAGGAGATTCAGAGCTTCGTAACGAAAGCAGAAACTTTGACGGAAGTTTTGTCATCTCGTTGAGAAAGTGTCGGATTACGTCTGCTTTACCTTCGAACTTTTACCTGCTGCGTTTCGAATGACCAATACAGCTACGTGGAGAATGTCTTTTCGTATCGATAGTAACAAACTCAGTCGTTTTCATGGGAATGGGCAATAGACTTTAATGCTTGACCGTAGTCCGTTCTATTCTACTTACGTTGCAATTGTCTGCAGACTCTTGTACAATCGGACTGATATTGAGACATTTGTTTTACAATTGAAAATACGAAATACGTATGTACTTGAAACAAGGGAATATTCAACCGCTGCAAGTAACACGATAATGATAACTTAAGTAGAATTTTTTAACATGAAAAAGTTAATGTTCTACAGCCGAGCAACAACGTACTGATCTTCGAGTCCATACTGAAAGAAAGATTCCTAATTTAAAAACGACTCATTGAACATGTAAAATTGCTCAAAAACTAATTTGTTTGAAGATATGCAGCCTCTGTATGAAACTCAACTGACATAATTTTGAATGTAAAAGAATTCAATATAAAAAATTCTACCTATAAGGGAACAACGTATTGACCTTTGACTCTAGACTAGAAAAATAGCTTCTAATTTAAGAACAACTGAATATGTAAATATTCCAGAGAAGCCAATTTCTTTGAAAACATATCGACTCTGGAATCAACGTTCCACCGACTACCCTTGCTTTATCGGTCGACGTGAGCGTCCAGCGTGTTTCTCGATAGAAATTCAAACAACCCAGCCGGTAAATCCGCGAGAAGACACGTGTACCCGTGCACGCAGCGATAATTACGTGTCAACACATGGGTACCGGCACGTTCAGCCCGTGCTGGACTGTTCGGCTTCCGGTTTTCTCGGTGAACGATAATCGCATCCCGCGATATTTTCGTCCTGCGTCAACGCGACTATTCGATACGGTCCGGTTTACGAGAGTGCGCGGCTCGTCGCCGTCAACAATAACGCGTCACGACGAGATCGTCCGTCGAAATTTACGAGCTGCACAGGCCGTTTCACGAAACGTCTTTTCGTTTCGTTTCGTTTCATCCGAAAGACATAGAGTCGCACAGGAGATTGATGACTACCATCGCGTTAAGTTGTAAATTCGTCCAATTGCCGCATCCTCTGGCAACATTTTACTTCATTTTGTAACACACTTTGGTATTGACACATTGCAATGTTTAGTAAGCTAAACGCATCCCTTGGTATCGTCTGTTTATTTAAGACCAGTTGTCTGATCATCCAGGTTAAATTGCAGTTATTCATCGAATAATTTTAAAATTATCTTTAGTTTCTAGCGCATCATTGCATACTTATCATCGAAAATCAAAGTCTTGTATTTATTGGGTTGGCAACCAAGTGATTGCGGATTTTGTCAATATCACCTAATGATAGATCATTTAGTTGCCAACCCAATAGTATCTCATTATTAGATTTTTACTGCTGCGGTTTCAGCTACGTAGCATGTACGTTAAAATAATACCAGCCTAGTTATAGGTTTGTATTGTGTTGGAAAAGTTTATGGAAATATTTCATACAAAAATTCGATATTCAAATACAAGCAATATTTGACAAATGTATGTATGTGTACAATACATACTAGGCTCAGATTTCCTTTTCGTAAGTAACCAAGATTCGTTAAGATAATGGATAGATAATGAATATCTTGATTCGACGATCCTCGTCTAATTAGACGATTCGATTAGCGGAAAGCGATTTTCCTCAGAAATTATATATATATATAGTTTATTAGGAATAACATATTCGAACGGACTAAAGTAATCGTCTTTTATTATACGAATATCTATTCTTTACACGTTTATCTACATCTATTAGGTTGTCCGAAAAGTTTCTTCCGTTTCATAAGGAAATAATAGGTGCACAATGTTTTTTGTTTTATATTATTTTATTGAATTAGGTGTGATCCATTTCATTCTATTTTTATTATTTTTTTTGTGCATAATCAATAAACTAGTATAAAAAGAAACATTGTGCATTTATTATTTCCTTATAAAACGAAAGAAACATTTCGGACAACCTATTAGCTATCGCGAAACCAAAAATATATTCCACGCAGAAATAACCTCTTGCTACTCGTATCAATTATCGAATTAACCCTTAATAACCAATCCTATCAATCATGAAACCAAACGACTCCTCTTCTCCTTAAACTAACTTCTATTCCGCTGCAAAATATTTCCTTTGCAAAACTAACGTCCGATATGTTAATGCTGTTATAGCAATACATCATTCTAACAAATGTTTATGTTACTGCTATTTCTGTTTTATTTCATAGTTATTTCAGTAAATATCAAACTTTCGTAACCGTCTCGTATGATCGTGATCCACTCGTCGGTGTAATCTCCTTGTAATCGTTTACTTTAATAGTTTACTTTAACATATAACCATACGTACATGGCAATAGTTATATTTATTTATTTATTTAATGGACATGCGCCCCTTGAGGTCTTACACGAGTACACGAACTGAAATATAAAGGAACGAGCACTAGTTAATAAACATTAATTTCAAGTTACGATTTCTGCAATTTCATATAAGTTGACATATCGATGCTTTAATAAATGTCAGACAAGGCAACGCAAGAACAAGTTGCCTCCTTCTGATGAATATCTTAGCAGCGTACAATTTGAAAAATTGTGGAATTTCGTGGACAGTCAATAAACTGGTCAAGGATTTTAAAAACTAACGTCAGGTCTGCTATGGTTCTGCGTTGTTCGAGAATAACCACGTTCAAAAGCGTTAAGAACGTCTTCGTAGTTACGGTAAGTTTTGAATATCGGTATATAAATCCTGAAGGCGACGTACCTTACATAACGTGTCGTATTTATATAACAACATATGGAGTAAATTTTCTACATTTTGAAAGTCAAATATACCATGCTACTCGTGGCGAGGACTCGCGATGCAACACGATACTTTGCGTAAACGTTTCTGCCAACTTTCCCCGTGGCTCAGGTGTTCGATTTAAAACTGCAAGAGTCCGCAGAGCTAAGGTAAACTGCAAGGGTCTTCAGCGTAGCTCTGCCTCTCTCTCTTTCTCTCTTTCTGTGTATCTGCTTTCCTCGGTAGCCGAGAGAGGGTGAATAACAAGTGGGAGAAAGCGAGAGAGAAAACATGGCAGAGCATAGCGCAACACAGGCAACTATCGTGAGGTGGCCGGATCAATATTCCGTCCGGTCCATCCTCTGACCCATATTTCTCTTTCTCTCTTACTTACCTGTTTCTCGTCTCTCTCGCTTTTCCACCGCCTGCCTTTCTGCCTGCCCCTTTCTTTTCCTCTCCCTCGTCCACCTCCTATCTCCTCTTGTCTTTGACCGGATCCGCTGCTTCTCCCTTTGCTTTCACCTTTTTAGAGCTTTGTTTGCCGTTTGTTCGAGAGATTGGTACGGCGCTAGCGCGATTTTTGGTATAGAGCTTCGAGAGCAGTTGCTGAGGGTGGTTTGTTTCCATGGTTGATTAAGATGGCTTTACGTAGTGATTGTCAAACGTGAGCGTTTTAGAGTTTGGATGTTTGAATTTTTTGCAGCACGAATGATCTTTGCTTCGCTTTGGTAAATAAGCTTCTTTTTTTTTTTAATCGGTCCACAATTCTTTATTCTTGCTACAGAGATTTGAGAATAATTGGGGTGGTTTCTGCTAGGCTTAGTTGTTGCTTTTTAAAACAAATGTTGGAATTTTCGGGAGCTCCAAAGATCTTTTCTCTGCTTTGGTTACCAAGATTTTAATCCTAAAATCATGTAATCGTTCGCCGGTATTCTCGATTTTTAGTATAGAAAGGGAACATTTGGTTGGCTTTTCTCTGGTTAAGAAGTTCTGGAAATGTCGCATGCAGTGGTTCTAGCATTTTCCACGGAGTTTTGGGAGCTGTTGAGAACGGAGAAGAATGGAAGTAGAAGTTTGACAGCGTTTTTAATTCTACGGTTAAATCAATGGTTTAATTAACAGCTTTTAATTGCAGCGCAGACGGTAGAGTTTTCTTTCGATTCTTGTACTAAACTTTTGGAATCGTATGTGGTCGTTTTGCAATTCTGTTTATTATTAAATACTTGAGCACTAGGTGCGTAGTATTTCTAGTCGCGCTGTATATCAGCCCCAGTCATAGCGCCAAAACACCAGGAAGTTACCATTTTACACATCGTAGCATTCTAATTTATACAGCCTCATACCATTCCAAATACAAACTGTAATTTCCACTTCTTAATATAAAATTTTCTTTCAAGGAACCTATCCCCTTATCCTCTCAATTATTAATTCTCTCAAAAGGAAAAACGACTTCTTTTCTACCTTCATTACGGATATTCGTCCAAAAAAGTAGATAATCGAAGTACAAAATTATCGATTATCTACCATTGCTCGCACCGTAAAACTTTCAGCAAAATTTCACGAAGAAATTATCGTTTGTTCGTTAACAAGCTCGAAACACGAGCGCGTTTAACTGCGTCCATACTTTTTCCCAGGGAACCGGTTCCAAGGGTAAGAAACTCACGCTTCTCGTCACTCCATATCGCGCTATGATGTTTCAGCGAACAACTAGAGCTCTTAACGCGCTGCTTTTTCTTTTTCTCTTCCTTTTTTCTTTTTTTATTTTTTCTCCCGGTCTGACCTATTTTCCAAGCTGGCTCGCGTTTTCTCCCGTCATCTTCGTTTCTTTTCCTTTCTGCCATCCCCGCCTTCCCTTCCCCACCTTCCCTTGTACTCGAGCCCGCGTTGTCTTCCCCTTTTGTCCATCGTTTCTTACCTACGCCCCACGTTTTTTCCCTCGCGATTCCCGCTCCGTTCATTCATTCATGTCCATCCAGTCACGACTGACTCGTTACTTTTCATTCGCTGACCTACATATCCCATCGTCTTTTATTTACGTATCCTTTGCGCCTCTACTCTCCTCTCCCGACAGCTCGATAAATGTATAAAACCGCTCCTTGCGTCCTATCATCTTGGTCCTTCAAGGTTTTCAATTGCGCCTCGAGCGTTGAGCGCACACGTTCGTTCGAATCACGCGTCGTTTAGCCTCGTGAAGGGCGAGGTAATCCTTGAATTCTTGATGCAGCTGTGTGACTCAATGTGCACTTGCATGCAAGTCGAAGGGAAGATTTAATCTCGAATATACAATTTAAACGTAAAGATCGTCGTCCTCTTTCAATTGTTCTCGAGCATCTTACACACTCGCTGCAAAATTTCCTCTATTCGGTCAGATGCTCTTTTTTGCGGATATCATTGCTTCGACTACTATTTGAAGTTCGTGTGGAATTATCTGTACAGTATACGAAATAGTAAGAATTTTCTAGACTAAAATATTCTGAGAAGCAGCGATATTCGGACGCGTCGAATTGCGAAATTTTCATGTTCATCTGTCGGATCGTATATTCACGCATGAATTTGTAGCGGCAGCGAAGGAAACTCCTTGAAGAGTGAAATAAGTTCGGTCTGAGAAAGGACGCAAAAAATTTCCGATATTAGGGTACGATGTAATCGAGAGATATATAACGTCTTGGGACATGTTATAACTGTAGCTACATCAGCGTTATTCCATCTCTTGTCAAATTTTAGTTTATCGGTATCTTCACAATATCGTTCGTTCTTAAGAGAAAAATTCCTCTTCAAAGGACTATCGCACGAATTTGGAGTATCAGTAGAATGAGAAGGTTGACAGTCGAACACGCCTATTATCAGAAATATTACATTGTTCGGTGTGATTTTAGCTTTTCCAAGCTTAATATCAACATTAAACTACGATAAAGTATTTATTATTTTAATACGTCTGTACACTTAACAAATATAAATTAGAAGAATTGCATCCTTAATAGGTTAATCGGTAAAAGATCAGAGGAGAAACGGTTTTCGGGCGATCGGATCGATCGCTGATCGAACGACAAGCTGCTTAATTATTAATATCCGTGGGCCGAGTGCAATTTCATCCGGCGTCGGCAAGTAGGTCGCGGGACTGGTTTTGGCGCTCTTTGTTATTTATCGTGGCGCGATCGAGCACGCACGCTCGAAGAACTCCGAGAAAATGTCAACAGGGAGTAATCTCGATTGAAATTTGCTCGTTTCTTCGAGTCCGTGTCCCCGATGTCGCAGCCTGGTTACACGCGTACTTATACAAGCCGATGTAAGTAGTCTGCGCATAGTAATCTATATCTGCGTGTAAAAGTATACACAAACGGCCTTCTGTGTGTGGCCTTCTCATTATCGTGGGACTCGCGAATGATAAACGCAATCGACTCGAGTGACGATTTTTTTCCTTTTCCCTTGTTCGCGCTGACGAGGCCGTGCGAATCAAGCGTGCACACTGTTCCCGATCATGGTGTTTGCTCGTCGCGTGTGTAACTCGCGTTGCATCAGAAAGGACTTTTTTTGCTTCGACAAGCCTGTTTCTTCTTGTTTATGAAAGCGGAAGGTTGCTTGGTAGATCGGTGCTTGTGACGCCATCGATCATGGTAGCTGAGCAGGAAAATTATCAGGGCGTTTATCTTTCTTTGTGAATTTTTAAACCATCTCCCTGGATAATTGTTCTTTGTTTTTAGGCTGGGTAATTTTCTGTTGTATATCGGGTAATCTGGTTTCTCTGTATTATTAAAGACGAGGAAGTTATCCGCAGTTTCTTCGCGAATGTACAAAAGATTTCATCCGCTAAGGATACTTTGCATGAGTTTTGGCAACAGAGAAATTTTACGCCGTAAAGCAGCACAGTGAACGTAGCGAGTTCGTTTGCATATTGAAATTCATAATGCCCCGGCCGCTGTATCAGCGAAGGAAAAAAGTTATCTTCAAATTATATTCTCCTTTACGGATATAAGAAATTCCATCTGGCGAAGATTCCTCTATTTTTCAGAACGAAATGTTTTCCAAAGCTGTTTGGATCATTCACAGTTCTTGTACATAATTATTCTGGTATTTTCTAACAAAAATACGTACACATGTCTCGTATAACAGAATACTTTTGGTTTTCCTTTGTATACAATCAATTAGAACCTGAACGTTCGCGCATAAAAGCTGCTTCTCTGAATCATTATTTAATAAAAGATCAAACAAATTTAAAAGATTCCAAGAATAATGCAATTTCAATATGATTCTACCTATCAAGATTCGCGCAAATGTGTACGTAGCTGAAAGTTACTGGTAAAAGAAAAAAAACGAGCGTTCACGAAGAACGACGTGTAGAATAAATCAAACAACTGTTTCAAGCAAAGCGTAACATTGATTTGACGATGCTGACTGTTCATCCAAGTCTAATCAAACATCGACGAAATATCGCCACGGGAACCCAATGCATATCGCGATTCGTTGATTTCAATCTGCGAAGGTTGTCTGCCGTAATTGGTAGATTTCTCGTTTCCGTTCGGCTTGTTGTAAACGTGCCACACTAGTGACGATGCTCGTAGCACGATACACGATCGATTATTACCTTGTCTTCGTCTTAAATATCAGGAGAATTCCGTGAAAAGTTTTCGAAAATCTTCCGAGATAAAAGAAATTTTTGTCTAATCAACCTTCTGTCATTAATAATCTTAGAACTTTTATGAAATCTCGCGACATCTATCGAGTTGCTTTATGAAATTTCATTTTTGCGAAGTAAAAAGGATTGTTTCAATTAATCTTCTATGATTGATGACTTTGAAGCTTTCACGAAGTGTCGTGTGGAATTTGTCGAATGTTTCACGACGAATTTTATTTCTCTGGAATAAGAGAAATTCCGTGAAATAATCTTCTGTTATTGATCATTTTACAACTTTCACGAAATTTCACGAAGATCAATCGGTCGTTAATTGGCAATTTACTCTCATGACAGATCGATCGAATAAAAACACAATGTCGAGTATGAAACATAATGTTTATAAAATATGTAAATAGCTTGTCCTGTTCTTCCGGTATTTTTTCCCAAATATTTTCGCAAATCTGAAGTGACATTTCCAGCGAATAATTCTACGACAATATGCATCGATTGCTACAAACGTGGCTGCGAACGCCAAATTCGCTGAAATTAATCTAGCATAAAATTACAGTGACCCACGCGTGTCATAATTAAAACTTATAAATGACACTTGGTGTGTACAAACGAGCTCGTAACGGACGAATTAACCCGTAGTGACGCAGCTGATTTCAGAAGGTTCGCAAATTTTAAACCACCTCATAATTTACTTTTGACAGTTACGAAAGCTTTCCCGTATTTTGACAAATTTCGATACGAACCAAACTCGCCGTAATCAATAATGTATTTGAATGTATTTGAAGTTTTGGAAATTTTGCTTCCTCGATCAATGCAATTTCCACTTCGAAATCATCATGGGGCTTTTGATAATCTTTTAAGTCGAAAATTAAAAATGTCGGAAAATTTTTACGGAAATTAACTATTCTTCCTAGTTAAAAGAAATCGTATCCAGGTACCATTTCGAAGGTGAAAAAAGAAAAAAGGTAGACTTCTATTGTATTCTTTCTGGAATATTTATTTCTCTTCATTTAGTTGGAAACATGTAACCATTCTTTCGTGACAGCCTGTATAACGTTACTTTCTTTAAAAGATAAGAGATATTCTAATTTCTCTGAAATTATTCAGATATTTCTTCTTTATCTGTTATTGATAGTAAAAATACATTTTTCCGATATTTTTGTAAAGAAGGCGAATAAGTTTGAAATACAAAATAAAAGGAGGAATATATACTTTCAATTTCTACATTCAAATTTTTAAACATTTTACACGTTTAAGAAAAACAGAAGACGAATACGTTGGTCGTTTTTTAAATTACTTAATAAATTAATTAAAATAGATAAAAAATATGAAATCAGCCACGGTGATTACACTGTAGGAATTCTACGGTGTTGAAATAACGAGAAGTTAATATTAATACGCGATAAATCATAACATCGAATGTTACTGTATACAAATTTTCGAAATAAACGAAAATCGAAGAACAATTCGCGATTGAAATATTCCGCTTTCGGGGATGCTATTTGCACGAATCGAAACGAGAGGAAACGAATCGAGTCGAAACGAAACGAATTAGAGCAACGTGTCACCGACTTCCGTTCAAGTCGTCACTGGTAGAATGAGAAGCATCAGGTAAACACGTGTCGTCAGAATAATCGCGAGAAGATGCTCGATCGAAGGATAGCGCAGAATGTCCTCGTGTCATCATGTCAATTATTGGTCAAATTCGATCGTCATAAAGGTAAATAAATTTGTAGACAATTTTTGTAAAGGAATCGTTCAATTTTGTTAAATTTTCGAGATGAATTTCACACTCGCGAAACGAATACGTAGTATACACTCGTGCCTTTCAGCGTGGCGAAGGACGCGAGCAAATATTCCACATATTCTCGTGTTTCCAACGCTTCGTATTTCCGAAACATACATTTCTATAGTAACATAAATACTTTTATGTAAGCTCTCACATTTTCCAGTTAAACAATTCGCGCGTGATTCTCTGTATTCTGTTTGTTACGTTTCTCTATTACATTGTCTTAATATATATATATATATTAAATTTGTTTGAATTCGAATAAGTTTTAATTGATAGTAGATTAAACACGGATTTATTTGAAACGTAAGGTTCGTTAAGAAATCTGATAATTCGATTGAAATTGCTGAGGGCTCGACTCTTTCAGATATATGAAGCAATATTCGAAAAAGAAAGATGATTCTACACGATGCTCGAAAATGATAGAAAAATCGTCGTTGGAAGTATAGCAATGGCGATGAAGTTATCGTTTCGATATATTGACTGACATCATTTTTGGTAAGAAATTTTTTCTTCGTTTCTAATATTAAAGAATATTGCTAAAAGTATTGTTTTCGTTATTAAAGAAAATTAATCTGAACATCTCATTTTACACTCTAATATGATCGCCAAGTTTGGAAGGTTAATACTTCTCATACGAGAAGTCAACTTTCTAATGAATAATTTCGATGGAAGTTCGGTAACTTTCCAGTCCCATTATCAATCCCTGCAAAATTCTACCATTTCGTAATTGGTCGTAATTAAACGTTTGTCGTAATTATAGAAAGTTTGAAGATGCAAAGATACTCGCGATATGCAAAAGTACGTGAAATATTCAGATAGAAGTATTTTATAACATATCGCGCGTTTAATCTTTTTTAGGAAACAGAGTTTTATAATTTTTTGTAATTCCGTTTCTTTATTTGCTTTCATAAGAATATAAATTATCGCAAAGATCCGCGATTTAATCGTAAATTTAATTCGCAGTCTAATCCCAACTTGTTAATTTCGAACATGAGGAAGAACAATCCCTTTCGAATTCTTTTGCTTGTAAAATAGCTGTACTAATTCGTCGAAGGAGTAGAAAAGAATAGAAATATTCGGCACAGAGAGGCAAAGCTCGTAAAGCGCGCAAGCAGGAGCGATTAAAAACTTTTATGTCCGCGCAATATGACGCGGCGACTTGTTTTTGTCAGCCGGCCTATTTATACGCACCTTTTGGCAGCTACGCGAGAAACTTCGTCACGAGGATGCCGTTTCCGTTTCGTGGCTCCTTCGTCTTCCTCTTCTCTCGAGAATTTACACAATTTCTGTCTCCCCTTCCCCTAACTTTCTTCTATTTTCTTACTTCCTACTTACGTGTCGTTTGTTTTTGAATTTTTCTTTCTTTTTGTTTTTCTTTTTTTTTTTTTTGTATTTTTAAGGAGATCTAAGAAATTTCATAATTTTGTGCGAGTAATATAATAACACGAATTCTTTTTATTAAAATTAAAGTTCGATTATATTTCGGATTTTTTCGACAGCAGGATCCCGAAGGATTAAATATTAGCGTTGATATGATAGCGTAATAATAACGGTTTCAGGGATTTTCACAATTAGAGTGACATTAGATTTAGGATATTTCGCAGGAGTAGACGTAAAGAATCAAATGTTCACGTCGGTATTTTAATAACAGCGATCTTGGATCGAACTCGATTAAATTTCGCATTTCCGTATACGTCGCAAAGATGCAAATTTTCTTGTCGTCGATGTAAGAACAATCGTCTCCGATTAAATTACACTTACATACGTATACGGAGAAGGTTTCCAACTTTTGAAACTTTTATAAAAGAATATGCAAGGATTTCGATTCAAATATCCATCTTGAATATCCATTAGTCTTTTAACGATAAACGGTGACTTCGTATTCAATTGAAACTGTTAAATGAAAATTATAAAAGTAAAGATATAAACTTTCAAACTCTCCATTAAACGTTCAGAAAGAGAACACGCGAGAAGCTTCAACATCCACATAAATGTTGAGCCAACTTTGCAGAATTGTCGAACTTTCACGAATAGAACGTACAAAGAGTTCAATATTCGTGTCAGTAGCGTAATAATAGTTATTTTATGTTGGCTATGGCTGGAAGATGGAAAGGATTGATGGGCAACGCCAGATGGCTGACTCGTATCGCGTTTCCTTGGATTCTGTCCGTGGATTACGCGAGTTTCGCCTAGAGATCTCCGTTTCAGCAGCTTACTCTGTTTATAGTTATGCACGTTTGTTTGGATCTCGAACGTTGATGATCTGGACGCGCTGTGGAAAGCGAGATCACCGAGTTTTGTAAGCAGCCTTCTTGGACATTTACCGGAGATCGTGTTTCTTCCTTTTTTTTTCTGTTTCCTTTTGCCAAACCATTTTGTTTCGAAGGATTTGCCAGAAGGAAGATTTATCGAATAGAGAAAAGCAATCAAACGATTCGATTGCTTTTCAAGTATCGCCTCCTTCTTCGTTCGTTCCTCTTTGTGAAACCGTTATATTCCTGCGGTTAAATATTTCAGTTTCGGTATAACGATTTTAAAGAGGATTTCATATATATATATATCTACACGCTTGCCGGTTATGTTTCCGTTTCAAAGCAAAACAAGTTTTTCTGACTTCTGTTCTCTGTATACGTTTGAAACGTGTATATAGGTCGGCGAAAGAAATTTCCCAATGTTGCCATGCTTCAGCGTTTCGTATTGAAATGCACGGACTGATCATGAATTAATAATTTGTAGGCTGTGCATATTCATGCAAATTCACGTTTTACGCGAGCAAAACTTGAATAAAATAACGTTTTATCCTGTGAATGCTGTAACGCGTACGTACTTTATTCCTTTCTTTATTAGGCGTTTCTCATTTGTACATTTGTGTTTATTTTGTCCGTTGTTTTCGTGTCTACATTTAGCATAAATGCATAAACATCGGCAGCCGTGTAACTAGCAATAAAGTGAATACACGCGTGTGTACTTTTCGAAAGCATGCGTTATTTCCAATAGTCTGACACCCGAAGACCTGTTTCATTAAAAATCTGCATTAGTAAAAGTCACGAATACGATCAACTGTCTCATAAATATTCATTTATCGCGCTATCACAACCTTGCACTTTTTCGATTAATTTGCATCTTCAAGACTACTTCTATTTGAAATCTTCGATACGAAGAATCGCAAATACGATTAGCTATGTCGTAAAAATCCATTCATTGTGTTACCATAAAAGAATAAATTCAAACACTCAATAAATCCCAAGAAATGCTCGCCATATTTCTACGAACTTGGAAAGAAAGTTACGTAAATAAGTTCAAAGTATACTACGTATGTATGCGGTGTATGAAAAAGATATTAGAGTGTACTAATGAAAAATGCAGTAAAACAAAAATGTAAACGAAGAATTCTTATTAGAGCTAAAACGAAGAAGGGACATGTCCGTGGTCACGGAGGTATAAAAATGGCCATAAAACACGGAGGTTCATCTGAGCTTTGTTACTAGCTGCAGGAAGTAAGTAACACAAGAGGAAATTAAAAGGCCGCGCTAGCATTAAAAATTAAACGTCGAATTAATTTTACAAATGTTTTGTAACTGGATTCGAGCTCGTTGCTAAATGAAGATAATGGAAATTGATCGATGTTCGAGCAACTAAAAACGTGACTTCGCTTAAGAATTGAAAATCTCAGCAAAGATTATCAATCCTAACGAGTCTATTTCGTTTTTCTCGACTTTTCGATTAGTTTTCATTCATATTAGATACATTTAAATATAAATTAAAATTTGATCTCACGAGGAAGATACTTCCGACGATGTTGCCATTATCTGAATCGACTTTGTATGCGTTAAGCGTTTCCTTAAAGTAAAGATATGTGATCTCATCTTAGTTTCGTGTAAATCTATTCTTGTAAGTTCAGAAAATAAGTGATAAATGTGATATAGGTGATATAATTAGTTTGTAATGATCTGCAAATTTAGATATGATTAGGTAGATATGATTAAAATAATAATTATTATGTCAAATTTATGTTGCTGTCGTCTAGTAGCAACGATCACTGAAATTTGTGACTCGATGGAAAATTTTGTATACATTTCGAGTTAATTTAATTTTTAAATTATGTATTATTTGGAATGAAATATGAACACTGTGTATTGTAAAGGTAACTAGGAATTGCATTCACGTTACGTTAAATTTTGTAATTTTAAATTTTAAATTTTAAACAATCGATTATTCTAATTGATGGAAGTTGTATTTCGATGGACAGCGTTTAGATTTACCGACCTTACCGTATGATTTAATTTCACTGTTTAGATATATATAATTTCGAATAATTTGTATTTATTAACAACATAATAATTGTTAAAATTTTAATAAGCAACAAATTAGTTTTTCGCCTTTAATTAAGATATACGACGTCTGTATGTATAGGTAGAAACAAACAATACCAAGTTTTTTAAAATCATGATTCTTTTTTACTAAATTAAGTCATGGTTCTTTTTTTATACTTTTTGGATCACTGTTTCATATGTTTTTACAATTTGATTATTATCAGAATATTAGCATTATTCGACTATTGTCTACTTTGACTTTTACGATTTTTACTCTTTGAACATGATTTTTAATTAATCCGAAACCGTTGCTTGTTTCTATCCCCTTTTTAAGTTTCATCGAATGTTTATCTACATTTTGTAACCTTCAAAAATATTTTCTTTGTATACATTGCTGTACTCATCTTACGAAGAGATAATGTTCTTACAACACTAAGCATCTCTTAAAAGATTGTTAAATAGTTGGTAGCACAAATTGAAATATTATATATATGTTTCATTCATATGACTGACTAATTCTTCTATTTATATGGTATATTTCTATATAGATATAATTTTTAGATTGCATCTCTATTTAACGCTATCAGAAATACATCCAAATTCAACTGAAGCATTGTCTGACCATTGCGCATCTATTTTCCTACGATTTTTACCATTTCACCGTTTCAGTCCCTTTCGCGTTTTCCTTCAAAATATTCGTAGAAAAGTCTCTAGTGTCGATCGAGATATAGCAGAATACATGCAGTAAAATATATTTTCAGAATCGTATTTCGGGTTTAACGTAACGTAATACCGTGTGAAAGTATTCTTGCACAGGAATAATTCCGAATTTTAATACGCAAAGTAAGAGGAAAGTTAGTTGAAATTTTGAAGGCGTACCTTCTTAATGGACTAAAAATTCAGAACGCTATTTTTGCAACTTCATTGTAAAAGTAGAAACAATTGATCTCACTGTCAGTATTTTTAAATGGAAAACGAATCTTCTTCTCGGATTAAAGATCGACAGCGTTATTCGACCAACTGATCTCTGAATGTACCATGCTCGACAATTGAGATTACCGATATTTGATCGCACTTTGGCTGACATGTGATCGATTAATAGGCAGCTTTTCACAAATTGAAATTTAATATCGTCTACAGGACTTTATGGAAATTCGACATGCGCTGCAACCCACGAGAAAACGGTTCTGCTGCACCGGAAACTTCCTTTGAAAGAGATGAAACGATTCTATAAAGTTTCGAGCGATTCTTATTCATGAGATACAACGCGGAACATAGTTCTCGAAAACAGTAGCGAAATAGTGTTGCAACGTTTCTAGTCTGTTAAAGCGTATAGGCGGTGCGTTGTATCTTGCCTTCGAATTTTATATAATTTTTTTGGTCAGAAACAGTGGCTGCCGAGCCTCTCGAGACGATATTATTCTAATCCGGAAAGTTTCGTCGTATTTTCGGTATCTTTCGCGAGGATCGCGGGAAAAATAACAAGTTGACCGGCTTTAAGCAAGCGGTTTCGTCCGGTCTGAGCGAATTTTCTTCAGGATCAAAAGTATCCTCCCTCTATCTCCAAGTGATTTGTTTTACTTGAAATTTTGGTCAACCGGATACGTTGGTGTCTTTGTTTTAATCAGGTTGGTACTTAATGACCTGATCTGAACTAGAAAAACTAACCTAACTTAACTGTATTTTTTTTAGAAATTTCTATAATCATAAAATTAAAAATTAATGAAGACAAATTAGTTGTTTTAGTTAGATAGATTTTAATCCTTGACGCGATTCAGGTTAGATTGCTGGAGAACAAGTAATCCTTAGAAAATTAATTAACAGCGAACTTTGATGAACGCTGGAACGTTCGTATTATATATAGGAAAGAAGTCCGAGGAAAAGATAAAAATTGATAAGGGATTCGGATAAAAATCGGACAATTTGCGTTATAAAGAAAAAGAAGCTCGATGCAAAAAGGAAGATCGCATAGAGAAAAATATTTGATTTCTGTTAGTGATTTAGCTAGTACAGCATTAGTTGAGGATTGATACTGGGAATTGTGTACTATTTATTCATAGCATTTTATACAGCTTTAATTCTATTGATCTAAATATAGCATATTTAGTTCTGAATTATAGCTACATAACATGATCGATGATATCTCAAGCTGAAATGAATTTTAATTAATTTTGTAATTGTAACTGTCTTGCTTAAATGTACGTCGGTATCAAAGACTAGTTTATTATGTACGTATTTCCAGTGAATTTGGTAATGGAAAAGAAGGAAATCGTAAAGGTAATTCGATATTAAAGGCAAGAAGCGAGAGCAGTTCATCATAGAAATGAAAGAGCTAACCAATCACAGATAACCAAACTATCCAATTACAATCCAACTCGTCTGTCTACACCAATTAACCACGAGTTGCCATACACGTCACAACCAACCACAAACCAACGCAAACCACTGTGCTCGACCAATTAACTCACCGTTTCAATACGCAACAACTTCACTGTGTCGTCGTTATTTTATCTACGTTGCAAACGACGATTCTTCCAACATCTTCAAACTCGATCGAGCCAAAAGCGCAAGTTACGCTTCTCATATTCGTATTGATGTTTGTATGGTGAAAGTTGCACCGCGTCATGTCATCGAACGACGTTTGCTACGATTCTTCATCGTTGTTGAAGAAACAGACTGAAACGGAGAATAGAGAAGAGGAGGAACGAACAGAGGAGAAGGACAAATGTCGAAAACCGTGGAAAACTTTGGACGTTCCTTTGGTCGATCGTGACGATAACTTATACGTAGCTGTTCGTCAGAGCTTGCACAAGGTTAATCGAGTTTCACAAAGTTCCATATCCCCGCTAAGAAACGCTGAAACTGGAAGCAGAAGTGGAGTGTCGCAAGAGTCGAGCATGGGAAGATTTTCCACCATCAAGGCGTTCTTTGATATGGGCCAGGAGGAGGGGACAAGATACACATGTAGGGCCTCCATAATGGGCAAGCTGAAGAGGATGTTGGAGTTGAGAAAACGAGAAGCGAGTTCCATGGGTTGTTTGACTTGACACAATTCTTTTTTAATTTTGTTTTCGTTTGCGTAATAATTTCATTTGGTCTGCCAGAGTTTGAATGTCACGTGTTCAGTTTGGTATATTGCATTGTATGGTATTGTATGGTATTGTGTGCTATTGTAATTAATACGACACATTGTAGATAACAATTCGTTGCGAATAGATGTTTAAAATATGTTTGTTTGTCGTTTCAATGGAAAATTGCAACTGCAAGTGTGTTCGACTTGATAGAATTTCTTCTTAATTTTGTTTTTATTTCAATGATAGGTTTATCTAATTTGTGAAAGTTTGAATGTTACATGATCAGGTTGTTATATAGCGTGGTGAAGGAATGTATAATAGATGTAACTTTTCTAATTAATGTGATACATTGTGGACGACAATGCGTTGTGAATGGACGTTTGAAACGTATTTGATTGTCATCTTAATTGAAAATTGCGACAATAAGCGCTTGACTTGATAGAATTTCTTCTTAATTTTTCTTTCGTTTGGATAATAAGCTTATCTAGTTTATGAGAGTTTGAATGTTACGTGATCAAAGTGATACACGGCATGAAAGAGATATGTATAATAAATGTAGGTTTTGTGGTTGATATAATACAATGTAGACAACGGTGCATTGTGAGTAGATGTTTGAAATGAATTTCGTTGTCATTTCAATTGCAAATTGGCATAGTAAGTGTTGATCGTTGAGTAGCAAGGTTTGCCTTTGAAGTGGCACAGGTTTATGCGTTATGGATAATACGTTATAGAAGAACATAATATTGCAAGATTATTTGATTATTTCGTTTAATCGAATATTCTGACTGTTGCATGTCGATATTAATATTGGCATAGAGAAGAAATTAGGGATGTAGGTTTTTAAGTTAGGTTTATGCATTTTATATATATATATATATATATATATATATATATATATATATATATATATATATGTATATATATATATATATATATACACACAAAAGATTTGAGAGAAATGTACATGTAGATTCTGAGGGTAAATTTATGATACTACGATGATACCTTTAACATTCTGTTTTCATTCCTTTTGCGATCTGAAGTTCTTCGGTAAACTTCATCATCGTTTTCTTTCTTCGTTGCTACCAGCTTATCTAGAATATACTATCATAACCGTGAGCTGCATTTTTATCTCCAGTTATACAACTTTCGAGACTACTAAATTATAAGACAAATATTTCCACGATCCTTGAACCTTCTACTTTTTCAATCAAAGTAAAAAAACAAAAATGTATGTTCGCTTCGCAGAATCAACGATGAACGGTTTGCAGAAAGACATAAACGGTAATATAATATCAGACTAGAAGAGAACTACGAAGGGACTTGAAAGCTACTGTCGTTCTATGATCAGCGGAAGGAAATCATCGAAGAGGAAACAAACTGTTCAAGAATCAACAGCTATTTTATCGGATAATCCTCGCAAACGTGGGACACGAGCAAAATTATGTTTTAATTCCATCTTTTGGTTGTTCCATCGGGAAACGATATCGTGAAATTCGCAAATACGAAGTAACACGATCTCATTTTTCAGTATACGGTTAAAATTATTTACGGGATTCAGACGAAAAATCTTACAGGTATACATACTTTAATTTGAGAAAACTAGAGTTATTTTGACTGGAGTTATCGGAATATAAGGATTATTATTTACACTATAATAGGTATATTTATTCACGTTTTTGTTTTCTCAGCAGAAACATGTATTCTTCTTTGTTTTGCTTACAGTAATAGTGAATCGTCTTATTATTTTTCATTAGTTGTTTTTAAGTTATAACAAAAATACGCTGAAGAGGAACATCAGGAAAAAGAATTTCTGATACTTTTAGCGTTAAATTCTTAAATATAATAAAGACATGTTATTATACGTATTCATAAATATTTGGGAATCTTACAGCAGAGTTGCTCAAATAAATATGGATATCGTGTATTTAAATTTATATGCCGGTTTTAGAAAAATATTCGCGCTTGTGCCATTTTCTCATCGATTGGTCGAACATTGGTCAACCGTTGTCTATTGAAGATTTATTTACACGCTGCGATTGTCCGCCAATTTACAACTAGCTCGATAATAAAGTTGTCACGATGAAGTTAACGAGGTATGGTGATGGAATGAAAATTAAGTAAGTTTTTCTAAGAAAGATCTTGGCAACGGAAGATGTTGAATGATAAAGATGATTTATGACATTGTGTATGATTTTAATAAATTTTCTGCGACGTCTGTAATTCTGATTTCTTCATTCTGGAATACCTAGCTTGTTTAACGAGATGGATATATCTGGTTCAATATTGTTTCGATATAGTTAAACTCTTCCTAAGAAAGAATATATATGTAGTTGTAAAAATACTTGTAATTTGCAATTTTATTTCTACTTCAATCAAGTGACATTATATATGATAATATGTGACAAATAGATATTCATAAATTCTCCTTTATATAATTTATAGACTGCTTTTATTTAAAAAAAATAAAAAGGAGATAACCTCCTAGAAGGTTTTTACTATAAACGTATCTGTGACATCTGTTAGGCTAACTTATTACGAGAGCCGAATAAGTTTCTTTTCAAAATACTTAAAACAATCAAATAATCGGATTCTTGAACGATGTTGAAGAAATGATCAAGTGAAATATTAACAATCATTTTACATCTGGAAAAAATATCACCCAGTTTTGTCAAACAAATTAGCAGCAATGAGGATCAACGATCGTTTTACAGTACAAAGAAACTAGCTATCCGTCAACGAGCAAATATACAACGAGTAATAAAAAAAGTCAAAAACATAATCTTTTGTAACCAATCGACGTTGATTAAAACTCTTCGTTTGGAGTAAGGTAAACGTCAACCAACAAAATTAAAGGAACATCGGCAACGTTCTCCAATCAATTAACAGCGACAAGGAAAAGAAATTTCCATTGGCCGATCGGAACACCAATTCAAATTGGACTCCAACGTCGATGTAAACGTTCTCCCAACCCATTTTAACCGTCTAAACTGAAATCGTCAACCGTTCTTTCCCAACACTTTTCACTGTTTAGTACTATTTCGTATTATCAACGTGGCTGATCTTTCTATCGGTTCTAGAATTCGTTGGTTCGCGACGTGCCTTAGATGTAAGTGACTGGTTTCGTTTGCGCATCATCGTGTATTGTCGCTGAGACTGTACTTGCAAAAGAAACAAAGGAGTTTTGTTGTCTCAGCGTGCGCGTAGAAACCGTTAACGATTGGTTCGTACGAGGTCCGTGATACTCTTCAACCGAATTTCGTCCGACCTTTCTGTCAATAGAAGGATCATTTTCACTTTGCGAGACGAATAATAGGTAACAAATAATAAATAATTCCACGGAGTAATACATAAGAGTATTTAAGGCTAGAGATTTATTATTATTATTTAAGACGTCGAAAAGGAAAGAACGTAATAGAACAATAATAGGAATATTAATAAATAACAGAGGCTGTTCAAATAATATATGATTATTAATATATAAGTAATAGATAATTATCGATATTATAAATAGTAATCAATCAAAATAAAAGAAGAAACAATCGAACAACCAAGGCTCAAAATGTCTGAAGAAAAACGTAGCGAGACCTACCGTTTGCCCGCGGATTCCTCCGATTCATCGGATTTGTCTCCATCCGACAGATACAATACTCCAAACCCGACGCCTTCGAAATTTCATACAGAATCGACTCCCAGCATGATCAATCTGATAGAAAAGTTGAGGCGGTTGCGAGTGAAGACGCCCGTGGCACCCAGAGTACCCTTTCCTACACCTGTTAAACTATCTCCCACTGACTCTTCCGAGTCTTCAACGAGCAAAAACACCGAGCTACCCATCTGTAGTGGATCTGATCTGATGAAGATGTTAGAAATGCATATCAATACGCGTTTATCGATTTCTGAAGAACAATACAATCCAGATCACGACAGCTACTGTATCGACGACGAAACGTTGAAGACGATGCTAACCAAAGAACATGAACGTCGCCAGATGGAAAATTGGAAATTAGACAGGGAGAAATTAGTTAAAGGGAAGAGCGAAACGACCTTCAGTCCGCTTTTAAATCGCCGTTTGAAAAAGAATCGAAAGTTCTTCGCGGATATCCCACCTCTGCAAGGAACTGATTCACCGCAGTCAAGTACGGACAGCTCTCTCCTGGTTGAAACTGGTTCACCTATGTTAATCGAGTGTCCCCCGGAATGTGAGCCAATTCGTTATGACGATGAACTGGCATTCTTATCACATGGCTTGCACAACATCTCTGGAGCGTTTTCTGAATTCTTGTCGTTTAATAAAGATATTGTGGAAAGCGAAGTTAGTGACAAAGAGAGTAGCGCGAAGCTGGAAACGAATATATTGATGGAAGAAGAGAAATTTAGGGAGGCTATAGACATTTACTTGGGAGATTCCGTGAGCTACGACCAGAAAGAGATGGTGTTCGATAGCTATATGAATAGCATTAATGTGAACAAAGTTGAAAATTTTGTCGAATTTAGTAACAATAACTATGTAGTGCCTAAACAGAATCTTGAAGCGAACAGAGAGAACGATCGTGTTAGTAAGTCCTCGCCTAGGGTTTCTTTGAAAGATTTGGCTGAGGGTCAAATAGAAGCGAACTTGAAGGTTGAAATGGTCGAAGAGAAGATCGTGGATGAGAATATGTCCAAAGAAGAAGAAAGAATCGTCTCTCCAAAAAGAACGTGTAAGGACGAAGATATTGTATCTCCTAATAGAGATTTTCTAAAAAAAAGTTGCTCCGAATCCGATATTTTAAACAGTCCTAAAATCAACGATGACGTTATATCCGAAGAGTATATCAAAAGATTGGATAGATCTCAATCGATGACGGACGAATTAACACGCGCCGGGTCCTACTCAGAGCTATCAGCGAATTTTGATAAGCAGATCGAAGAGAGGGATACTGATACTTCCAAATTGATAGATTCTTTTGATGCAACTGGTGATTATGAAAGCTCTGCTGACCCCATAGATTTTTCGACAGTTCCTGTACAGAAATCGTCTGGCTCGGTTGATTCTTTGACAAATCCAAAAGAAGATACAAATGATGATCAAGGAGATTCGAAATCATATGCTAGTGACAAGTGTACCGAAGATTCGAATAAAAGCGGCGAAGATAATGTTGCGAGCGTTTATTATTCAGCCAGCTCTCGTGGAAGCATTGGTTTAAACGAACTTCTCAGTGAAGTAGACAATACAAAGGATTCTTCTATCGATTCGATCGAACGAGAGTTGTCGACAGACACAAGTTATAAAGATTTTGGTCCATTGCCTGACGAAGAAGATGAAGTTTTCGAAAATTTTGGTTTGGTCGAGACTTTTAAGAAGGATGTCTGTTTCCAATCGTTTTTGAGAAGAGTGATGAAGAGAGAATGGATACGTTCGATCAGAAAATTGAGGAGTTCGCCAGAGATAATGATGGATGCTGAAGACGATAAAGATGATAAGGAGAAATCAGAGAAAGCGAAGAAGGAAGATACGCCGTCTTCGTCGATGCAGAAAGATGACGACAGTGATCTAAAATCGACGAAGTATTCGGAAAAGGAAGAATGTCTGAAAATAAAATTTAAGAGGAGCCAGCCTAAGATATTGGAAGAGAGAAATCCAGGTAATCTGTATCGTGTCTTTCGTTGATTTGTTTTAGAAAAAGATGAAGAAATTTAGCCTCGTCGCGTTCTATAAAATTTACTTAATTGTTGGAAAATGTACAATTGCAGAAAGAAATTGGCATGCAATTGGAAATTATCGAGATTAGAATCAAAGCGCAAAGAAATTGAGGAATTTAAGAATTCATGTTAAGTCCTTGAAAATTGCAGCATAAAGAGTTGCATGAGTTCTGTACCGGTACGGAGCGAGTTGATTATGGTAACAAATTCTTCATTTATTTAGGTGGCTTCTATCGACAGAATAATCCAATTAGGTGAACAAACATTGAACAGACTGCGAATGTTTTAAGTAATCTAATCCAAAGGTTTAACACGTCGAAGATACAGAGTTACCGAGATACTTTCTAAAAATAGCAAATACTAAATTTCTTAGAAAATACTAATTATAAATGGAACATCAAACTTTTAAAATCCTAATCGCGATACAAAGCATAATATTTGAAATCAAACTTTTTCCTTCGTTTCAATCCTAACACCTTGCAACTTTTTACCTCGATATCTTCTCAAAATTATCTTCTGCGGATATATATAAACGAACTTTATCAAAGCTGCAGGTCAGAGTATTCATTATAAATTCTCGATGGTGTCACGAGGCTCGTAAAGACAGAACGAATAGCCGCATCGATTTATCTCCGTAAAACGCATGCGATGCTATCGATAGAAAAACGGGATTATGGTTGGCGTGCGATCCAACGTGCCACCGCGGTTTCTCTTTCTTCGTCGACCGGCAAACAGCAATTTACAATGGCCGGCGATAAGCCAACTAACCTATAAATCATCCACGAAGAAAGAGAGGCCGCGAACAAAATATATGCGAAGCATTAATTGGAAAGATAACAGGTTGATTATACCAGATAACGTTTGCTACTATCTTGGTCAATATTTGCCAATAGTTAATTACCACGAATAGCACACTGTCGTTCATAAGCATGCGGACACTCTGCAGAACTTCTAATAATAATATGCGAATTTTATGTATTATGTTCAATTAGCAATGAATTAGTAATTGGAAGTAATATTTATTATTTTCTTACTTTTGTTACTATTATTATCGGATACGTAACTCTTTAGCGTACAATTCGATTACAAGTCGTTCATGGACGACAGTGCTGTATTAATTAATATTATATTATACCAAAAGGTGTACAGTGAAGAAAGAAAAGTGTATCGAGTCACAAAATTTATCGGCGTTTCTTATTACGCGATTAACACAATTAAATTGACGGAAGATCGTACGATGAGCTTCCTTTAGCAGTAAACTACGATCTCGTCTGAACGACGCTGGCGTATTTTACTTAAAAAGAGACACTGTGTCAGCGCATAGTGACATTTGTGCAATCAATAGATTATACGTTGAGAATGTATATTAAAGAAACATGTCAGTAATGTATTTTATTAGTTGAAGATTACACTTGTTTTAGTTGTCGTAAAATTAATTAAATTGTTAAGAACGTCTTATAAACGATAGCAATTTGGTTTGTTCGTAATTTTCTAATTAAAATACATTTTGCAGAGTGCAAACACGAGCGTTAGTGCAGCTGACTGATATAAGCGCAATACAAGTTTAACGTACAATAGAAAATAATAGGAGAGAGATCGAATCAGCGTGGATTTTAGCTTGGTAATCCGTACGAAACGTTCGTTCCAGAGATACTAGGAGATTACTCGTGTACTTTTTTCCGGAAACTGTGTCAGATGCGTGGTTACGATAAGCTGGTATAATTTCTGGAATGGATACCGGCCGAGCTGCTTCGACTTCGCGATACGAACGTGAGTCCTTCGCTGATCTCGGGATTCGGGATTTCGCTACGTTTCAGCTTGTTTCAGGGATATACGTGTGTATGTATATATATATATATATATATGTATATATATGCGTAGTTCGATCGTTTGTTGCGAGGGGAAAGATCGACGGTTTGGAAAATTAGCTGGTGATAACGGTCGTATCGATATAGAATATCGTTGAATTTTTTTACATTTTTATAATTATGGATTCGAGAGATGATTTTTAACAATTTTTTAGGATATCGAGGGATGAATTAAATATGCACGAACTATCGTACATCGATTTCTTTCCTTCAATCTCTAATTGAAAATTACAAGTTGCAGAGAATCGATGATCAAGATTCTTACGAATCGTTTAAAACATCGAAAAACTTGTCGCTACTTTCTCGATGAGTTCATAGAAATGGTAATTTTCCTGTGTTTATATTTTATTTCATCTTATACATATAGTTTCTTCATATCTCAATTGTTGAAGTTATTAGATGTGTGAACAAAGGAACGCGTGGATAAATCGTAAGATAGAAAATATATTTTCATACAGAAATGTAAATATAAATAGGAATATGATTTGAGCCGGTCCAGATCCGCATGCTAGCAATGTTATCCTCTGACTGAAAGCCCTGAAGCCATCGTCGCCTGTCTACTGTCGATAGCTTCAGTGCTTGAAAAAACTAAAAAGACCAGATGTAGAGTTTTCTTAGAAGTGGTGACCGCTTCAACATCAATGAGCAAAAATGATTCTCGTAATTGGGGGGGGGGGGGAATAAAACAGCGTGCTGAATTAACAACAATAACCACGTTAACAGTAAGCATTCATATCCTAATTAGAATTTGTTATTTTTATTAACAGATGTGCCCTTTCCGCCGTCGCACAAACTGACAGTGGCTGATGTGTTCGACCCGCGAACGGATCGGCCACGGCCGGAAGTCCTCAAGCAACACTTTATCCTGGAAGGTAGAATCGACGAGGCAGCGGCTCTTCGTATAGTCAACGATGGAGCAGCCCTTCTTCGCTCGGAGAAGACTATGATCGATATCGAAGCTCCAGTCACCGGTGAGTCCTCTTCATCTTTTTCTTTCAGAACATTTTTACATTGCCCTCTATCCCGCAACGTCCATTTCAATCCCCCGTGAAACGTGTATCGATCAAATCTACTTCGCCAAACCAATCCGAAAACGGAAAGCAAAGAACGAAAAAAAAAAAAGAGAGAAAAGAAAGAGAATAGCAACTCTGGAGAACCTTTCGAAGAATCGAGTCGCAGGAAAGGACGCGTTATATGGCGGCACGTTAGAGGGAAAAACATGAAAGGCACTTGACACAGTTACGCGCGGCGAAAAAGACCACCGATTCCACGGCTTCGCTGTGCGTTTACATGAGGACGATCGCGACATCGTGAACGAAGCGAAGTATCGACTTCGTGCTACCATCTTGTCTCTCATATGTGTATACAGAGTGTCACGAAATATGTAAAGGATATTTGAGCTTTTCGGAAGCAAACCAAGTTAATCCTTCTTTTTATGAATTTCTTAATTTCGTTATACAGGCTGTCCCAAGTTTAAACGATCGAACTTCGCCAACATGTTGTACGATGAGTGGAAATAAGAAAAAGACGTGTGCGAACGTACGTGCGCTTTAGTAGCACACGTTATTACGTTAAAAACAAAAACGATTTATTTTTCCATTTCAAAGTACCGTCCACAATTTCAAACGCAAGCTTAACGTCGTTCGAACAGATTGAGCTTGTCGCTCTCCGAATTTTATGTTTATCTTGCTTTAGTTCAATGAACGCACCATAAATCCTTTCTATTAGTTTTTCCCGTGAACCGGTTCTTGTACGATACATAGTTCACTTTTTCTGTTCCCCGCAAGATAAAAGTCTAACGGTGTTAGATCTCGTGATCTCGCGGACCAAATCTTCTTTCACGATAACGTTCGTTCCTTGCCTTTAGGCTTTACATTTTTGTCTTTTATAAGTCTTTTATAAAACGTTTACGGATCTGTACAATCTCGTACAATATGTGTCTCTTGTTTCTACTTATGGAACATACCGACGAAATTTGATGGTTTAACTCTTATCCGACTTTTGGTTTCGCACTTCGATCTGTACATATCTCTCTCGATATTAATTTGACAGTGGTAAAAAACCAGTGAGTAGTTCGTTTTGTAAATTCTCTTATCGAGTATAAAAAGGTAGAGATTTAAGCCATTGAGATTTCGCATTCTTTATAAGGAATAAATCTGTGAGATGACCGTAAAGTTGTTTTACATTTGTCACAAGATACGCTGCGAACATTTACATTCTTCTTCCCTCAAGTTCATGCTAACTCTCAAGGTTATAGATGACTATATATATCTTGGAAGGGTAGTACATCGAGAGTATAATTGTCGTGTAATAGCAAAATTATACGGCAATATACTAGCTGCCAAAGAACTAGATAAAACGTCAAAATTATATAGGTCAAATTGATACCCAACAACGTTTCCCTAACAAATGTCATTTACGGCACCAAAGGTATTTTTTGTCCATGAAAATAACAAATATATGCTATTCATGTGAAAAGAATAAGAGTCAAAAAGATTCAGAAAAATGTTTGTACAAATGAACGAGTATAATAGAATCTTTCATTGAAAAAGTATATCAAATTGGCACAAGGGGCAGAGTAAAAGTTAAACTTGCAACACCCTGTACAAATACGCGATGGACATTCAATTCTTAAGAAGCAAATAACTTATTTCCGTAAAACAGCCCATCGCAAGAAGATGACATAGTTAATGGTAAATAAAGAACAGCGTTTGTAATATTATTGCTTTTTCGTGGCGCACTAATATTTTGTCACACCCTGTATATACGTAGAACGAACAAGTTAGTGCCGCGTGCGACGGATGCACGGTTGAGCGGTTCGTTTCGTCTGATCCAATAAGGGTAGCCTGATCGATTCCGCTCGTGTGAACCGGCCTTAAACCCTCGACAAGATAGAAAAGCGAGGCCTCGAAGCATCGAGGCCTGCCTGCTGACGCGTTTCTCTGTTTTAACGCGACGTCGAGCCTCTCTCTTTGCTTTGCCTCTTCTCGTCCTGCCTTTCTTCCCTCTTCTTCCTCTTTTTTTCCCTCTCTGTCTGGCTGCTGTTGATACTAGGATCGAGTATCGCGCCACTGCAATTGAACGTTGCAGATTCAGATTGGTGGTTGAGTTTACACGAAATGGCGAGATTCTTGAAACGGTGCGCGTGGAACTGGGAATTTTAGAAATTGGCGCCAGTGGAATTGCAATTTCTGGAGATGCACGCGTATAGAATTACGTTTTGAAAATTGAAGCACGTAAAAATGCGATTTTAGAAATTGGCTCGTACGAAATCGAGAGTTTCCGAGACTAAAGCGTACGGAATTGAGAATTCTGCAAATTGGTATCCGTGGAAATCCAAGTTTAAAGATTGAAGCGTATAGAATCTCAAGGTCTTTTTTTAAATTCTCAACAAATTGCCAATATTCGTTCGATTCAAGACGATTAAGATCTCCTTTGAGTCCTTTAAAAATTAAAAATACCACAACAAGGAATAAACTGGTAAAAAAGGATAATTTAGAGGGAAGAAAAATATCCAAGCTAAATGTCCAAGCTCAGATATAAAGCAACGAGGGTAAAACTCTCAGTAAACACGGGAATCGGGATTTTTCCAGTAAATATGTATGCCCCTTTAAGCAATATCCCTCGTTAATTAGTTCGAGTTTGCCATGATCTATTAGTTTTGCAGCAGATAAAAAAAACATCCTGCTCTTTCTTCCTTCTTACAGCTTCTTCTTCAATTTCGACTTCAACCTTTTTTAACTTCTTATTTTCTTCTACCTCATCTCTCTGATTTCACGCATTTCGCTCCTTTACCTTCATTCGCCGGTTCTTTCCTTTAATTTTGTCTCAAAAATTTCTCTCCGTTCGCTTACTGAACTCGTTTTCTTTTGTATTTTCTCCGAGTAGTCATTTCTCTCTTTTTCGCGAAATCAGCACCAGCCAACGGACCGAATCTTCCCCGTTCTTCCTTTCTTGAGTTTCTCCTCTCGCTAGTCAACCATTTTTCCCCATTCTTCTCTTTCTTTCCGCCCCTTTCTCCTCGTCGATCTTTGGAAAAACGCACTTGGGCGGAACTGCCGCAAAACCATCCACTCGAACCTTTGAAGTACGTTCTTTCGCGCCTTTCCTCTCGTGTTCTTCTCGCATTTTCGCGGATCTACGTGCCGACGGATAATGGCTGGATTAATTGGGTCGAGCGGTGAACAACCGCGTTCCTTAAATAATATTTCTTTGAACCGAAAAACAAGCAGAACAAAATTAAACCTATCCGTTAAAGACGGCAACTTTGAACAATTTCTTAATTTCGAATCAATTAAAATTTTTCAATAGAAACAAAATAAAAACTACTCCAGCATAGTTCAGCTAAAACAGTCCATTTTTAACAATTCCGCCCATTTTCGCCTCTATTTTCATTCTTCGCTATACACGAGAAACGGTATTTCACACGAAAAATGCTGTTATATATCAAAATAAATTTACGCATCGATTCTTTCAGTTTTCAAAGCTATCCAGCCAGAATCCCCCTTAATTTCGATTCTTCACGATGGATGGCGTCCGACAATAGAACAGACGTGTTCCCTAGGTGGAACGAAATGAAAGCAACAGCCCCGACGCGACGACACACACACACCCTGCCCACGTCGCGAATCCTCAATTACGCGCATCAATTAGTTCCATCACGGTCGTCTTCACGGTGTCTGCGATTGTTCTGCAGACACAATACACGCCAGAACACAATAACTCGAATCGATTCGATTCTGTCCTTCATCCCTCCGCTGCACGCCCTCGTGCAGTCTCCCGTCTTCCAGGCGACGACGACCACATCTTCCAAAAGGGGTTGTTATTACCTTTCGTCGACGAGACGACGACGCGACTTCTATCGTTTACGATTAATCCGCTATCATCATCTCGTCGTTGTCCTTCGCTTTTTTATCTCCGCTCTTTTTCTTCTTTCTGACGAGAAACAGCGAGATAGCTCTTTAATTCGATGTGGTAGGGTAGTTTTTTGCGAATACTTTTAGGAATTAAAAAAAATTTCTTTCCATATAAAGATTTTACTTTTGAATACTTTTCTATTGAATATTTTGTATATTGTTGCATTTTGTCGACGTTTAGGATTAATGTACTACCTTCTCTTCTTTTTATGAATTTATTTTTTCCTCTTGGAAGGTTGAGAGAAATAAGGATTAAGATATCGAGGGTATTTTACTTTTTCAGGATATTTCTTATGAATTTTTAAAGAAATTCTCGCGTTTAATCGGGTCTTTCTTTTTGCAGATTCACCGTTACGTTGTTTGTTTCTTCGTAATGAAATATTTCATCGTTCTTCGATAATTTACTAGAAAATTACTGTATTATTGTCTTTCGTCGACGATCACCATTAATCCTCCATCTGCTTCCCGTTTTTCTTTTTCTCTTTTTCTTCGTTTTCTTCGACATGGATAACTAAGATATTGATAGTTCTTTACCTTGTGCTGAATTCTTCATGAATTTTTTACGAATTTCCTACGAATCGTCTTTTAATATTAGATCCTTTGTTTCATTAATAGTAATTGTTCTTTCGTAATCAGATATTTCGTGTTTTAATCGTCCAATATATCATACAATGATTATGATATTTTACGTAACAATAATTCGTGAAAGTTTCACGAAAAAGTCTCTTGTCGAGGAGATTAACGGAAGAGACTGGTATAAACTCGTAGATGTGACGGAACAAGAATGACCGTTTCTAAAGTCAGTAAAGGGAGTGACAATAAAATTTCTTACGTCTTGTTTATTAAGAAAATCAGGATCAAGAAAATCTCGCGGCACTTGGCCGGGACACGGTTCGTCACTCCAGATACTACGTTAAATGAGCTACAGTTACTTCCACCGCAGAAATACTCCGTTGAAAGCTGTTTTTCAAGCTGGAACGTCAAATTAAATGTTTTGGAAGACGAGAATCTTCGCAACTGTTGGAAAGCTGGAAGTGACGTAAAATAAACTCGGTCGAAGAGAGAGTTTCCAACTTCTGCCTGTGGCCTTTGTCGTTCAGCAATCGATCGAGAACCACTTTGGAACGGTGCCTTCGACTCGAAATATCCTCTGTGAAAGCAATCGATTCTATCATTTCTTCGAGATTGTTGACAGAATCTCGACAATAACCATGTTATGGAAAAAGGAAATAAAAAAATAGAATTATTCTGTAATTTTCTGTATTATCGCGTTTTAATGCGCGGTGGGCTTGAATTTTCATGTTTGTAATTGTTCTAGTTTATCCCGCAAATTGTCCATTCAAAGCTTCATATGGTTTCATGTACCTACATCTTTCATGATAGATAACGTTTATTTTTTCAATGTAATTTGTTTCTTGGCCTTAAAGCGATACAAAATAAATCGAGATAGGTACATGCAGTAAATTGATACAAAGTAAACCGATAAGAGGATAATATTTCTGTACGTTCAGGCGTAATATTATTCGTTCACGAAGAAGAATAAAAAGTAATAACAATCAAAGAAATATACTTTTTAAAAATTTGTCGCTATTTTCTAAACATCTTAGAAATATCTTGCAAATACCGTGGCGTATTGACACGAGAGCTGAATAATAATTAGGAATTCCGGAAGCCAGATTGAAGAACACACTTAGCACATAAAATATGACTGGTAAAGAATCAAATTTTCTGGATTCTAGAAATTTCAATCTTAAATCGATCCCTGTGCAGAAACAATCCTATTTTGCGAATCAATATGACCCTCGCGTGAACAAACCTCGTCCTAAGTAAATTTACATAAACGACGTTTGATATCAATCAACTTCAAGTAGAACAACCGAGATGTCAGGTCAGTTGGACGAACTTAAAGCTAGTCATCAAGAACAACCAACGTTTTTTTTATTTTTATCGCGAAATTTGCCTTTGTATTTGTATCTGTCTGCGTATCCGTGAATGTGCTCTTAATCATCGTGGACGCGTTTTGGTGCACAGGTAGCGACCGAGATGGAAAAAACCGAACAACAGCCGACTGGCAAGAGAAATTGCGTTTTGTGTGGGTTGGTTCGTTGTCGAACGTGGAGTGAAATGGTGAAAGAAAAAGGAAGCACGAGGGTGTACAGGGTGGCGAAGATGAATTATAGACGCAACGCGGGCGCAGCAACCGGTGGATATAGCGAGAGAAATAGAGTCGAAGGACGTTGCATTGAAAGAACGAGCGATTCTGTGGCGGACAAATTTCTTTGAGCTGATTTTGTGGAAGATTCGCGGAAATGTAATGCGAAAGGCATGGCTTCGTCCTTCGGCTAGGATTTCTGTTCGTAAAACATTCTGAAAACTCAGTGCTTCTACTAAAATGAATATATTTATAATATCGTTCGTGTTAAAAAGCAATCTTGACAATCTAAATTGGTACATGCTTAATAGTAATAAATAAGAATACAAATTTTGAAGCATAGATTGCAAATGTAAATATAAATGAGAAACATCTTTATCATAGACAATGTTGTTATTTGTCACGACAAAAATAACAAACGATAATAAAAATGTAAATATATCGAATTAAGTACGAAATATACCTCACAAGTACCACTGCGAATAAAGCAAAACTCATTCTTGTTATACTTGGAGAGAAAGGAGAGAAAAGGAAAGAAAGTTAAAACGAAGGACGAACTTTTTTTTCCAAATTTTTTCTAAAAGCCAAGTCAGCTCGCTGCACAACCCTTCCAATTAAGAGGATCATTATCCATACAAACACCTAGCGCGTTGGTAGAAAACAGCCTCGAATTTCGCCTCATCAGCGTGGTCCGTATTCGAATTCCTGTTTCAGCATAGAATCACGAAAATACGTAGATCGATGCTTCGTCGTAGCTACGAACCCGATGAATTTCGTTGGTTCTTCGTGGTGTCGAACGACGATGCTCTGCACGCTGACGAATAATTTTACGAGTAGCCGCTTTACGGTCGAGCTGATGGTCGCAAACGTGGCTCGATAAAGAATTTCCAACGATAGAAACGGAATGGGATAATAAAGAGAGTGGACGGTAAAATCGTCGAATGTTACGATTCCGCGGAATTGTCTGGAAAATTTTAACGCCAACCTAGCTCATCCTTTCGCGACGTTCGGACGAAAAATCGAACGGAAAGAAGGTTAAGATGGCTTTCCGATGGAGTAGAATTTCGAGAAAGAAAATGACAGAATTGTGATTAGAGCGATTGATCACGGTGATTGCGTGAATTTAGATTTCTGTGAAGATTTATTTATTTGATAAGGTTAATTAAGGTTAATCCCTAAGGCATTAGGCTAACAGTTTCCTAACTAGTTGTTCTATCTGTGTTCATCATAGGATGATAGGATGTGTTATAGCTTGTTTTTGATAATATTGAAAGATGTTTCGGATACAAGTTGGACGATTTAGAGGTTGACGCGTTGAGTTTTGAGGTGAACGCGTAGAGAACATATGAAATTCACCGATGTTTTGTTTCAAATAGAATCATGTACATGTTTAATGTGTTCATCGATCCATCTCTGAATTCCTCATGAAAAGGTTTATTCCTGCATTCCTCGTTGATATATTTACGAAATAATTAGATCGAGAAATGATTAGTGTAGTAGATGTATTAACTTCAATTTATCAAATTTAACGTACGAAAGACGAAGACAACGTAAATACAGAAATGTCGTTTCGCATGTTTCCTTCTCTTTCGTTCGTTAAATTTCACAAATTAAAGTCTGCCAAACTAATAGTTTCTCCACATTTAACTATATGAATACATTCCTTGAGGAGAATGAGCAGCTAGATCGACTAATGTGTTAAGAAATATATAATTCCATGAAAAAGACATCGGTCAACTTCGTCTGTTCTCTACGCGTTTATCTTCGAAGAAACTAATCATTTCAGATTACGTTGGAATCATTCAACTCGTTGCTGAAACATTTCTCAATATCTTTAAAAACACACGAGATACTCGAACTGATGAAATTAGTAGGATCAGTCTGTATATTCCGATCTAGAATTATGCGCTCCAATTTCTCTTGAACACATAATCCTAATAACCTTGTTTAACCCGTAATCGCGAGAGACTCTTCGGTAATCACGCGCGATACTTAAACAAAGGACGATAATAACATCGAGTATGCTTTCCGAAGCAATTCCGAAATTCGAGGATCTCGAGGTGTTATCTTTAATGCGGTTGGAAAATTAATAGCTCGAAGGCGGACCTGGGTGGTAAAAGTTTACCTGTTTGATCTGGCTCACTGGTCGGAAAGCAACGCGGTCGCGGTTTAAATTATTCAGAAAATTCCCGCGGGATGGGCAGGGTGCAAAAGTTTCGGGAGCAACTCTCGTCGAACATTAATTGAGCCTCGCCGTGCACTCGCCTTCGTATAAACGCGACCGTTTAATGCTAACGATCGCAGTTTCGAGGGCTCGTTTCCCACTCCCCCGTCGTGAACTTGGCCGCGGATGCCAATCCTCTGTGTCCGCCTTTGTGCTTGCTTTATCGGCCTTTCCACGAATTAATATCCACCTGGAACGCGCGCGTTCCTTTGTAACCACCCAATTTCAAAACATTATTTCGCCGCCTACGAACTCTTGTCTTTTGCAAAAATTATTGCTTCTGTTTTTATTTGTTTGTTACGCGACTTGCTACACGGCTTGTTTCCTATACGATGGAATTCGTGCGTTCTTCTTTTAAAAAGCTCAGAGGATGGTTCATCGCTTGTAATTAGTGCGCTTACAATTAATGTAGGAACAAGTGGATGTCGTAATTAGAAAATGGAGTTGATACCTATTAACCGCGTGTAGTATAAAGTATATTAAATTATACTATATCTGTGTATGCTTATAATTAAGATGGAAAGGAATGGATGTCGTAATTAGAAAATGGAGTTGATACCTCTTAACCGCGCGTGATATAAAGAATATTAAATTGTGCTATATTTTGAAAATTTTGTTACGGGTATTAGATCGTCCAGAAAGTTTCTTCCGCTTTATAAGGAAATAATAGATGCACATTTTTCGTTTTATATTATTTTATTGAATCATGTATGTTAATGGTAATAGAAATAGAACAAAATTGGATCATACATAATTCAATAAAATAATATGAAAGAAAAAATGGTGCGTTACTATTATTTTCTTATAAAACGAAAGAAACTTTTGGAACAACCTAATATATCTCATTAAAATTAGGAAGCGAATCCTTAGTTTATACATAGTTTTAATGTATAGTCTTAGTCTATGTAAATGATTTTTCATTTCTAGATACTTCTTGAATCGCGAAGAGAGAAAAACCCAGTCAGGCGTTTACGAGTAGTAACAAGGCTGGTATCGATTCTAACTTCACATTTTACGATTAAAACTCCACTGTCTTCGATTATCCTGTCGTGTCAATTTATAAATGTATCCACATCATGTAGAACGGAGAAAAAGATTTCATGGTAAGGTATTAATTTTTGCCCTCGATTCATAGTTGTACAGTATAATTTTATAATTAAGGGTTTCAGGTTAGATTCGTAGGGTTTTGTGAAAATTTAATATCATCGGATATTGGAAAGTTCTACACAGCCAGCTAATTATGTCGAAAATGGGCCACGCGGCTCTCGGGAGTCGCTTCACGTGCGAAATGAGATTTTGACCTAAACTGACCCACGTGGCTTCGTCGAGGCTTCTGGATCGCGTGTGTGCTAGCTCCACCCACGCTTCTTCCTCACGTCGTTGCACGTGGCACGGGAATGTTCGACTCGTAACGACCTTACGCGTCCCTATGTCAATTATCTCCTACTGCATTTTACAAACATCTACGCGTTACCAAGTCTACAGATACCAGAGTTTTAGTAAATAGCTCGTAATAGAATTTTAAATCGCGCGCTTCTGTAAAATGTTTAATGTACAAACGCTGTACTTAAGTATTAACCCTTACCGAGTAAACCACGTTTTCGATTTTTCTTGTTTGGATTAAGTTAAACAACAAACGTTATGCTTCATTCGTTTTACTTTGTACTATTGGGTTGACATCTAAGTGATTGCGGATTTTCTCATTAGGTGGTATTGACGAAGTCCGCAATCACTTAGTTGCCAGTATTTACTGTATGATTTGTCAAAGATTTTGTAACATTGCTAGTTGAGAAAGTTTGAAGGCGTTATATGAATTTTTTCGCATATTTTGAAAGCTATTATGCACTGAAGAACGCGCAGTTACACAGTGAAGGTTAATTAGTTCGTGATAACAGAAACATTTTACAAAAGAATCTCCGAAACGGATGGATAGAAAGGATAACAGAGTGGGAACTATAAAACGAAACAAACGCACGAGTTAATTAAATTTATTAATTAAACGGGTGAAGGTGCTTTTCACAAGAAAGTGACATGCAGTAAGAGGGAGACAAGTGTCGGGATAATACGTTCGCTCTGAAACAATCAGACAAACACGAAACGAATATAAATGCGTTATACTAAAACTACGCTAATGCTTCGCTCGGGTCAGCTAAGGCTTCATAGACCTTCTCTCTGAGATTGCTGGTTAAAGTGGAAAAAAGGTTGATATCATTGCATAAGGCGTTGCTTAAGTCACATAGACGGGCGATAATATTTACGTGACCAATCTGGAGAAGAAAGACGGAGGAAGTCGTCTCGTTGGACGGTCGATAAATTCATTTAAGATTTTAAATAGAAAAATAGCCTCGTCAGCCAGTTGCAAATGGAAGGAGTTTATATTTTACCATGATAGAAGATATAAAATAATCGTGAAATCGGGCGTAACTCGAAACGAGCTTTTGACGGTACTTCGAACGAACAATATCTACGACCCAAAAGCCTAAAAAGGAGGAGAGGGATTTCTAGAGATTTCAAGGGACTCTGAAAAATCCAATGAACCAGGTATACGTATCAAGTATCGCGCATTACCCCGAAACGAACGTGGAAAAAGGGAACGATAAAGCTTCGAGGTCCGTCCATATGCTCGCGTTTCATCGAGCCATTGTTTGGTATCGAATTCTCTTTGAATTCCATTCTAGTTTTCGTCTCACGAGACGCTTTGTGCGAACACGTCGCTACGTATATCGCTATAAAGTAGAAATTGGTATTCGCGGCAGACACAGGACGGGAACAGTCGCTTTTACGCCGTTTCGCCCCTTTCTAAGACTTCTTTCGCGCTTTTCCTCGTATCCAGAAGCCATATGGCGACTATCATCGGTAGATTATCTTCGTAGATTTGCTAGAACCATACGAGACCTGATTTCAATGAATTTTTCTTTAAAAACATAGACATAGACGGACGTAGATTTGTCTTTCCTACTTGGAAGCTTTTATTTCTTCTTGGTGTAGAAATGTTGGGTCAACAGACACAGTTCAAACGTAAGATATACACCGCAAACAGGGTTCAAATATCAGATACAACTCGTTGAATAAGAACATCTAATTCCTAAAGTGAATTTTTCATTATCGACACAATATTGATTCTACGAAGTGTCTGACCACGGTTGGTCCGTTTCTACTGCGCCACTTTACTTGTACTTCAATTCAACTTATATATATCTACGATTTATATCCGTACCAATGTTTTCATAGTATGCGACAATTTTCACAATTTTACCATTGGTTTTATTTATCGTTTTGTCATTGTGCATTGATGTATCCCTAATACACTAGTGTATCTTACTAATACAACATTATTTATAGCAACTATTGATTCATAGAGTTCAAATAACAAGAACAATAAGCAATTGAATCATTATCCAAATTAATTAAAGATGGAACTACCACTGATTAGAAAGAAATCACTTTAGCCATTATCCTATTGATACAATATGACGTATAGCAACTCAAATTTCAAGTTAACGAAAAGAAACGATAACGAATCCAATTACTACGACAACAATAATAATTTGTTTGGCTTCAATCTCGCGGCCAAGGAACGCGATTTGGTTACAGTGCTCCTAACCATACACTTGCTCGTCCCATCTTCTCATCCATCTTTCCAAACTTTATCCTTATGCTATCCTTAACCTGATTACTACCTAGTAAGAATCTACGCTGGAAGTTTTCCCTATTCTAAAACTATTATCTCCGCCAGCCATCCCTATCGTCCGCTTATTGCACTTTTTAATTTTATTTCTTCCGCCATTTCTCTCTTTATCTCTCTCTCTCTCTCCTTATTCTTCCTACCTTCCTTAACCGTTCCTCCACCTATGCCGATCTTTCATCCCTTAGAATATTTCCTACGCTCGCGACTATTCTTCCTATTCCTACTCAGTTTTCCCGCAGAAGTTTTAACGTCCCAATATTCCTCTCACAGATTTCACACATTCTTTCTAGTTCCGATCTGCGATATTTGTTCGCCTCTCCACATCTCAATCTGGCTTTGACCATCCTTCCCACCCCCGCGCCTTTCTCCCTTAAATAGCCTGACATTTGGACATCTTGTCTCGATTAAATTGCTATTCTTCCACTAAGTAAATACAAAAATTCACGAATCTTCGCCTAAGTGCAACGCGATTCCTCTCAATTTCATCCGAAAAGCTTCGATGTTTCTGCACCGAAAAAAGGCAAATGTTCGTCGTCGCGGTGTCGACGCCGAGATTCGCGAAAACGCGAATACGTCGCGATCGAGCGCCAGATATCCATGTTACACAACTGCAGAGAGGGATGGTCGCGATTAACGACAAGACCCTAATTCCCCGTCGAACGCCCCTTTCTTCCCCGGAGGCACCATTAAGAACTGCCTATCTGCAGATGCAAGCACGCTTCCGAGTGCACTCGGTGTCGTTATTGCGCCGAGTCCGAGATACCGGCCAGCGGGGAGGAAATTATTTCGTGAGCCGTTAATGGCTCTTCTCCTCCTTCCGTCTCATCTTCCTTAACGCTTCGGGATCTCCAATTAGAGACCAATTCGAGCGGTTTTTCCCCACTCGAGATGTAGCAACACTCTCCTCTCCCCCCTTCTCTCTCTCTCTTTCTCCCCTCCATTATCCTCTACTATTCCACTTGTTGTTATATAGATTGAAATAACCCATATGTTCGCGTGATCGATGAAATGGATGCGCTTAAGTTTGGATAAAATTGTGTATTCGAGTGGAAATTTATAGGAAACTGAAGGTGGAGATGTTGAAGCGTAGGTTGGAATATTTTAAGAGATGGAAAGTTAAGTACATTTTTGGTGATTATAGTTTGTTTTTAGAGATTGTGTTGTTTATTATTATTAGAAATTTTGCAACTTTAGTATCACAGCGTAAGAGCGTAATTGGTAGATTTTTTTATGCAGTTTCATAGTTTTATTAACGTGGAAGATGCATGAAGATTTGTTTCATCTGTGACCGGTTATTGATTTTTAATTCCGTAGTTGAAGAAGATTCTGATTTTTAAAAAGTGACCCAGCCCACGAGTTAAGTGATCGTTCGATTGGAAGAATTATTGGATTCGAAAGGATCGAACGTTCCGGTTATTATTTAGGCTACCGTGAATTTCCACCATAATGTTATGCAGCGACGATATTGATTTAATTAAAAATATTCTCGAATAATTGTACGATATAGATAGAAAGTAATATCAGTCGTTATATTCGTACGTGCAAACGAGCGTCATACAAAGTGGTTAGAAAAAGTATTTACACATAGCGTTATTTTCCGATAAAGCATATGTCCATCAGGCTGTACATTTTATTTTCACAGCAACAAATTGTCGTAGTCGTATGAACTACTATTAGCGATACAAAATTCAATACACTTATATAGACCTTATTAAACCACCATATAATCACCGTAAAAATTACAGTGCCGTGAAATAAATAAAAAATACTTTTGCAGCCACTGTATATCGATATCACGCAGTATGTAATTCCAAAGTTTCAAGCCTAAAATAGAAGCTGCATAAAAGACTGCAGTACAAACCACAAATAACAAAAAGTTACCACGAGTTGGAGCATAAAAATCGTTGAAACTCCATCCTTATTAAAAAAAAATTTACATAAAGCAGGGGTAGAGGATTCTATAAATATTCCCTGCATCGTCACCTTCGCCAAAAAGGCTTTTCTCGAGCCGGTAGCCACTTTGTATCAGCGATTCTATTCCCAACAAGTTGAACGTTTTTCGATGGTTTTGGCCAGGTCCTGTCGTTTCTGTGCGTCATTTTTCTCGGCGGAGGATTTATCGCGTCCGGCATGGCATTTCGTAATTCTGCTATCGCTTTATCGTACCGATACACGTTTCACGCTCGTTTCTATCCGTAATTCCTTCTCCTTTCGTCCTTTTCCATCGTGAATCTCAACCAACAGCCGTTGCCTTCTTGTTTGTCTTGGCTCCCTGTCCTACGTTTCGACATTTCCACAATACGACTGCTCCCACAGTGACCTCCATCCATTCCCAGAGGCCAGATGACCGCTGTGCGGCCTGGCAAGGATCGACTTGGTGTTACACAATCTTGACGTCGTGATATCTCTACGTGATGCAATGAATATAGGGTTTATCATATAGCATTCAGCATATAATGTTTCGACAACTTTAAACAAATTTTTAAACAAAAAGAGAAGGTTTTTAGATGTTTAACTTTCACGATGATCGCACGACTTTTCTGATTCAAGTCTGCCCCGAAGAAACAAAGTGGCACGTGGGCGAAACGTCGGACAGCCAAGTCCGATGTACTGATAATTAGATCGCGGGTTTTTACGCATTGATGGATCCTCCGAGGTTTTCTATCGACAAGCTTGCCGAAAACAACGGGCCAATCAGAAGCTTTTTCTCGTCTGCTAAAGCGGGGTTGAAGTGTTTTACAAATTCCTAGGGTGGTCTCTCGGACTGCTCTGGAAGATCTCTTCCAAGTTTCGACCATTGACGCTGAAATGTTTAGACAACTTTGAGCGCCAACAATGACGCCCGTTGAGACCCTTCGAAGACTCCTAATTTATGGCACGACTGTGTATCTTGACTCCGAACTTAAGTCTAAAGACACGAGCAACTTGCGTGCTTCTCTTGAATTGTTTGATTTATTCAATACACAGACACACCGCAAATCTTGTTAGCTGCGGTTGCTAACATACGTACGTAGGTAGATAAACATCACACAGCCTATTATATATACGTATTCTTATTCTCGTATGTTTCTATGAATGCAGCTAATTTATCTTCTAGATTTGAATTTTTGGATCTGTCGCAGCAGTTGGTCCCAGTAATACTCGCGAGTCCATTAAGATTCGTGATTAAGCAAAATGCTAAATACGCAACTGTTATGAATCTGACCTTCTCCGTTTTGCTTCGTAAATCTATTTCATAAATCCATTCCATAAATCCACTCCATAAATCTATTTCACTTGTCAACTACAACAATCGTCATCCTCCTCTTATCCTATCCTCTATCCGTTTTATTTTTCCACTCCTTCCTTTCAAAAAAAAAAAAAAAGAACAAAAAACAAGACAATCTGTAACAGATTCGAATCAATATTCTCTGCTTAAAGCACAAAACCCAGTCAACTGCGATTCCATCGAACCAAAAAAACATTCGCTCTTTTCCCAATGGACCTCGGTAGCGATAGCGACGAATTAACGAGACTGCATGTCTCCAAATTAATATAGATCCATCGACAGAGCTTTCGGATCGTTTCCACGCCAACAGGTCGAACCGATTATCGGCGGTCGTCGCGACGATGGAATGGAAACGTTTGTTCCCTCGAGTCGAGGCACTCGATAATTAAACGCAAAAGGATGACGGCCGATCGGCGGAGATACAATCTGGTTTCTCGGTTCGTGACTCGAGGCTGAGTTTCCTGTGCCACGTGGCCCCGCCGCCATGTCCTGCGACCTTGTTCCTCCCATGGGATCGAAGAGACGTGTACGAGGCAGCACGATCACCCTATTGGATCACCCCATAGGAAAAGTTATCGAATTAATTTTAGAAAGATTCTACTTTCGAATCGAATGACCACTGCCTTTTCTTTTATTTTTGTTGTATCTTTCATGGTATCTTTCCAATCTTTTTTTTCTTCTTTTTTATTTGAGACATCATTATTTTTGTATTTGGTCTGTTTAATTATTTTTCATGAAAATTTTCTTATTTGGAGCTTTTTGAAGCCGCAATGAATCTTTGAAGGCTTTCAGTTCTTTTTCTTTTATATCTTTCCATAGAAGTATTTGTTGGTATTTTTAAAGCATTTCCAACATTTCCACGGTTTCGTTATTCTCTGCTATTTTTTCCAAGTGGTTTGCTTCGTATTTTCTCTATCATATATTTAGAAACTTTTTTCAGGAATTAATTTCTCGGAAACATTTTGCCCGCATCTTCCCAATCTTTTTCTTTCCACCTTTTCCTTTTTTACTCCTCGTGACTTTCGCAATTATATGAATTATATGAATATAACGGACTGGATTTTTAAGGATTCTCAGCTATATTTCTAGCGAATTACGGTAATATTATATTTTCGATGGAGGTTAACGGGAAGTCTTTCTTTTGTATTGGAATTTTGACGGATCGATAAAGCAGAAAAAAGAATACGGCAGAAGGACAAGTTCAAAATCGATTCGAAGGGCGTATCTGCGAAGAGACGAGCTGATACTATATATATCTTTAAAGAAAATTCACGGTTTATTGGTCGCTTAGATTCTTTTTATATTAGAATTTAAGTATGCTCGAGTGTGTCTCAACAAGCTGTATTACACGTGAAGCTGTTTCAAGCTCCATAGGGAAGAAAAATTACAAAATCGATTTCAGCTCTATTGTTTTACTATATATATATATATTAGTTTCTCTGTAGTTGTCAAAACAATTTCAATCGGGCTTTTATTTTAGAAAATTAATTTCTGTTTTACAAAATTTCGAAAACCTTACAGAGCGACACGACGTAAAGAAATTGCTATCACCTCGAAAACGTTTCGATTCTGGCAGCGATCCGTTTCGTACGAATCGGAGATCGTTTTGACGAATCCGACTTGCCCGGAAATGAAACGATAAACACGGAACGCGTCTCTCGGCTGTTGCTCCATAATGCCCAATAAAATTTTTTTGCTTCACGACCGAATGACCGTGTAGTTTTAACGGGGAATCGAGAAACAGAAATAGCCTGGTATCCGGGCAGAAAAGGCCGGCTGCTCGTGGCAAACTGCGCCCTCCAAGGTTTTACATTTTTATCTTGCTCAAACTATCGAAATGTCACGACCACGCTTCCCATAGATTCTACGTTTTCGACAGCCGATCGCTTCGAATTTCTTTTTTCTTTCAAATCTCGCTCTGTGTCAACGATATATCGAACCTGTAAATTTAATCATTTCACAACTTTGTTCAGCTTTGTCCTTTGTAGAGAATCGGAACGCTGTGCGGTTATCCGACAAATGTATAGATCAGTCTGAAATTTTCATATTTTTCGCGTAAATTCTAAAATTAAAACGATTTCGTTACGTTCTCGCTAGAAAATAAAAATCGTTCAAGGAAATGTGGAAATTTTAGAGAATCCACTTATACACACTAGGGTTAAATTAAACTTTTATGGGGTTAAAATTGATCGTTTAACGAGATTGGCGGATCTTTGATGACTATCAGAACCTAATATTATAAAATTCCAACGAAAATGGAATAACAATGTATTGCTTGCGATAAAATTGTTTTTCCTTAGTTCGATCTTTTCACTTCAGTTTTTCGATGTTGTTTTTTCTTCTTTTTTCTTTTTTTTTTTTTCTTTCCAACGGGTTGATTTTTGTAAATCTTCTCACATATGCACGTTCGTCTTATTTTTCTCCATATTTTCCGAAGTTGTTAAGTGCATCATTGAAATAGTTCAATATACGATTCAAGTAACACGTGCTGGAAGTAAAAAGGAATTTAATCTGAAGTTATCTTTCCAGTATGAAATACTGGAGAAATTAAAATATGGAGAGAGAATTTTTCTGCAATTTTATCTCCGTAATTTATTTGACGATAGACGTCGAAGATAGCAAAGACGTTAAAGAATAAAATAAAATGAATTTTATAGGCGTCGCGCTTCTCGCAAGATCGCATAAAAGCATCGCTGGGTCAGTAAATTTTCTGTTACTCATAAACGTACACTTTATTCGACGGTAATTACTCGTCCCGACGACACTGGCAAAAGGGGTCGAGATATATAATACGAAGGAATATTTATTTCGACTAAAGTAGAGTCCTTTTCTCGGGAAAATATCGCCATACTAAATTTCCTATCTACCATAAATAAAGCTGGGTATATTCGATAATAGTTATCCATCTTTACGATGACAGGAAAGTCAAAGAATAAAACAAACAACGTCCAATACATCATATACTTCTTTTCTCATACTTGATATGTACGTTAAACATCCATCAGTACGTAGTGAGTGATTTGTGAATGAAACAACTAATCTGAGTTATAAGTAAACAAATATACAGAAAATCTTTTCTATAAGATTCTTTAATTCTGAATTAGTATACATATTTGTTTCGTTATGACGAAATTACATATTAAGATAAGAATTATTTCTATCTGAAAAGATTTTCTAATTTAATTTATAAGGTTCGTTTAAAACCTTAACGTAATTCATCGTAATATAAAAAGTATAACTAAAAATAGAATATTTATAATACAATAAATAGAAATATGATTGTGATTGTAATCTTCTTCTAAAACTAATTCGCATGGTAGAGGATGAAAAGTCGATCTGATTGAGATTTCCAAACAATTTCTAAATCGATAGAATCTCTAAAGACGCGTCTTTATTTTTTAATCTTTGGGTCCGATAGAACATTTGGTAATAGCAAAGTTATAGTTAATATCGTATGTAATAATAAATAACGACGAGCGATTAATCTACGAATATGTTTGCAACGAAATCAATCGACGAAGATTGGAACTAATATTTAAAATAATCGAAAGCAACAAATTAAAGGAAAAAGAAAGGAAACACCATGAGGAAAGAACGCTCTCGGATATTTGAAAAATAATTGGAATATGGTGGGAGATTTGCTAGGCAAAACGATGCAACATATATTGCTTCCTCATGGTGGTGTTTTACAATGTATTAAGGTGCAAGATTCTTGTAGGAAAACGTCGATAACACGGAATATTGATACAAACACGCATTAAGATTTCATACGGCTGCGAGTGGCGTTGCGGTACAGCCAAGCTTTGATAAATATTCCTCCGTATCGAAGGAGGTCTTATGGTTGAGACGAGCGCGACGAGGTAACAGGAAACAATATAACACGAAGCCTCTATTTTCCACTAAGCATCCTTAAGGCAACGTCTATAAAATAGCAGCACACGTGTGCCTTGCCGGGAATATTGATCGACGTTCCCGTTTTTCGCTCTAAATAGAAGCTGACAAACATTTGCAAATTATACAGCGAGCACATAACATTCATTTATTCATAGAATAGATAATAACGTTCATCGTTAAATTGTTAATCGTTCAGAATTTTGATTAATTTCCCGATTATTGATAGCCGCTAATATTATTCTTATCTCTGTTTTGTACATTTTTTTGACATACTCTCTTTTTGCGCTTGATATTAGGTTGTCCGAAAAGTTTCTTTATAAGGAAATAATAGACGCGCAATGTTTTTTGTTTTATATTAATTTATTGAATTATGCACGAACATAATAATAGAAATAGAACGAAATGGATTATATCTAATTCGATAAAATAATATAAAACAGAGATTGTTGTCTATTATTAGCCTATGAAACGAAAGAAACTTCTCGGACAACCTAATATAAAAAGCGTACATGTCTTCTTTTTTAACTCTTGACTTAGAAAAGGGAAGTAGAAAAAGAATGATGATATGAACGATCATGATATAGCTAAAATAATTTAGTTATCGAATCTAACTGATGGAAAGTATTTGATCTTGACAAATTTTTACAAATTACAAGGATCTCTTCTATTTGTTATTTAAGAAGAGCTACGGAAGAGTTACGTTGTAGGAATTATTGTTCGTAGATTTTGAAGATCTCGAGGTGAAAGAAATTGAGGTGAAATCGGAATGGAGAGAAAATGAAATGACATCTCGTTTCGACAATTTTTCTCCAAGAGAGGAATTTTACTTCGAAAGATTCTTGCCAGATTAATTTCCTTCCTCGTGCGAAACTTGAAAATTTCATAGAGACGAATCGAAGGGAAGAGAAATGATCGGATGATCGTGTCTCAGACGGAATTGTTCGTTTATTAAGGCGATTCTGGTTGCTGTCAAGAATCAAGCCAAGTTGAGTTGTCTGAGAGAACAGTGGCAGCCAAGAGGCGAGATTTATGCGTACTTAAACGAAGCAGCGACGCTCGTAAATAAGGATACAGAGGAAATGAAGTTCGACCGCGGTGTCGGCGGATCATCGAGTGATTTATTGCGCAATCGACGAGAGACACGTCGCGTTAACGCTTGGAAAGTTTTCGTTCGTGTCGCTTCTCGAGGAAATTGGACAATTCTCAATGAAGAATGGGAATTTTTCGAAACAAAAATTTCTACACTGCGACTCGTTCGACCAAGAAATTGTCGAATCTATCGAGAATCGATCCTATAAGTTACAATTAGCTAACTCTTCCAAAAGACGCATCCTAAAATCCAAATTAATTTTATTTATCGATCGATCAAATTTACTCAACGATCCCTTCAGAAGAAAACACAAAATAATAACATTCACATGTCCATTTTCGTAAAATATGAATCGTAAGTGCATCGTCTTTTACATTTCCCAAAATCAAAACTGAGCTTCCTTATAGATCAACGAAGTTTTATTAATAAATTCCTAAAGAAAAACCAGCAGAAAATAATATTCATACGTTCATTTTTCGAAAACGTAAATCACAGGAGCATCGTTTCTCACGCTCCCTAAAATCAAACCTGAGCTTACGTATAGATCAATGAATTTTTATTAATAAATTCTTAGAAAGGTGAGTTACAAGAGCGTCGTTTCTTACGTTTCCTAAAATCGAAACTGAACTTGCTTACAGATCAATGAAATTTAATTAATAAATTCCTAAAAGCAGCAGAAAATAACATCTCTCTTGGAAAAACACAAAACACGAACGCATTCGTTTTTACCCGTTGCGCCAAACTCCTAATTTAAACTTCGTTCGTCTTTCAATCCTTTAATCCACTCTGAAGCCACTCGGGCAAAATTCTCGCGAGAACCCGACCGTTCTTGTTAATTACAACACTTTATTAATTAGAATGCTTGATAACGCTTTCCCACGGGAGGAATAAATCCCGCGAAAGCAGCGGATAGAGGGCGAGACAGCATTTGCCCGCGATAATTCGTTTTCATCGTTCTCGTGCCGGCTGTTTTCGTGTGCAACTTGCAACGAGACACGCGACGGTGCATGTATTCCATCGTCGAGATACGGTTAACGAAAGATAAGACCTCGAAGGCGGAGGAAAGAAAAGGAAGAATAAAAAGAAGAAAGAGGGATTGTTCGCTCCTCTTGCCTGTTCCAGTGACGTTAAGGGTTGCTGGCGGCGGCTATCCGCGGGGCCATCGCTTCACAGGCGAACGAGCTTCGAGGAAAAATTGGCCGGAACGAATAAATATCTCTTAACGAACACGTCGGGTAACCCCCCGACCTCTCTTCGTTTCTGGGTCAGCCCAGGTCCGCCTGGATAGTCCGGTTGGTTAGCTACTTTCGAGCCTCTTGAAATTAAATTTTATCAGCGAAGTACCTAGCAAACGATGTTCCACGTTTGTGCGAAAGGTAGCAAAGGTGTTCGTTTCTTTCGTTTGACGTGTATAGTGACTGCAAGTAGTATCTGCGTGTACTTTTTATTATATTACTTTCCGATGTAGCATTTTTTATCAGGTATTATACATTTCATTCTTTTGTTCCTTTCTTTTCTTTGCTAAGTTTCATTCAACTTGAAATCTGACTTCAGACGCGATTTTACTCGTTTGATTGTCTTCAAAGTTTATACCGAGACTCATCTTCGATGACAATATCGATATTTTATTGAAAACGAGAGCAACGATCCCAGAGAATTAGATCAACTTAGCAATTATTTGTTCGTTGCTAGCTTTTTCTTGCGTGTTCCACTTTCTATGCGAGTGCACAATAATGTAATCAGTTAATGTAGTTTAAAAATTGTTCCATTTGCTAATGTTCGTTGGATGTATTTTAAGGAGCTGGAAATTAAAATATAAATCTAAAAAATTTGGGAACAAGATTTTATTCGTGAACTCGTTAAAAAATTGAAAATAATCTACCTGTATGTGATTCTTGCGAGGTGTGGCTCGCCCGAATAAAAGACGCCCTATTATTAAAACGACATCAATCGACAAGTCTAAGCTGCTCGGGCTTCGTGTCTACCGTACTAACTCGTTCTCTTATTCACTCGCGAAATTTACCTTGTTTCAACTTGCAATTAGAGACATCATCACAACGTTAAGCAACGTTAGGATGATAGGTTAAGATAGGTATCGTCCTAACTTCGCAGTTGGTAATAACTAACCTAATCTGCTAGGTAGGCACCGTAAGCTGTACAAGTTGGAGCATGCTAAACGTTACGTGTGAATAGGAGGATGCTTGAGCGTGGTGAACGATCAACTTAGAGTTGTCGATTGATGCCATTTTGACAGCAATTAGGGCAGTTTGTTGTTCAGGTGGGCTGCACCTTGCAAATGTCGCGTATGACACGTAGAAATTATTTTCAACGTTCTCGTGCATTTACGAATAGAAATATTGTTTTCAACATCTTTTAAATTTATTCTAATAAATTAGAAAATAAAATTTAAACGGAAGTTTTAAAGACACTAAGTACGATTTTAAGAGAACTAAGTGCTTCGCTTTGTAGATAGGTAAAATGTTCGTTAGAAACATAGGTTAGAAATAAAATCGAGACAAAAATTCCAGTCTCTTGAATGTAATTTTAGAAACCCGTCGTATTATATTTCGTAGATAGATAAAGTCTGTGAACTTTAGAAATAAAATTTAAATGAAAGCAAATTTAGTTTCAACAGGATGGAAGAGAGATTTCGGTTTCTTTCGTTAAATATAATTTTAATAATTCAGGTGTTCTATTTTTTAAGTACGTAAAAATGTACGGTACAGAAATTTTTAATCGTCCGTGCTTTATTTCGTCGGCAAATAGACCGTTTAAGCTTTGAAGAATCAAAAATATAACGTAGGCAAAAATTCGGTGAAGCTCTCTTTTATTGCGTGCAATTTTGAAACATTCGATGCTTCGATTCGCCTCGAAGCAAACGTTTGAGTATTAAAGATAGAGTTCGAACAAAGGAATCGATTTTCGTATTCTTAGTTTTCCGATATTGTCCCTCACATCTGCAAGCAATTCTCTCAAATCGAAGTTCCGCATTTTTCTCCCAAGGTTGCTTCGCTATTACGCTTCGTGCTGCCACATTTCCCCCTGTTTCTCTCTCTTTTTTTTTTTTTTTTTTTTTTTTTTTTTTTTTTTTTTTTTTTTTATTTTTTTCGAAAATCGATATAGAAACAGTTGCGTGCTCTGCTTGTTGATTGCGCCGGAGACAGGATCAATTTTTGATCGACGATAAATGAAATTGCGAAATAGAATAGAAGAGGACGAATCACGACTTGCCGCGCTCGTAAAAAATGCACACGAAGCGAGAATGGTCGAACTGAAGCTACAAAAGGTATTTTTCAACGAGTTGGGGATGAAGCTAAAGCGGCAAACAGTTTGCAAAGAAAGCGTGGATAGAAAGACGCGTTTACATGAAACGTTAATACGAAACACGGTATCTGTTTGACGAGTAAACAAAGAGAATGCTGATGTTCGAAAGTTTCTTAAGGAAAGCGAGGATTTACAAAAGATTCGAAGGAACCAGGATTTGCAGAAAAATATTTCAATATCGTATATAAGAAAGAATAACGTGTAATAAGGAATAGGAAAAAATAAAAAAAAAAATCAAGGCTTGCGATGGAATATAAAATTGGTGAATACAGTAAGAATATGGAATTTATAACGAGGGAAGAATTTTTTCTCCTCTGACCTCTCGAGTTCCTGTTTCATCGTAAAACAATTGGAAATACTAGAATAAAATTTGCCAAAGCTTCGTCGTTCTTCGTCAATGATTAAATTGAACGGGAACGATCGTTTTACACGCGAGCGAAAGAACGTCGGGTTTTAATTAACGAGCGACGAAAGATACTGTACTCGTTACAAACTCGACGAGTAAACCGATCGCAATGTTGCGCCGGCGTAATTGCGCGCTAAATTCGATACAACAATCGACACTTTCCTCCTCTATGAACGTCGATACCTCGTGGGTAAATTCGATCAATTTAATATTAAAGCAATTTTTCCGCCCATATTTTTAGAATACGTTTGCTCTACGTTCGTCGAAGAGGAAACGTAATTTTCTGAACGTTCACGCATTTGCATTTAAATTTATTATAAAATATGGTTACTAGCAATATGATAATGGATTTTGAGACGCGTGGATTTTATACGTTGCGCGATGTCAACGGTCGTTTTATTAATTATGTTCTTTATTTTTGCAATTAATTATTAATTGACGGTGATTGAATATAACAATTAGCATGTCACTAAATTGTTGGCAACTGTAGTATCGTTATTCAAAACGAAAACAATTCGTTAAGCGTGAATAAGATTGATCGATAAACCTGCTGTTTATTATAGAAAAATGATGATGCAAAGTTTCACGGTCCCGTGTGGCTAGTCTCGTGGTGAAGTTACATACCTGGAATTTTTTCCGCGCCGATATTTAAATCCCCAGTGAAATCAATTTTCACGATAACGTTCGGTTGCTAATAAAGTAAACACGAACTCACGAGGAATCTGCACAATATTTCAGTGATTTCGATGCGCGAAACAACAGAAAAAGATGTATTTTTTTTTTTAATTCTCGTTAATTAATTTGACGTACATATAATTTTTCGATAAAAACTTAGAAGTTGGAAAAAGAGATTTTTATCGAATCACATTATCTGATTAATCAATTTCACAAGTTTTCTTAGTAGAAGAATTTACGTCAAGTTGGACGAACAAAAGAAATTATAAGTAGAATACAGTAGAATTTCAAGATAAATTTTGAAACCGGTCATTTGACCCAGTCTGGCAAGGTTAGTTAAATAGATTTTTGCTGAGAAATTAAAAAGATTAAAGATTTTTATGTAAGGACTGAAGAACAAAATAGATTCTTGTCGCAGAATTAAAAATTAGAAGGAAAGATTCTTAATGAAACACTTCAAAAAAATTAAGTAAATTTCTGCAACAAAAAAAAAAAAATTAAAAACTAAAAAGAAAGATTTTCCAAGTCCAAGAGATAGACATATATTTGAAGTTCCATGGTTCTCTGTGAAACAGAGGATATTCCCGGTTTTCAATCGTGAATTGTTACGCTTTATCTGATGTCTGTCTGAAACCTCGAATGTTTGATTACATTTCGCCGCCGGTTGACTGCAGTTCGAATAAGGACGAAACGAAAATGGGGGTGGCGTGATGAATATGAGTACTACATATACATATGTATATCGCGTACAGCGAGAAACGTTTCGATGGAAACTTTTATCCGTTTTCAAGATGGAAAAATGCAGAAGAAATAATTAAAACGTTTAATGGTTAAAAGTTAAATTTCGTTCGAGAAATTGCACATACCGAGGTTTATTGAAATAGTTGTCGAAAGAGAAACATTTTCAGAAAGCGAAGTTTCCTGTATTTTGTTGACGTAAGTTTCATAATTGTAATGAAACTTATGAGAGCTTCCGTCATGGCCGAGGCTCTTTGTTAAATTAAAGAATCATGCGTTTTTTTATTGGAGGGCTATGTCAAGACTGATAATTAAAAAACGTCGTGCTCCAGAAACGCAGCTACGATAATAATGAGCACATCTTCAAGGAAAGAGATCTAACAATAGAAGCGCGCAAAAGAGTGAGAAGGTGGAAGAGCATGAAAAAGATGAACTTGAGCCATCGAAAATGGCGTGAGATTGTACAGAAAATAGAAATTCTAATGATGAAAGATGTTAATGCATGAAGATGTCAATGGAGACGCTTCGGCAAGAAAACGAACAGTGCAAGAACATCAGCAGAAATATTTTCGTAATAAGGAAAAACGACGTAAAATGGTATCAATAATAAACGCAGTAGAGCAAAGACACAAAAATGGGTTAACAGAGAAACAGGAGGAGTTTGAACAATAAAAAAGCGAAACATTGGAACATTAGAGAGGAGAATTACAACAGTAAAAAACCCACGAAAACGTCACAAGGAAAGAATTTACAGCAGCAGAGAAAGTAGCGCAAAGGCATCAAAAAAAAGGAAGTTGCATCGTGAGTCCACTAAAACAGAGATCCGAGTAATAAAAATGGATAAAAGATTCTCCGAATAAAAATTGCAAGGACAGCAGAAAAAATAGCCGCGATAAAAGGTACATGGCGGAAGGTTCGCGATAATATTCCATTTCCTCGTCCGAATAAATCAAAGGCTCGCATCGTTCTCAATCTCAACGCCTTTAATAAACTTCGTTCCTCTTTCCTCGTTATTTCACCAATGCTGTCTGTTCGGCAAGAAATTTCGATGTACAGTGTCGTAGTTCGTTGACAAATCCACGAAAAACATTTGATTCGAGGCGAGGGTAGTACGCGAAAGTACATAAATCGAGGAAATTGCGACGCGTCCTCAGTAGTTTCGCCTCTCAAGTTCGCGGCCGCAGCCGCAGGGGACAAAGGACACAAAAGTCCGCGCTCGGCCGGCCATTTAATTAAAAGCCAACCGGCTACAGCGCCACTCCAATTTCATTACCGCGGGTCGAAGAACGATCCATCGAACGGCCAACTTCCTGCTTTCTGCCTGCTGCATGCTCTTCAGCTTGGAAATTCAACCGAACCACCACGAGTTGTTAACGAACGTTTCGTAATAACCGATCGGTAATCCAACTTCCTTCTGGTTCTTTACCTTTGAAAGGAAGAAAGATTACGGGGAAGTAGAAATTCGAAGAAGTTATTTGCGAAAGAGGGATGTTTGTTGAACGAGCCTTGAATAACAGGAAGTACGATTTTGAGAGGTGGCTTTCACAAGAAATGAGATGGAAGGTAGATTGTGGGAAATTAAATATTTTTTCAGAAATTCCGTATTCTATATAGATTTGAAAGAATTTATTTATAAAGTGAGATATTGCGTTTTAAATTCGTTAAATAACCGTTTGCCTAGAATGTGAGTAAATGCAAACTTAATAGGATCATATTTTCCTCCCTGCTAAAAGAACCTGCTCTTGAAATCTCTTCTTAATTGTACATTTTCTTCGCCCATTAACGCTCTAAAGAATTGACATTAATAAAATTAGCTTCCTCTAAATCTGTATTAACACGTAGAAAAGAAACACAAGGGAACATTTTACCCCTCGAATACCTAACCCGTAACCATATTCCACCCCAATCTCCCTTAATTACAGTCTTTCCTTAGTTTTACTTCTTCTCTTCATCTGCCTTTATTCTCGATTATGAACTTTTTCCTTCATTAAAAATACAAAGAGCTTTATCCACGTTCAAATATTAACAGCAGAGAACAACAAACCCCGTTGCTAGCAAGCTCCCAAGGGATGGTCGATACGACAACGGAAAACCGCAAAAAATCATAGAACCGCTGCTCTAAGGAGCAAGATTTTTCACGACGTTATACTTCCCTTCGAGCATGATCGCGGTTTCCATCATGGTAGAAAGTCGAAACGACCCCATCGCCATTTTCTAGCGAGTGAACGTGGCCCTCGAGGTGATCGCAGCCCCTTTTCGCTCCCTTTTTTTTTCCCTCCCTTCAGAAAGCCTGAGAGCACCGTGTTATCATACGGTAGCACACGTGCCTCACTTTCTCTCGGTTAATCGACGAACACGCGAGGGTCAGCCTTTTCCACGGAAATTCTACGAGGGTATATTTTTATCGAAAGGTTTTCGACAGGAAGAGGTAGAGAGCCAGGTAACTATGCGTCCGTGATTAGACGATACTTAGATCGGAGATTATCTTGGAAAAATTCGATTATTAATGGAAAGGGTCGAAGGTTCCTTTTTTTAATGTCGTCTTGGTTTTATAAAAAATTTATTAGTGATTTCGTTCTATATAATAGGAAATTTGTTTATAAAAAGATTGCCGGTTGTAGCAGCTTGATTTTATTTTACAACGAAGAGGCAGGTGTTTTTAAGGTTTTTCTCTAACGACTTTTAAAAGAATTCAACTTTTTCATATAAAATATGATCGTGTAAAACGTGCAAAAAATTGAGTTGATTAGATTTAACTTCTCAAATAGGGGCTCAAATATAAAAATATTGAAACCAATGTTAAATTAACTTCGAATGCATTTCTGTTTAAGAGTCCCAATTTTTATTCTGAATATTTCAAACGATCTCGAACATATATCGTGATTTTCGTTCCAGTTTCTTTCATCTCATTCGACATACTCAAAATGATTTTAAATTAACTCCCCATTTTATCTATCTACGATATCCTCGCTTTTTACTCTAAATACGTTTCAAATGACGATATCGAAATTTCTTCGTAATCATTTTCATTTTCATTTTCCAAAAACTGCAGGAGGAACGTAATGGTGCAGAGGAAACACGTGCTCTTACTTTATCGCGGTCATCAAAAACCCTTCGACGACAAAATGCGTTTCTTATTATGTATCATTATATGGTTGTTATGGTATCTTGGAGTGGGAGGGTTGGAAACGGTGATTTATCTTTCGCCGGAGATTTCAAACGAGGGTTCGACTCGATGCTCCTCTTCCACGAGGGAAACATTGGGCATCTTCGGGACACGAATACAAATGATCGCGCGAAACGAAAATCTTCCCGAACAACCATAAATAATTACTTTACAACGTCGTTTCACTTTTCTAAAAATTCTCGTTTTTCCTTCCTCCAACTATTTATCTCGGCCGAGTCCAGGTCCAATTTCCTATTCTACGACTTCCGGTTCGATGTTGTCGCTTGACGAAGATTTACGACACGTTTTCAGTTTCGCGTTTTTATGCTGGTCACTGAAACTACCGATGACTAAAATGTAAAACTCGTATCAAGGCAATCGATACGAAAAAAATATATGCAGTGCAAGAGAGACACAAGATTCTGTTCATATAGTTTTAAAACGTTATTAAGACTCTTAAAACTACACCGCAAAATAGCTTCTATAACGTACAATGTAGAAGCAATTTGCAAACGTTATCAAATTTCTATGAAAATTGATCAATTGATTATCTCGTTTATTTTGGTGGTTTCGATATTAAACAGAAATATCAAAAGCTGGATAAGGGCTTTTTCATTCAATTGGTCTAAATTTCGTGTATTTTAACACGATTTTAACACGAAACTGTGTGTGTTTCTAAAGTGTAAAATGAAGGTTTATAGATATTTGTATTGATATTTGTAGCCATTGCACTGATGAAGCGCGTTAATGTTATATAATATATCGTACAATTTCATTCGAATTTAATCATACGTTGTAGTATTTTTTAAAAGCATCTGTGTGTTTTCGATAATCGAAAGACATTAAAAATCTGAAATCCTTCGAAGTCTAAGTGGAAAGAATTTCCCACGACTGAGTCGTAATTAAAAGTTTCGAGTGGAATGGTCTGTGTGTCGATGGTCGAACAAGGTTACGATCGAGCTGACAGGTAAAAAATTGAGTTGTCTACGCCACGTGGAGGCGCCCACGTGTGCACGAACAGCTGACGTTCGGGCCTCGAAGACGCTGCTTTTCAGTCGGTGCTCGTGAATTCTTAACGTTGCACGATCGACGACCCGGCACCGCGCGCATTACGTGCACTTTCGATCGGGTCTATCTATTTATAACGCAGACAATCGTGTCTTCCCTTTGATGTTCCTCTACCGGTGGCCACGCGTTTCCGCCTATCTTTAGCCTCCGTGTAACTTCGCAGAATCCCAACTTACTAACCAGCCTCGCGGACCTTCTTCGTCCTTTCTTCCCCTTTCTTTCGGACTGTAAGAACGGAGGACAATGTTGAGAGAGAGAGAGAGAGAGAGATGTAAATCAGTGAAGAGATGGTATAACGAAGGATTGGTTCGGAGGATACAACAGATGCTCGTGGCACTAAGTAGGCTTGTTGTAGGCTAGTTGGGACTAAGTTAGAGTATATGAATAAATGAGAATGAAAAATTCAGAGATCTTAATTTCGTTCTTCATTTTGTATTATCTTGAATTTTGTTATAATCGTTCTGAAGTATCGTACGAATAACTTGTCTTTCCTTGATTGACTGCGCATCTTTTTACGACAAACGAATCTATGAAAGTAAATCAGAAAATTATTCCTTGAAAATTGAATATTAAATCGCCTATCCATGTAACGAAATTGTGAAATTGAAAGAGGATACAGTCAACTGAGAAGTGTAATGAAATCGAGAAGCTGAAAGAAGGCAGAGTCAACTAGTTTGATTTGTGGAGGATTCGTGTTATAGAAATAACTTAAAGGATGATTTTATTGGTTTCTCTATTCCACTAATGCGGTTAGTAAAGTGAGAAATACGTTTGGCCGTATCGGTTGAATGTTGTCCGATCGATAGTCAAAGAGGAGAGGAGCCATCTCGCGGGAAGATCATCTCATTAGAGGAAGACAATCTCATAATCTGCGCTAGACCAGCCGCAGCTCGTGGTTCCCACAAGCTGCAGTTACATGCCCCTAATCTCCTTATCCACCGGAAGCGCATGGATATACATGCTCGGGCGCGTTTGCATGGGATTGCACGAATAGAAATTGCTAATGTTACATTGATAACATTAATAACTTCGTACGCTGCTAATATCGCAAGTTCCATCAGCGATTAGTGCGCTGTGCAAGCAGGAATAATGATGACGTCAGGCATACACTTTATATCGTTTATATTTCGTATGCACTAGCGTCATTAGGTAAAAAAAAGGAATTCAAATTATAGAGAATCGTATTTTTCAGAAATGACATTCTCTGAATTTCAGTTATTTATTTAGCAGTTGAATTTTTCATATAATTATTGTTTCAGCGATAATTAGATCTTGATACCTGTAGGGATAAGAGAAATCAATTGTGCAACACCTTTTGTTCTATATAGCTGCTCGTTCGTAAGTCACTTATTAGTTTTAGATATAATTGTTAGTTAGTATAATCTAGTTCTTCTCTAATAATAGATCAACAGAATAAGTGGCATCTTTATTTCGTGATTATAGTCCTCAATTATCCTTATACGTATCAGATATGTTAATCTAAAGGTGCTTAGATTCTTCCAAAAGAATGATTGGAGAATAATTCTTAATAATTCGTTCCGATAACATGCCGAGCTGTGATCCGCTAAAACTGTAAACAGCTACATACACTGGCCAGAAATTCTTCAGCTTTCTAATTTGATTCTCCATGTAGGACTCTCAGGAAGTTTCTATTATTCTACACAGAATATATTCTCTGTGCAGAATTAACTATGCCTCCGGCTCTCGACTTCTTTTGCGAAACGTTTGTTCTTGTTTGAGAAACATGTCGGAAACATTGTACGTAATTCGTCTGTATTCCACTGTACCATGCTTGATTTACTATTAATCAATTGTTAATTATTTCTTCACTTCTATCGGTTTGTCTGCACAGCCAAGGGGTGCTACCCGTATATTTATATAATTATTCTTTCGATTCTACAATTAAAATAATAAATGCAACGTACATTTCGATAGTTGAGAGCTGCAAAATGGACAACACCTCGAGTTCTAACAATTTCAAGTATCAAAAATGTTCAATCACCGAGGGAGACTGAAATGCCGAAAACTTGGAATCGTATCACATCTGTGTTATAAAATTCTTCTCGCATTCGCTCAACTCAACCAAGAAATCACGTTACTGCAGCGAACTACGATCTTCGTGAATATTTACACTCTTCGTTGGGTGAAATTTCGCGCTTCAGAAGGGATGATCGCAGCGAAGTGCCATCCGATTGGTATGACAAATGGATGGACGCGTGATTGATATTGGCGGCGCTTGTTCCTCTCTGAATCAATGGGGCGGAGGCAAAGGATAGAACGTGCACACGCTGCGTCTTCACGTCATCGACATGCGTGTCAAACCGGCTGAATGCGCTTCAACGCGCGCGACGGCCCTGTTTGCCGCTCGTATTCACTGGAAAACGACGCGACACGCGATCTAACCTCTATCGCCAGCAATCGCTTCGTGCAACTTTCATCGCACCGACTTTTCCAAATGATAATCTTTTTCCTGGATCTTCGAGATCAACGTGACTCGTATTTCTGATGTGTTTCTTCCCTAATTTATTTTTAATTTATTTTTAATTTATTTTTAATTTATTTTTAATTTACTTTTCATTTATTTTTAGAACACGAACCGATAGGATGATACGTTAAGACATGGAGTTTCAGATGGAAACTTAGGAATTATAAATGCCACATTTAAAATTATATGATTTTTTAATATTAAAATTCAAGTTGTACCTCAGTCGTAAATCTCATATTTTAACAATCGCGATACGAATCCTAACGATCGGGGCAGCTGCTGCGATAAGAAGGCAGTTTTACATCCTGGCAGATCTAATAAATCAACAAAAAAAAAAAGCAACTCGAAATTGAAGCGCGTTTTCAAACGTGTAATGAATATGAAACCTACCCCATTCTTTCTCTTCCAATAAATACGATTTAAATATCGGAAGTTTCTACAAACTCTTCAATTCCAACTGCGATCGGCAATCACAAAATTCTACGAAAGTGCAACTCTCCAACTTTTCCTACAGTTCGCGAAATTATCTAAAATCCAGTCGACAAATCAAAACGCCCAAAATTTCGCGTTCATCTAACGAACAAAACGGCAGATTAAAAAAACAGGGAACTTTCAAGCACTCCCTGGAGCACGCACATATACATCTCCGTACGTGGAAATTCTCCGGCGGATATAATACGATACGAAAATATTCTCGGGTAATTTACGGCAGGGGCCGAACGACACGACGTATCATCCGGATTTATGGTGCTCGTTAAAATTGCCCATAAAAGCCGATGAGCCCGCGCGGATTGCTTTTTCGGATTAAACGCGGCCGCTGCCTCGGCGACATACATCTGAACGCCAGGTTGCGCCGCCCCGCGTTTTCTATTCTCCACGGAATACATCACCGTACGTAATAATGCGGGCCAAGAGATGCATCCCGTGCAACGACCAACATTCGACCCCCACCAAAGAAACACGGAGGGCCTCTCCCCGGGGAGCCTGGCCGGGAATAAAAGTCGGGAGCGTAGCGGAGGCGGCGCGTAAGGAGTGCGAGTTACGAGTTTTCTCGGAGTACGCGCGGGCTTCGTTGACGAAAATGGGTTTCGAGTTTAGACGGGGCCAACACCGTTCGTTGGTCCCCCGTGCAATTTATTCCGGAGAATTTCGTGCCGCGCACACGTTGCACGAGGATTTGCCACGCGAAATGGAGAAGAGGATGACTTTTGGATAGAGAGGCAGGGTTCGCGTCTACTTCCAGGGGAAAGATTACGGTGTTTGGAGATTAAAGAGGAGGGGTACCTGACTGAGGGAGACATGGAAGTTTATGGGGTCTTATTGGGGTTTCAAGGTATGGACTGTAAATTTTAGGCGAAGTCACTTGGCATTGATGATCGATCGTGGATAGGTTTTGCGGTGGAAAGGCTACTGTAATTTTGATTACGAAGGACCTAGAAATTGGTGTACGCGATCTTCTTGCGGTTTCTAAGTTCTAGATTTTCGGTGATTAAATACTCATTGATTTGGTATTGATCGATCGTGGGTCGATAGGTTTTGCTTGTGACGTATGGCTTGTGCAATTTTGATTCAGAGGAATCTAGAAGTTGATTTACGAGATTTTGGTAGGTTTCCTAGGTTCAAATTTTAGGTTCCGAGCGAAGTGATTTCGTATTGATCCATTCTGGATTAATAACATTTGGAATGAAGTGGCTTGTATGATTTTGATTAAAAGGGATTGGTTTATGAGATTTTAATAGGCTTTCTAGGTTCAAGTTCTAGGCTTTGGGCGAAGTAATTTGATATTGATCGATTCTGGATAGAGTTTGCAGTGAAATGGCTTGTGCAAGTGTAGAAGTTGGTTCGTGAAATTTTGTTACGGTTTCTAGGTTTAGGTTGAAGGTTTTGCACGAGCTGAGTTACAGCGTTTCACTTAAATAAATCTTCGAGGAGACCTCAAAGTTCCTATTGCATCATCGATCGACGGAAATTTCTTCAGGGTCGCGTCGCGTGCGTTTTATCGGGTCAAATACGCGTGTACACTCGTTTCTTAAGCTTTATCGTAGCTGATAGTTTCAAGACACGCGACCTCGTGTAAAATCTTGATTTTAGATCTTACAAGACGCAGTTTTTATCGAAACTACCTTTTCCTGCCTAATATTGAAAACAAGAAAGTCCGGTTACGGTTTGTACAAATTCCTAATCATTACATACACATTTTAGTAGAAGCTTATCGATTAATAAGAACATTAAATATACTAAATCTCAGAGCAAGGTTCTATAGCGTCTCACTCAATATATCCTTTTCTATTGACCGCGTTACGTCTTCTATCTTCGCACACATTGTACTAGATATTTACCAATCGATAAGAACCAATTCAACCTACTAAATCCCGAAAGAAAATTCTCGTATAAAATTTAAACTTTACATTGCTTCATAGAATTCCTCCTTTTCTACCGTTTCCATTACCTCAACGACTCTCGTTCAAACTTCCATTTTCCACCAGAAATTTAATGAATATTCAACCGAAACACTCCACAGACACTGTACCACAAATTTACCACCTAACAAACCCACTAAAATATACTAAAAGTTTTAAACAAAAATCCAAAACTGAAACGTTAATATCTGACTATGCATCGTCGTGCTTTTCTGATCTTCGCTTGTTTCATCGCCGTCTTCGCTACGTCTTCTACTCTCATTCGAAACTCTAATTTTTCATGAAAAGTCGAATGAATATTCAACTGGAATACTTCACGAACATCGTACTAACAAGGACAAGTTAAATATACCAAAAATGTAGAACGGAAATTACGTCTGACTAGATCCTGTCCCTTTCCACTGTCTCCACTAACTCTCCTAATCTCATTCGAATCTGCCATTTCCTATAAAAGAAGCAAATGCTCGAACTATAATAGAATCAATCTGCCAGAAGGGAGCAACCAGTGCCCATAAAACCAAAATTTTACTTTCTTCCCTCGATCACGACGTTATCAACCTTCCCCTAAAAATTTCTCCCCAAGATTCTCGCGATACGGCGGCAAATCGAGTGTATTCTCCCTTCAGCACACGGAACACAGATCCTTTCACAATTTACTGCTCCCCCTTGACTCTTCGTCCCCGACCCGCGTACTTTAATTTCCTCGGCGCTTCCGGCAGCCCGGTTTCCGGCTATCGCGTCGCCACGGAACCTCGCCGTTGACCCTTTCGTCCGGGCTGGCAATGGCTTTGCTGCCGGGAAGTCGGTTTTCACGACTTCCGCCGGTGACCCGTGTCGACACGAGACGCCGTTGCCGCGACTCGCTTTATCGACCATCTCTTCCGCGTTGACCAACGATAACCGTTATCGCGATATCGAGATCGTACTTCGCTCTCCTTCTCTGTGCTTGCTCGGTACTCGCCACGAACCGTGATACTGCAAACTGTTCGGAACTGTTCGACTGCTCGACTCGTAAAGAATATGGAGATTGTTTTTCGTGGAACAGAGTCAAGGCTTTTTCTAACGAATTTGATAAATTTTGTAACACGGTTGTTTATGCGAGTGTAAAAGTTTAAGCTCTGAGGGTTGTAAAAGACACGAAGATGATTTCTCGTAGAAGAGGGTCGAGCTTCTTGCTAATGCATTCGATGAATTTTTGTAACGGAGAATCTTAATTAGCGAGTGCGAAAAGTTAGATAGATTCTGAAAGATGTAGAATGGTAGATTTATCCGGATGATTCGATTATGATATTTATGGAAAATGCGAAGATCGTTCTTCGTAATAGGTTTGCGTTGCGATTCGTAGTTTTGATGGAATTTTGTGTAGAATTTGATCGCATGGGAATTATAGCTGTTTAAAGTATACATCTTTGGAAGTTTCGAGATTCGCAGGAAATACGAAAGTTATTTTTGAAAGTAGGAGGAAATGTGAAAGTTACCTTTGCAAATAGAAGCGATGTTTCCGGCTATCGATGTTGCGATGTGAAAGTTATTATCGGAAATATTTCTAGTTTTTGGAATAATTTTGACCAGTTCGTATGGAAGTTGGTAGACTATAGAAAGTAATTTTCTGACAAAAGTTTCTTGCATGGATGTAAGAATTATGTTCTTCGTAGCGTAGGTGGAAACTGAAAGTGTTCGTATTTTGAATAATTTTCATCGTTTTTGTATCACAATTGATCGAGTGGGTGCAAGATATAGATTCGGTAGATTTAAACTGTAATCGTTTACTATATATTTTGGAATCAGAGACTTTTGACTTTTGTGAAACTAAAATGTGCGAAAATCACGGTACAATTAATCATCCTTGACTGTTACATATGTTTCAAAGAAATTCTCATCTATATTCCGAATAAACGTATTAAGTAGCACAGTATACGGTTATAGCAAGATAGTTTGCTGGCAAGTTTGGGATTAATTCACAGCGAATGTGTCGAGTGAGTAGGTTATATAGAAGAAAGTTCCGAATTTAATTTTGATAATCCATTGAGAAGATTAAAAGTTAGTTGCTTAATAGATTTTAATAATGTCGAAGCGTGTATAGTTGAAGCCAGCGAGCTATGGTTAATCAATATTATGCACACACATATATATATATATTAAAACATTAATAAAATATATATTACATTATTAAATTACTTTAATTATTTTATAAAATACGACATTATTAAAATATATTGTTAAGATTATTAAATGTATGTGATGTTAATACAAAGAAATGCGTGGATAAAGTGTAAGGTAGAAAATAGATTTTAAATACTCTGCAATGTAAATACAAGTCGCAATATTATTGAACTGGTCCAGATCCGCACGCTGACAGTGTTACCTTACGACTGAAAACCCTGAAGCCATCGTCCCTTGTCTACAATTTCTGGTTTGCCTTCGACCCTAACTTTTATTTATACGCTGTCGATGTCTTCGATGCTTGACAAAACTAAAAGATCAGATATAGAGTTTTCTTAGAAGTGGTGACCACTTCAACATATATATATATATTGAATACAACCCTTAGAAATTATTTGTTTAGTACAATAAGTGAGAAACGCCGTTTTAGAAGAATGTTAAGGGTACAATTACAAATACATAGAACATTGATTTTATATTTGATGGCATTTTAGTAGAACAATGTCAACGTTATTTGTTACGAAGATATAAAAATATACCCAAGCGTTGAATATAAATTCTAATTAGACGTAATTGATGGTATATATATATCATCGAATTAAAAAAATCACGCTTACCATCAATTACGTTTAATTAAAATTCCTATTCAACGCTTGGGTGTACTTTTATATCTTCGTAACAAATAACGTTGACATTGTTCTACTAAAATGCCATCAAATATAAAATCAATGTTCTATGTATTGAATGTAAGAAAACAGATCTAATAAAATAGAATGTTGATGCAGTTACAGTTCAACAACATAGAACCACGGAAGTTAAAAATAAATGCTACCTACCTAAAATTACGTCCTTTATTAATGCGAGAGCTTAAGATATGATTACAAGCTGGCTAACTGCAATGACAAGAGCATGATCATCGCATCCATATTTCAAACGATTCTACATTATTCTGCGAATCTCGTTAATTATGCGTGCGACCGATCCCAGGAGACTGAGCGACGCGGATGGCAAGAAACTAGTCGTTACGCAGCATGGCCGTAATACGGCGTTTCTTTGTCCTCTTCAACGTCCTTTCGCCACAGAGTTCCGTTTATCCGTGGTCTCCTTTTGTTGGACAGTCCCTTTTGTTCGATAGAAGCTGGATTCAAGCGGAATCCAGTAGAGGACCGCTGTGTGAATTTGTTATTACGTGAACGCGCTCCAGTTTCACCATGTTAATGAGTAATCGAGTCTTGTTGGCACGTTACACTGGAGAAGATGACTGAGTTTGAACTAAGGATGAGCAGTGACGTTGTAAAATCCAAGCAATTGCCTTTTGGTATCCCTTGCTTTCTTTAGAGATTCAGATTTCGCAAATATTCCGCAGTAATTGAAGAGATCGTAACAAAGGCGATCCTTGTTTATGTTCGTCTTCATTCGCCAAAGCAAAAGAATTATTCTGGCATCGCTAATTTGCCTTCGATACGTTTCAGTGGATTTTTAAACGAAGATCAACGAGACCAATAAAATAAAAAATCAAACAAATTTGTACTTGAAATATTCATCGTATTACATGTATTATTACGGTCCCTGTCGAACACTACCTGTTCGTGTTGTTCAAGAAGTCAAGAATCATGTATTGTACCCTTAACATTGTTCTAAAACGGCGTTTCCCACTTATTATAATAAACAAATAAATAATTTCTAAGAGTATTAGTATCTGTAACTATATCTAATTAAGTGACGAAGTGGTAGACATGGTGAGGAAAGTTTTCATAGAACCAGTTAATATTCACTTTATATTTTTTACAATTCCAATTCCGATAAAGCTTCTGAGTGTAAAGTTCTAACTAGTACAATACCTTGTTATAAACACAAAGTTGTACAATTTGGCAATTCTCAATCGTCTCAATTCTTCATCGTGAAAATCGTGAAGAATACATTAAGTTTACCAATTGAGAAGTTGAACGAAAACACACATTTCTCAAAAATCAATAAATAGCGTGTAACCGAAAGAACGAAGATAAGAATAAAGAATCCTGGAACAATCTCTTCGCAAAATGTCGTTAGACTTGCACAGTGGTATCTCAAAGCTATTATCATCGGCTCTGTGCGATAAAGTACTCTCTACAGAACCTCAGAATTCAAAGAAACTTGTTCTTAGCATCGATGTTATCTGCAGGACGAGTTTGAGAATTTCATATATGCGCTTGAACGAGATACGTTCCAAAGGAAATTCCACGAACCACAGGCAGAACTTGATCAAGAGAGACCAAGAGAGGGACACGAATGGATCACAGTATGAGGTATATATATTGCTGGTTCACTTACGCGTTCCTGCAAGTTGAAGATCGAAGCGGGCAGGACGATTTGCGGCTGACAAAGCCGGTTAAACGGAAGTGGCAGTCGATCGGCTATACCGCCACTAAGTAAGTGCGAATTAACGTGCACAAGGGATCGACGTGGACGATAGAAAGGAAGAAGTGGATCGAACTGAGAAATTGTATTATCAGGATTTGGTCCTTTCCTACGTATCAAAGGAATGATTCTACCGTATAAATAAATTTATGAACACTTGGAATTCTTTTCTTCTTGAAAAAAGATATTTGATTTTCAAGGAGAGAAGTGGTTTTTTTTTTTTAAAGGAGAGTATTGTTGCAAAAGGACGATCGTAGAAAAAGTTATCAACATGCAAAGGGCTAAAATATTGTTTAGGATGATTTTCATTTAATCTTGCAATATTAGGATTTTTATTTTCCAGTCTTAATAAACAAAGAAACTTTGAACGTTCTAAGGAAATTATTATCATGTGATTTTCGTCTACCTTTCTCAAACTTAATAAATTTCTCGTGTTTTGTAAAAACCGATTGGATTTGAAAATGAAGCACAGGAGGATTCGAACCTAAAAACGTGATTCGAAATTTTACATATATAGCGGTTTCTGAATAAGAGCTCCTGGCGTTTGTGGATATGATTCGTTCTTTGAAAACTCCGCGATAAAATTTAATGTTGAATCTCTGGGTCAAGGATAAGCCCGCAATACTTTTCTTAATGTAAACTACATTAAACCAGAGATATAGTTAAATCCATTTACCTTAATGGGAATATATACTTCTTCCATACTCTGTGCATACAATTTCTAATTACCTCTATCTCTATGATTAAGAATAACATTCAGAAGCTTCGTATAGAAGACCAGCGCAGATTTTTCCATCCTAACAAAGTGCAGATATCTCTTACGGGACTCGTTAGCCCGAAAACGTAACGCAAGTTTCCAACAAACTCGAACCTAAGCGAGGAGAACGAAAAGCCAAAAGCTCGGAGTAAAAATCTCCGATGGGTAGTATACATAACCATTTCGAAGGGAAACTGTGAACTGCTCGAAATAAAATTTAATTTCCCGCGAAACCAACTGCAGCGTTGTTTTTCCGGGAAAAAAAATAAAACAATTTTGCCAGACTGTTTTACGATTCTCTATGGCACGCTGTTGAAATTTGTTAATTGATACGAGCGACAATCCCCCCTGGAAATCCCTCGTTATTACACTTATTTCGTCGGTGGTCTAAACAACAGATGGAATCGACGTTGCACCAGGGAATCATCATTTTTGTAAGCCGATTGACCGATGATTAATATTCTGTTAGCCGACATTGCTAATTGGTTTTTCAACCAACATTAATCGAACACGAATATAATAAATCCGACAGAATTTTGCTGCTGACTACCTGTTAGCAAGCCTCGCGTCTTGCGTAACGAAAATCTGGCCATTTCCACGAGAGAAACAGAGCGTCGAGATTCGAATCCTACGTTGAATTAAAGTTTGTGGAATATTATATCGTTCATTTCATTGTATAACTTGATCTGTTGATCGTAGAACGTTGTTAAACGTCGGGCGACAGGAAAATTCGAATGTTTTTGAATTTTAGAATTAGATAAAAATGTCTTTTCGCGAATAAATTAGCAAACAATTTCTGGAAAGAATATCTTGCATCTTTTTAGTATTATAAGAAGCCAATGTTGTGCTCGATGTTCAAACATCAAATCACAAAACCGTAAAATTAATAATAATAAAATTAAATCTTCTTGTAAACTTTTGATTATGGTAGGAAGATCGAGCGATGTGTTACTGCAATTAGCAGCAATGACGATGGTATTTTGTATTCAAATTAAAATAGTGAAAAACTCTCTTTATCGTGAAACTCTTAAAGAAACGCTTACAATTGAAATTTTGTTTGTTTAGTTAATTGAGTAATCGTTAGCTGGACGAGGAATTCTCTGAAAGAAAGCTGACACTTGACGTAACATGAATGATCGTGAAGAAATCAGGAGAGTGAATTAATTAGTCGAAGCCTTACTCAGCTATCTCCCCTGCAAATTAAGTTGATTTCATTGCTTGTTAGAGAGAAGACATATGGAGTATAGATGTGCCTTTAATTAGAGAAACCGCATTGGAACAAACTTTCTGCTCTTCTTTTGTCTTTCTCTTCTTCGTTTTCCAATAGCAACGGGAAACCGTGGAAAGAAAATTTCGAGAGTTTCGTACAAATGCATAGCGTTCTCTCTTTCTCTACCTTTTGTACAATCTACTGGCGTCCCGTAGAACAAAGATTCGAGGAAATAAAAATTCTACGATTCCAAGAGAACGCAACATTCTTCTCTTTTCCGAGTTTCTCGTCAGCAACGAAAATCCTCGAAAGGAGAAATTCGACGCATTCCAAAGAAACTCGGTGTTTGCCTGTCTCCGTTTTCCGCGTCCAGAAGAGAAAAGAAGCAAAGAGCCAGAAAAGAACATTCTTCTCTTCCTCCGCCAAAGATTAACAAAACTAACGGATTCTACAGATTTCAAGGAAACGCAACATTCTTATTCCTTTTCTTTCTAGAAGCGATAAAAATCCACAAGAATTCCAACGTGTTCCAAGAAGGTCTGGCGTTTCTCTGCTCTTCTTGCGCCAACGAAAAGACTAGCAAAACTTGAAATTCTACAAATTTGAAAAGATCGCGTCTTTTCTACTTCTTTCCGATAACAAAAATCCGCAAAAGCAGGGACTTGACGCGTTCCAAGCGTTTCTATCCTCCGCGAAAAATTCCAGAAGCCAAAGATTCAATAATTTTCAAAATAGTACAACATTATTCCTTTTTTTTCTCCCATTTTTCGACAGAGAAGAAAACAGACGGCGACGTCCCAACAGACACAGACGAAAGAAAAAGTTTTCTAACTACAGAATGCTTCTCTTTCCCTACTTTTTCGCATTTCGCGTGATTTGCCAAAGTAACTGTTGGGGGCCAGAAGGTTGTTCCGCTCGATAGTTTGTCGAGCAATTTCTTCTGGTCTTAAATATTGCGCAATGCTACACTACCTATGCCCGAAAGGCCACCTAATTTCAACGTAGCGGGAACGTTATGCTAATTGTGTCACCTGAATAAGACTGACTGAACTTTACAATATGTTGAAATTTACTGAATCGAACGAACTTGGTGATGGACTTCTCTCCTTTTTTTCTTCTTCTTCTTCTCTCGACTCGAAAAGCCGAAAACTGCCTTCCTGGTTTCGCCCATCCTCTCCAGGAGTCATCCTCCTGATTGAGAGTCTTCAAGATTGTTGACTGGCCTGCTTCCCTAAAAGCAAGGGCCAATTAGCACTACAGCGAGACTTTGTGACTTACTCCCAGTAATTTGCCCTTTTCGAAGCGAGGGTGAAATGATTCCAGGGATCGTCGAAGATGGCTTCTTCGGGTACCGCGTGAAATTTCTTCCGAATCTCAACGATTGGTGGCTGTCGAGACCCTTGAAGCTTCTTAATTTCTGATACGACTACGCGTGGCAAGAAACTAAGCGATCTTCCTGCGTGTGAAGCATCCTGTCATTTGATCACCCAAAGAAGCTAAATCAGCGCTTCTTAAACTTTTTCCATTCGAGGTCTCATCTTGCTTGGGAAAATTTTATGCTGTCTCAGTTATATATAGAGAGAGAAATATTAGTTGCTAACAAATGAAAAGATATTTGATGTAATGTAATTATGATTGTATTATTTATTATCACTTAGTATTAGGACAAACTCGAGACATATTGACGAGATAACGTGCTTGTTTAATTTTGCCTAAAGAATTACATTTCAACTTAACAGAGCATCGTCAATCTTCAGTATTTCGAGGTCACTCGATATTCTGAATCTACAGTCGCGATGAAGATAACGTCTGAATGACGAAGACGTCGTTTTGCAATAGATGTGTGGTGTGAAATGTCATGAGCCTGCCTGAGGTCATTTTAGAATTTTCCGCAAACTCTGCTCTAATTCCAAGCAAAAGACCATTTGAATTATTTCTTAAGAAGCTGGTGTTTTACACTTACGTCGATCGATAACTCAACGAAGTCTTTGTGATTCTTTAATGACATACGATTGAGACGTTTTATCTCACCGTGGTGCGTGGCAAATTGAAAAATTTTCACGACCCTATAATAAACGGACGACGATTGAAAAAGTCCTCCTGTTCTAAACTAAATAACGCAGCTGTGACACAAACGGCGTTAGCGATGATCGCTAACAGTAAGAAAGAAGAAAGAAGATTAAAGATGGGGAAAGAGAAATCCTGCGGGAGCAACATGTGTGTGAAAGAATTAGACGTGTGTACGTGAGTGAGCCAGCATCCGATGACAAGGATGCGGTTTCCGGCGACGATCGACCCGGATTTCGAGGCACGCGAACAATGAACCCGCGGCGAACAACGAATCTGGGGCTGTGTCCAAGGCGCAAGATTCCTCTCTACCTCGTTTCGTCCCTAAGAAAATCAAATATTCCAAGTTCCATTGCGACTTGAACAACCGAATCCCTTTATATCAGACTATAGAAGATGGTGGTCGTCTGCTCCTTGCTCGTCCAGAGATCTTAATTGCACGTGTAATAAGACCCACATGACGCTTCAATATTCTCCACAGGGTTTCTATCGTAGAGAATATTGAACTTTTTTTTGTCTTCTTAAATCGAAGCTGTAGAACCTGTGCAAGTCTGAGGTTTATTAAGATTCGACGAAATAAAATTACATTGGAATACCGAAGTTTTGATAGAATCTAAGTATATTCAAGGCGCGTTCGGAAAGCATGTGACCCGTAGATGTATCCTTTTACCTGAATTTGTTGTCACGAAGAACAGGTTTCTACCATTTACGAGGAACCTTCAGGAGTCGGCTGTTGAATTTTATGCATTTATGAGAATTTCAATGTGACAGAAGTTCGCAGAATGTACGCAATATTGAAAAATATATAAAATATCCAAAGTATGCTACATGTTATTATGATATTTGGAAACAAATTCCTGGCTAGGGCCTGCTCTTTTAGCTACGTTCGTAAAGATATAAATTTACATAAATATATCCAGACTATTTGTGAATGCCACTATCAAGTAGCATAATCGTCCGGATGTTCATCGACTCGTAGAGAATAGCATCGACTATCGTCGACTTTGCATTCGTTGATGATTATACAAGCATGGAGAATAATTTAAAATCTTCGAGTAGCCGTGACACTTTTTCCAACTAAATTTCACGTGATGGTAGAAAATTTACATACCGTCGAATTTACGTTGTACATACTGCGCATTTAAATAAAAATGGAAACGAACCAGCTATCCGGGATTCTCACGTAAACTCGGAGACTATCCGAGTTTCAGTTCTAATTTGGGGCTTAAAGTAGTTGTGTTCGACGATGAGGAGTAAAAAGGCGTAGAATTTGTGACTCCACACGCGAAACGTATGGAATAAATGGACAAAGTGGCGTGATATAGGAGGTTTCAAAGGGGAAGCAGCGTTCTATATAGGTCGTTCGTTAAACGAAGTGGCTCGCTGCAAGGCTGCTCGTCTCGGCTGTGAAACGGTGCATAAAAATGCACTTACTTAGCCGCATAAATCGATCCGCTCCGGTATGTTTACACCGCTCCATAGCGGTATACATATAAACCCTCGTCCCTCTTCTATTCTTTCTCTCTCTTGTTCTCTCCATTTCTCGTTCAGCGACGATGGTAAGTAATGTCCCTGGAAAGAAAATACGATGCTGTATACATGTATATGTATATGCACAGTGTAGAGGCTGGTAGGCGCGAAAGATTTTCTCTGCCACGAAGCTGGCTCTTTTGTAGTGTTTTAAATAATCATCTGGCTGTTTTCTAGTGAGTTGGTCGGCTTCCTGAGAGTCGTTGATGTATACCGTTCTCGCGTTGAATTTCATCCAGTTGCCTTTGTAGGGTAGTTTTTACATGATGGAACATGCATAGAGTGTTTTCTAAGGAACCTCGTATCTTTAAGATATCCGGATTCAGTTTTATTGGAATATATTTCCTAGACTCTTTTATTCAAGTTTTCGTAAAAATCCTTTTGGAAAAGTTCGCGTTTGGCACGATCTTTTATTTAGAGTAGTTTTTTAAATTATGAAAAATATGTGAGAAGTCTTCTTCTAGAATATAGCTCTACGGGACTTACTTCTATTCCAAGTTTTCCACTCACTTCGCATCACGTTACTAGACAAATCTTCAGACTCTTCGTTTAAATTTCGAAGTTGCTTCGAGGTTTTACCAGAACCAACGTCTTATCTTGTAGTTTTTCAGGCACAGAAACCCGATAAAAAATAATGAGGAGATACTTGGAAAGTTCAGTCGTTATTTTCACTCCTGACCAACTTTGCTTAATAATAATTAAACATCCTATTTATTTTGTTATTCGTCGTAATACATTCGCCCTCTTCTTCGCTGTTTAAAATATGTTGAGAATTGTAGATCCGAGTCGTTGAAATAAATGTATGGGAATACTCATATTACACATAGAAATGATATTAAACTAATTTCAAATTTATTTAATATGTGATTCACGAGATATTCGTAGATGCACGTTGCATACTCTTTTCGTCTCAGCATCTTCTTTACCACCATACGTACGAAACAGTTGCATTCTTCCGTTTCACGAGACGCTGTGCACGCACATACTGCCACACACACTGCCACATACTGTGTCACTACTACGCGGCTAATCCAGTGTAGCACACAAAATTACACATATCTCAATAAAACGTAACTCTGTTATTTGCCGCAAAATTCTAATCTTGCCACGCGCAAATACGTATCTAACCGAAAAAAAAGGAGGGAAAAAGTACGAATGAAAGAAGCGACGAAGATAATATAAAACGTTGCAGGCGGTTTTTCATTCATCGAAACATCGTTGAGCCGAGTGTCCGAGAGATTGATAGCGTCTGACCGGCAAGCGAGTCATCGTTTTCGCCTTTTTTCTGCTTTATTATCATTAGGCCGGTTGCGAGCGTGCTTACAAATTGCACGACTGAACTCGTTAATCACTCGACATGCGAATAATTGATACGAATGGCCGGCTTTAAACGACCGACTGTGCGGCCAGCCTTTAAACGAGGACGGATTAAAACGCGAGAAAAAGGAGGGAAGACAAATTCTGTTGGTGGAGTTTTATCGCGGATCAACCTGCTGACAATTGTTTGCGCCACTTTCTTCAGTTTCCCGAGATTTTACAAGCGTCGATAAATGGCGCCATTGCTATTTTTCCTAGGCTTTTTGCTTTATTTTAGAGCAATGAATTTTCTATCGTCAAATTTTTGCTGAATTTTCTTTACAAACTGTAAATTCGTAGAAAAGTATTCCTGTAGAAAGTGTCGCTAGAAGATAAAAATTGATTGCCTTTAGCGCACGTCTTGTGGTAATTCGTGACATCGTCTTGCGAAACGAGCTCGTCGTTAACGTAGATTTTTATTAAAAATCGATTTAATGCAAAGACTGTGGACAGAACCGCTTAGTCTGCAATTGATTGCAGACTGTTTTATCAATTCGTCGATTTTATTTCCGAATAAGAAAATTCTATAAGGAAAATAATTTCATTTTACCGATCGTCCGTGACGAACGTAGAACGAAATCGAAAAAATCACATCTATGAAATCAGAAATTCCACGAATCACAACAGCACCCCAATCCATTCTTCCACTTCACCGTAATCGCGAACCTTCGAACGAGAACATTCCACTCGAGTCTCGTTAAACCGTAGTCGCTTCGAGGCAAGAATCAACGAAGACCTAATTAATTTACTCTGTGCAAAGAAATTACGGTCCCCTACCGGATTCTTCGGCCAAAATTTCCATTTCGCCAACTCGACGTTAAGACTCCGCCTCCTAAGTTCCTGTCCGTTCTACCTTCGTTTAACGACGAAGAATTCATTTTCCAAGAACAAGCGTCGCGTCAGACCATAATCTGACCTAGCCCGCATTTATCCTAGCAATAATTGCGATTGATTCATGTTTATTCTACAATATATATTTATTTTACCAATTTTCTCTATATTTGTATTTTGCACTGTTAATGCTAATTTAGCAAGTAAGCGAATAAAAGTAACATATATGTGAAATTTATGAAATTATATAAAAATCTATGAAATTTCGCGAAGACCCTAACGCTGTAATATCTAATACTTGAAACGTGATAGTCAATATTTTTCATGGAAATATTGTTGAACCAAAACCAGATTTAACGAAATGAATGTGACTTCAATATTAAAAAATTTATGATTCACCGTCAGAAACAAAAATAATTTTTCCTACTTACGAGCTAAACGTGAAAAAAGAATTGGAAACAACATTGAGCAACAACCAGCAACTTTTTCAAGAAATATTACAGATCATAAGAAAGAACGTTAACGAGAATCTCCTTGTTGTTGGTTCAGCGAAGACGCGCTTCACGACATCTGTCTCTTTATCCCATGATGTCTCTGTTTCGTTCATGCGCTTCTAGCGTTGGAACGCGTTTGTGCGAACGAATTCCGGACACGTAGCAGCGTAATGGTGCAACGCAATGCTCTAAACATCCAGGTCACGATAGCGCAGTTAACCTGTATATCCGTCGAGTCCATTTCGCGATACGTTCACGCTGGAATCGTCGTTGTTCGCGTTGTATCACTTTAACCAGGAAACTGACTCTGTCGAGCGGAACGTGTGCTGAAATGGAAAGACATTAATTTTTCGACAGTTAGAAAAAAGAATTTTTTTTTAAATTAGAAATTAGCGGTATTTTAATAGACTGTAACGTGTTCATTGAGAGGCTGATGATACGCAAAGACATTCTTTTTTTTTTTTTAATTAACAGAAAGAAAATCAATTATTGAATCGCTGTTAGAAACGTTTTGTATAAATTGAGGAAACTGCCGTGCCAAAGTCCAAGTAGTTGAAAAGCAATTGAAAATCAATCGCAATGAAAACCATTTTTTCAAACTGTACTATAAATTCATAGCAAATTAATATTCATAATTACAATTTACACTTTCGTATATGAGATCTAATGATAGCTAGTATTTCTCAGATTTAAAGCAAGTATAATGAAAAAGAATTTTATTTAACTACCCCTCCATAAGCATAGCGTATAATTTCTACTCGAACGTATATTCTATTCATAAATCGTTTCATTCACATCACGTGTGTGGGATAAATCGGCGAAATAAAAGCACACAAGCTTATAGAGAACTCGTAGAGCTTGAGAGTCGCTTCGATCACTCAATGGCCTGGTTTATGGATATCGGTGCAGCGATATAATCCAAATGCAAATTATCGTCTTCTAGCTTCGGTCCACGGCGCACTTAATCAGCCTCGAGCACGATAGCATCGTGAAGAGCCACTCTGCCCCCTCCCCTCCCCCCTATTAGCCCCGCCAAGAGAAATTCCCAGGGTGACTGTCACAATTAGCTTAAGCAACTTCTAAGCACAATGACCGTTGCTCGAAGAGTTTCTCGTGCGTCCTCTCGCATTTCCCTCACGTACCAACGCACCCCTTTCCTCTTCATCTCCCGTCTCTGATCCGCGTTGCGGAAACGGATGTTACTCGCGGAGGAGTCTCGCGGTGAAACGTAAAACCCAGCTACTCGAGGTATTTAGTTGCTCTGGGATACGAGAGACAATTTTTAATCCTCTTACGTTGCATCGAGTGTACGAGTGAAAAATATAAATACAAAAAGTATGAAAAATATATGACGTTGACAAGTCTAATGAAACGATGGATTAATTAAATCGATGGATTAACAGGAAAAATGTCGTCACGGGCTTATTCAGAAGAAAACAACTTCCGTTTCCTCGACAGGTTTTTGATACGGCAAACTTCAAGCGCGCTACTGAAAGCTGTCAATACCTGAAAAGGGGTAACGAAATGAAATTAAGAGACACGACTTCCGTGACGTTGGTTTAGGGTGAAACGAGTAATCGAAGATCGAACGCTTTTCTATTGAACACGGATAAATTCGGAAAAGAATGACAGCAATCACGCACCTGTAAGCTTCGCGACAATTATAATTACAATTACGGCTTGAGTTAGAAAAAAAAAAAAACGCGATGTAAAATCGTTGCAAACTTTGACTAATATTTTTTTATATAGACAGTAGTTAGAATAGCTTATACGTATTTTGTAGCTTTCCCATTAATTTTTGTTCAACGTGGTAGTAGAATTTCCACTGCTGTCAGTCGTAGGTAGACTCAGTATGAAATATAATTGAATTATCTACGAAAATAGACAAATCTGCCTTTCCGAAGCGAATATAAAGTTTCTTATCTTTGGACATAAGAGTCTTATATTATGTTATATTAATTTAAAATAGGAACAAATAAAGTGGAAGGAATATTACGATAATTTTGCGATGGTGATTGAGAGGGTGATTCTTTAGCCTAGTTTCCAAGTTTCCAGAGAGAACTCATCGGTTGTCTCGCGACGATCGACGAAATCGAAACTTACTCGTTCAAACTAGCCTTTCAATTCTGTCTGTCGATAGGAGTAAATTTTATCAAGAAAGTTAACAGTTCGATATAGCGATTCTCGACCTGAGGGTAGTTGGAGAGGCGCGCATGTCAAACGTTTCCTCTCGAACGTGCAACTACCTTTGAATTTCATACGTATACCTGTGAATAACATCGTTTGCTCTAGCGAGACATGCAACGTGGCTCTAGCTGCGCTATAATGTCGAAATATACTTTGGTGAATTAAAAAAAAAAAAATAAAAAAGACAAGAATTTTAAATTAATTTTCCAATTTATAATTGTTGATGTACATGTACACATTTTTGGGATCAATCGATGAAGAACGTCTTAAAATATTAGGAAAGCCAGGTGGAAAATTATATTTTCGAGAAAATTGCGTTTAGACACGTCTGTGTTTGATTTTCGTTTTCGTCACACACGCGCTTCAGAAGAGTGAAAAGAAAATTCTATTTCAGGCATTTATAGAGGTTTGAATAATTCAGGAGGACGTGTCCAAAGGGAAAACACCGTGAAAATTGCAGCGAGTGATTTATGTTTCGCTTGGTCATGGGAGATGGTCTTTTCAGGGGTAAGAAGTAGCTAGGTTTGATAGTAAAATGCAACTTAGATTGGTAAAACGCGATAGCGCGAACATTAAATGTTATTCAGTTGGAATTTTAAATGAGATTCAAAGAATTGTAGAGTTACGCTGAGAAATTGTGAAATACGAATTTGCAAATGGGATTTGAAAATTTGATGGACACGAGGTTAGTTGAATTTCGACAAAATAGCATTGTTCTTATAATCAACGCCATTGTAAACAGCACCTTCTTTTTTCTTTCTTTTCTGAAAGCGTAGAGCAATGAAAAAATGGAGTTTGAACATGAATGACCAAGTTTGCTTATGTCTTTCTTTACGCATTCTATCAATCATTCTACTATTTCTATCACCTTTCAAATGTTTCTAATAAATTGAAAGATCTCTAAATACAATCTGTACAACACATTTTTCAAAGATGAAGAATCTCTCAGAGATCATACCGAAGGATTCTCACGCGATTCCTCGCACAAAGTACTTCTGACCAAAGTACGTATATTTCTCCAATAAAACGTCTCTAGTTATCCTTACACGATATAGAAAAGAACGACAAGATGAAAAATAACTGTCTAATAGCGGAAGCTTGCAGCGCATTGTAATTCACAATTTCTACAACGAATTTTTCAAAAACAAAGCAAGCCCCAGATATCGTGCTGAGGGATTCTCACGCGATTCCTCGCGCAAAGTGTTTCTCAGCAAATATCTACTTCTCTGATAAAACACCTGTAATTATCAGGAAACAGAGTAAAAGAGATCGACAAGATGAAAAACAAGTATCTAGTAGCGGAAACTTGTAACGTAATCTCATCCATAATTTGTACAACGAATTTCTCAGGGATGAAGAAACTTTCAGATATCACGCCAAAGGATTCTTACATAAATCCTCGCACAAAGTGCTCCTGACCGTAAATAAATAAATCAATCAATAAAATACCGCCGATTATCACGAAACAACACGAGGAAGGAACGAAAGAAACAAATATCCGAGGAATAAATATCCATATAGCGGAAACTCGGCGTCGACCTAGCAGAACCGAGATTCGCGTGCGTGCACGCGTGCTTTCGTGACTAACGCACAAATGAGACACCGTATTGCACGCGATCGCTCGCACGTGAGTGCGTCTTAATTAAAACGGGGTCGCGAGCCAACCGGAGTAACGAACCTCCGACAAGTTAAGGGGGTTCCACCCTGCTCTCCGCCTTCTTCATCTCTATTTTCTCTCTCTCTCTCTTTTTCTTTTTTTTTTCTCGTTGGAGTGCTGATTGCGACAACTTGCTTTCGAACGTAACGAGATACCGATCTCTCTCGGTATTTGCAACACCTCTCTCTACGTTCCTTTTATTAGTTTTTTGCTTATAGAGAAGCTACCCCGTGAAGAACTGAAAATAATCAACGCGAACGGGGACACTTTGGGCTGTGAGAAAATTGACGATGACGAATTGAGGATGAATCGCGTTAGATTCGCAGCAGCAAACGAGATTATGAAGTTGTTCGAACGATGGAAAATGAAAGTTCCGTTGAGCGTTTAACACGCGTATTGCGATAATTAGGCCGCCAAGTTTTACGCAAAGTTTGAGGAAATGAGGCATATAACATTTATTTCTTTCGTCTAAGTATTATAATAGCCGCTATTTTATGAATTTTATATATTTTTGCAATTTTAAATTCGTCGTAGATGCATAAATATTCGTGTCATTTTACTTTTTTACATATTAACCGTTTATTTGAATAATAAATACAATTGAGACGTCTAGGAAAGATAGAGTTAACCGATTTAGTTTCTAGGAACATCAAATATTCTCAATGCATCTTACGTTTATTATTCTCTGAACATTAAAAGGATTCTTCATTTCCATTCAACGAATCCTAAATCTTCGGAAATCCATTGAATCGAAGGTATTCAATAACGGAATCGAAGGATAGAACCAGTTATTGGCATTAGAGAAGTAGAATATTTCACAGTTGCTCTTTCCGCTTTTCGTAAGAAATTACCCGGATCGCTTTTGCGTTTCTTTATAAACGTGGAGGATCGTCTAAGGAACTGGTAGTAGTAAACTTAGATCAGACGAAGTTCTCAAATTGTCGTTCGGGGAAAGTTTTTGACGTGAATTGCGGAGCTTTTTAGTCGTTTGGGAAACAACACGAAGAATGACGTATGAATGTCAACGATAAATTCTTGTCGATAAACGTTGTGGCAAGGCGGAAAAGTTGTTAGTATTCGCGACATCTTAAACGGCGGATCGCTTTCCACTGGTAACATATTGCTTAGAAAGTTGTGAATGTGGACCGCTTTTCTGCCACGGTATCGCGTGAGTTTACTGCATCATCGTACACATAAATCTTCCCCGTGTCTCGGTCGTATTAAAATCACTATTTCCTCTGACGATGAAAAGTATTCCTCGTTGAAGTATAAAACACTCGAAGTTATAAGTTTTATAAAAGTTGTTCACACGAAGTGTCTCGGTTTTTAAATTTACATCGAAGAAAAGATTGCGACCAGTCTTTTTACCATAACGTTAAGTCTGACGTCTAATGCGTAACGCGATGGTTCTTAACCATTTTACAAATATACACCTGCAAAACGTGGAAATTTAAATATCATAAATCAAAATATCTACTGCGCAAATAAGAGTTAAACGATACGCGTATTGTTGATTAAAAACCATTGTCGTAACGCATCGTCGTCTCTATTTCCTTTAAGATATTTTATCTTTAACCTTTTTTTTATTATTATTTAAGAAAAAATTATGCAGGCGATTTCACAGAAATTAATAGATTTCTCTTTATGAAATTTCGATGTAATTTTGTGCCAATTTTGGTTCTTGAATATAGCTTTCCTGTATCAGAAAAAAAGTAAAATCCCTCTGTTTTCAAATCCTCCGTATGTCACCGTGTTAAAACGCATCAAACTTTGTTAACAAATTCTCGATAACTGTGTAATAAATCGATTCCAGATAGACAACAGTTTCTCGTACTCGAAATTAGTTTTGTTCGAAATTTAAAGACGATCTTGAATTTTGAAGTTCACCTGAGGAATATCTTAAAATATCATCCTTCTAATAGAAAAAAAAGTCAATTCTTAAATGCAAAAATCTTTCCACTATTAACAAGACATTTATAAATATATTAAAAGAAAAAGATACAATAACCATAAAAAATTACACAAGTATCGTGAAACGTTAATCTCGTTTCTTCGTAACCAATTTCTAGCAAACTGCGTTCTTCTCCAAAGCCCTCAAGATACCACAAACCATCCCTCACGGATTACTTCAACAGCTTTTCCCCATTTCGAGTGTGGTAAAGCGGTTGAGTAGTATAGGCGCGTGTGTGGTCAGACATTGAACACAGACCCTTCGAAGGCGGCCTAATAAAAGCCGAAGGAAAGTTGCCACTTGTTGCTGAATTACGCAGTAGAGAACTATACGGGCAGCGATGCTTAAGCCAACCAATATCGTCTCGGTATATCCTGGGAAACGGAATGGCCGCGTCGAGTTCGCATAAATCGCACGGAAGGGAAACAGAACTCGAGACCCGTGTAATCTTGACGCTTTTAACATTGAACACACACGCCGCAGTGCGTGTCTGTCCCTTCCGTTTCCGCCACGTTCTGGTAACAAGGCGAGATTTATCGCTGGACGATATCCATTATACGTTTGAACGCACATGTTTGCTATACGTTTGTTGTAATGTTATAACATTTTCATTTTTAGTGGATAGAACGTAAGTTAGTTGGCTGAGGCACGATTCCCAATGATATTTTGGCTTAATTCTGTTGTCTTCGTTATTTCTTAGGCATCTTTTCTCTTTTTCTTTTTGAATATTTTATTCGTACGAAAGGTGGAATATATAAAAAATAGTAAAATTATATTGAATACTAAAATCACATATTTTAAGATCTATCTATATCTTAATAATCTCTATTGAAATAGAGCATTCATTTCGAGAACAACTTTGCAAAACGACTGTTAAACTTCGTACTATTATACTTGGTAGAAGCAAATTTGCAAAAATAAAATATCCGAATGAATAATTTTATATATCAAAAAAAGTATAAATTTCCTATGATTTAAAATACCGTAAAACCATAAGATTACAAGGTACAATTTCACACATCAAATACCCCAATCACGAGGCTCTTTCAGTTGCACACATACCAGAAACAAGATATCTATAATTCGTTTTTAAACCCTGATACACTCACAGACCAGAGAACCAAGAATCAAAATTACTTCTGTTCTTACCGTACAAAAAGCCAACGGCACTGAAGAGAGGGAGATCGCCAGCTTTTTATTCCCGATTTTCCTCAACGATATTCTCTGCGGATTATCTCTATATACAGTGGAAAACGCAACAGCAGTCCGCTCTGAGCTTATGCAAGGAGAGATCAAAGCGGTTTTCCCAAAGCTTGATCGTATGGATTTACGCTTCGTTAGTTGCCGCGGCCGCGCCTTTGGCCTTATTATCGCTATAGTAAGCGGTCCACCGGGACGACCGACGACCGATGGAAATTGCTCGCGAAACCACTCGGGATTATGGTAATCGCGCGATGCTCCCTACGTACTCTCGTTAATTTACCTCGCTCCTCTTTTTTCTCCCATCACCTCGATAAGGCTTCTCTCTGAATCTACTTCGATTTCCATTGTAATTCCTTGCGCGCTTATCATGCGAAAACGGTTTGAATACGAAGGTACGCAATCTTTGTCGAAGAATTTTGTTATTAATGTATCTGTTGGGAAAATCGAACTTTGCTTGATTAATTGGGAGTTACGGTTTAATTAATCATCTTGGGTGTTATCTTATGGCGATGCAAGGTGTATTCGTTATGATGCTAAGGATGCTAAGGAGACAGATCGGTACACTGGAACGTCCTTTGTATAGACGAAATTTCTACTTACACGAACGTCTAACAATAAGACACTTTTGCAGTCGATACAAGTTTGCAACATTATTTTACAGCAAACGTGGAATGCTCTTGTACGAACATGAACTTTTATTAACTGAACGAAAAGTTGTAGTTGGTAGAAAGAAATATCTGGATTTTTATTATATGAACGATCTGATTATACGAACCAACTTGTCCATACACATAAACGGAATTTTATCGTATGTCATTTAAATCAATCGTTCAAATCAATAGATACTTCTAGTTTCTGTTTCATATGAAATCTCATAAGACTATACTCTATACATTGTTTATAATTATACACATGCTCATGCTTTCGCCATTTTTTCAATCCTCGAAACTACTGCATTGTGGAGACAGCATTATGTACCTATATTACAGGGAACAAAGAAACTCAATTTTTGAGGATAACATTTAATTTCACACTGTAATATTATATATTTATTGTACTATTATATTGTCATTAGACAGCCTATTTATAGTAGGCTATTGTTATTCCCAAGTTTATTAGACTAACGTTAGAATCTCTTTTCTAAAAAAAAAAAAAAAACTACGAAAAATTGATAAAAATTGGATAGCTAGAAACATGTACATGCGTATAATATATAAATATTTGTATTTTATAATCATATCAGAATAGAATTATATTCTACAAAATATGTACTTGTAAATATCCAAGAGGCGAAAATTTTACGTTTCTTCTTCGAAGCCACCACAATCTTTTCTCCAAAATTCCACTTGGAAAACATCATTCTCCGCTGCTACCGCATAATATTTCCACTCTTACCTTCCCTAGAATACGCATTAGAACTCAATTCCTCGATCTGCGCGCTGGATTTCCTCATTCTTCCAAGTGAAACAGATAGAAATCCCAGCTTTACAGAAGCATATTTCGCCGAGTCACGTCTTCGCGCTTCATCCCCCAAGAAAACCAAGACTTCATCCGTGATTGTGGATCAAAGAACCGTGGTAAAAATTCCAGTTCAGGCCTTGTGTTGGCCAGCTTACCCTCAAATCCATAGCGTATACGTGGGAAATGTTTCCTTTTGAACGAGTTGTAAACGTCGGAAAATAACTTGCCTCCAGTTACATACGTCTCCGTGTGTATGCAGTTTGCCAAGTAACATCGGTTGGAAAGTTTCCCCTAGCGCTGTGTGCCTCTCTCTCTCTTCCTCTCTCCTCTTCAACCATCGTAATTTCACTGTGGAAACATTCGCAAACAAGTTTATCTAATCTCCGAAGTAAATTCGTGTACGCGTGTTTAACGTTGCTCGGGTATTAATCGTGCTCGATTAATCGCGCTAGGTAATTTTGCGAATCAACCTTGAATTTCCCCAGAGAGAGAGAAAGAGGGAGAGAATCGCGTTTGTTCTTCCGGACAATTCGTCTGCCAGCCATTTTAGTTACGAGCTGTTCAGACGATCATTCTAATTTGGCTTCCGCTGCAGAGAGCAGTTTCTTGGAATTAATTGTGTTTCGACGAAGATAAAGGTTGAGGTTTTCTGGTTAGAGCGGTGATGAGAGAGCCGTGGAATTATTGAGATTTCGAAAGGTGGCAATATTTTTAGAAACGTGGAAATAAGAAATGGTTTTAGGAGCATAAACGAACGTAGAAATGGATGCGATGAAATGGTTTTTAAATATATTGCCAAGCACAGTAATAAAATTCGAACACGATATCAAAGTTTGATTAGAGTTAATTGTGTTTGGAAGATAAAGGACATTTACGTTTAGACGAGTAGTCAATGGGCAGAAATTCGTTTAATTAAACCTTAAGTTGTTTCTATAAACGGAGTATAGATAAATGCAGTGCGGATAAATGAAGATAGATAAATTATGCAGATATTCTCAATACATATTTAATATTCATTCTATCTCTGCATCCTAATCTCAAGTCTCTCCTCGCGCTATCAGTTACTCGAAACTTGTCAGTTACTCGCTATAAATACGTAAAAAGCTCGGTAAAATATTTATACCGAATTCCTGTACCTATAAAATTAATTAAAAGAAAGTCGAACGATCTTATTATTTTTCGAATGCTCTCCCAGAGATAACGAACAGGGACGTTTGGTCGATCAAAATAGTGTGATGACAATTCACCCGATATAAATCATTTCCTGAATTACCATATTTTACTTGATTTCGTAGAAGGACGCGTAGGAAAATCGGGAGAAGATAGAATGGCGAAAAACGAAATTAAGTTGTTAAAAAATGTAAGTTTCGATTGGTTGACGATTTCATAATAAACTGGCAATTAATTATCTTGAAGAAAATATGTATCTTACGTAATTGTTTAAATTGGTATTCTTCAGTTTCCTTTTAACCCAGCTCGGTAATGAAAGAGAAACATTTTAAATAATTGAAAATTATGTTAAAAACTCGGTTGACCTCTGGATAGTCTTTATTAATAATAAGAAAACGGTCTGAATAATTTCTTTTTCCTTCTGCTTCAGTGTGCGGTGACATTCACGGACAGTTCTATGACCTGATGAAGTTGTTCGAGGTGGGCGGACCACCCTCCACGACGAAGTATCTCTTCCTCGGCGATTATGTAGACAGGGGTTATTTCAGTATCGAGGTAAGTTTGAAAATTCATTACGATACTCTCGTTCGCTCGAACTTCGCATAAACGCCTCCGTAGATCGTTATCGCGTTAAATAGAAATATTAACAAAAAAAAAATAAAATAGTATCGCTGCTGTCTGATAATATCAATTCACGCGATTAAAACTTCTTATTCGAGATAAAATAATAATTTTAATAATGATACAAACGATTGGATACAATATTTATTCATTACGTGAGACTGTTCTTTTATTTCATTGAAAACTTTCATTTTATACAATAAAACAGGAATTATTATTTTATCCTCCGCTCCAATTGAAATTTTGAATTGTATCGGCTGAATTTCATGTCGTTGAAGTTTTCCAACGCTTCCATAAATCGTTATCGCGCCGAATGGATGGAAATGTAACAAATAGCGTAGAATCTTTTCCCTTGGATTATTTCCTGCGCAAGAAAAATAATAATTTATTTTAATAATTTTTCTTAGAGACAGCGAGAGAAAGAGAGATTTCTTCTTTCAATAGAAATATCAAGAAAAATAATTATTTCGATAATTCCTCCTGGTATTATCATTCTGTGATCGTTTAATTTTATCACGATGCTCCGCAATTTTCAAAAATACGTTTCTCCGACAAAATTTCGCGGAAAATGTTCTTTAAAATTTTCATTCCACCCCATATAATATCAATGATTATTTTACTATCTAATTTCGTTCTATTATCGTACCAATTGAAATTTAGCACGATATCGAGTAGATTCCAAGTTCTTGAAGGTCTTCCTATTACGATAGAACACGGAACGCGTGCAGACTCGCATTCACGAGGCACGTAGACCGGAAGCAGAGAGTTTCTCTGCTCCTTCCCTCGATTATCGGACTTTCTAATTAGCGATCCGCTCGGTTAATTACCAATTAATATGCTCTCCGTTTGTCCTGGAATGTGGTTAACCATCGAGAATACGAAGTTCAGGCCGTTCTCATTTGAAATTCCCGCGCTCGTTCGAAACTTGCGCGGATTTATTTCCCTTTAGGTAGTACGAGACGCGCTTTATAGGATTTCTCATATTTTCCTAGTAATCGGAAGAGCATAGAGAAAGGAAATTCTATTAAGTCTGCTTTTAAAAGAATTTAGAGGAAAATAGTTTTTCAGTTGAATAACAGCGATTCGATTTTTCAGCGTTTCGAAAGTTTTATCGAAAATAAGAAAGTTTGAAATTTTGCACTAATCATACGAAATTGCCAGTTAATTAGACGGCCGTGAAACAGAATCGTTTAGAGTCACATTAGCGAGTAATTAGAAACAGTTTGCGTACTTCCAATGACTAGACAGGGACATCGTCGATACAAGTTTTCATGTAATTAGTATTGTTTGGTAATCGGAATGGTACTTATCAAATTCTCCATTTGCATTAAAATGTATAAATATTATGTTGTTCCATTTCCATTACTCGAGTTCTATACGTATCGAAATACGAACGAATAAAGTAAAATAGTGGAAAGAAAATATTTGTTCTTCATTAATGATTCATAAAAAAAAACTGAAGTATTATTAAAAGAAACAAAAAACGGTAGTAAGTATACGTGCTATAATATACAATAATGATAATGATAAATGCCAAAGGGGGAAAAATAAAGGAAGACGATGTAGAAGAAAGTATGCAAGTACTCAATTAGTACAATAATTGATTTATCCTGCTACACCAATCACGATTTTTATCAACGACGAAACACATAAATTATTCCTCGATATTTAAACGCATCGAACTCCAGATCAATCGTCCCCGATATTTCATCGTCAAACAATTTTCCCACAAATATAAAATCGTACTTGTATGAGAAGAAATCTATAATATTATAGTAATAAATAACGCTTGCCGACTTGTCGTCGTCCACGTGAAAGGACGTCCTCACGATCGAGCAAGATGAAAAGAATTTCAACCGGTGGCTGGATTGAAAAATCGAGAAGCAGTTTACCGTCCATTTTTAAGAGGATCTTACCGCAACAACGTGAGCTTCTGCGTGACCGTGCTCGCACACGCGACCAAGAAGGACGCAACGAGCCACCATCGAGAGATCGATACTCTCTATCCGCAATATGCTTCGCTGGATTCTCAGCAGAACGCCAAAAGAAAACAGATCCTTCCAGTTTTCTCTATGAAATACAACATAGGCGTTCTACGATGTTACGATACGAGGGGATATCGCGTAGTATCAACCCTTGACCTTGCTCTTCGGGTTTATATTCTTTACGGTTATTCGTAATTGTATAGTAAAGTGTATAATATTTTATGCAAATTTTATGAACGTTGTTAAAGAAATAATGATTGTATGGTGGAAAATGCCAATGGTGGGCGCGCAATGATTATATTAGGTTGTCCGAAAAGTTTCTTTCGTTTTATGAGGAAATAATAGACGCACGTTTTTTGTTTTATATTATTTTGTCGAATTACGTACGATCGATTTTGTTCTATTGAGATAAACACCACGACATTTCACAGACTTGGTTTCACGTTTCTATGAAGGCGCATTGTTGTAAACAACACGTTTGCGAAACGAAGACACTTCCCGGATAATCTAATACATGAAAATTTCAAGATGCAAACATACATAGAAATCACGCAAGATGCTAAAATATGTCAAATGCAAAATATGAAAAATATCCAGTAAGCATTAAAAGTATTAGAAAACTATAGTGAGGCATGGAAACATGGGAGAGGCAGATATTGTAGTTCGGAAAAGGGGAGAACGTGTAGGGCGTTGAAACGTGTGATGGAAGATCCCACAGGAGTGGAAAAGATTCTAAAGGATGAAAGATTGCGTCTGATTAAACAAAATAGAAAGAACAGGGAGAGAAAAAATATTGTAAAAAATGATGGAAGAAATACTAAAGATTAAAAAGGTATCATAAGCAGACGGTTAGCAGTAAACTGTGGGAAATAATAGTTTAAGAATACGAAAAACTTCTGGCGTAGACTCTTAGGATGAAGAAGATTGGAAAAATTGTAATCAAGTCGCATTTCTTGGCATTGAAATCAAATAAATCATTATTATTGTCAAATATCCAAAGTAAAGTACTTGTTATGATATTAAATAGACGAAAGAATTCTCTTCTCGGTCTCTCTTCAGTTTTATTCGCAAAAGTTTGAATCTATATAGACGTCTGGTGTAGCTATAACGCATTGCGACAGTCATTCAAAAGTAATAGTACTGCAACAATGACAAAATCCAATTCTTATTGAACTTGGATAATTCGATGTCTGTTAAAGCGTAATGTTGGGTTGGCAACTAAGTGATTGCGGATATTGTCGATACCATCTAATGACAAAATCCGCAATCACTTAGTTGCTAACGTAATACATCCTGACGATGGCTTTACGAATAAGAGTGACGGAATAGGAACGAAAACGACGTAAAAAAAGAACGAGGGGGAAGGTTGTAAGGGAATATTTTGAGAGGATAATGATAAAAAGAAGAGAACAGGGTGTAAGAACGGAATATTTAGTAGCAAAGAGGAGAAGAGAACGTGAAGGATATAAGTGGGTTAAGAGTGCAGAAAAAGGTATAGGAAAGCGAAGTGACAGGGGAAAAAATGAAAAAAGCGGATCACGGAGAGACTCGTGTAAAAAGGGAGGAAACGAAGAATGAATTGATTACTCGGTTAAAAAAGAGAAGAAGGGAATACAAAGGGGAAGAAGATATCGGAATGAGTGGAATAAAAAGGAAATAAAATATAGGTAAAATATAGGATAAAGAAATGGATAGAAATAACGAGAAGAACAATGGAACGTTATATGAATCATACTCGTAAACAATATGTTTCCGTATAATTTAATATACACGTAAGCAATTTTCAAAAGAAAAAGTAAATTGAATAAGAGTTCCTTTATGCAAAAATGTAAAAATGATAGCACGAATGTAATGGAAATTGTAACAAAAGTAGCTTCCAAATATTCGTATTATCATTCAATAAAAATGACTATGTTCTACACAGACAAGGTAGTTTACGATTCAACTCTATGGTAGCCGAAAATGGTTCCGATTGAGTTTCCAATGTATCTTGGATAAAGTGTCAATTTGATTTGCAGGAGTTGAATAAATAGTAGCAGAGAGAAGTAAAACATTGAATTTTTTATTTAGAAGACAAGTAAGACAAACGAATTCTACTAAACTGGATTTTACTAGAATATTAAATAGGGCTTGAACTATAACATCCATGGTGTCATAGAAAGGGCTTATTCTACTATCTTAGGACCAAGAAGGATTCTACTACTTTAATACAGTTGAACAGGTCATAAATTCCATCATCTTTGTCGCACACACTAGTGAACTTAAGCAGAAACTGGAGAGTTCTACTACTCTTACAAATAAATTTCCATCTTTATGGTTATCGTCACAGAACTCGAGAGCTCAGAGCGTTGATTCTGGAATATTACAATAGGGTGCAGCATTCTCCGTTCCTTTTTGTTTCAGCTATTCCTAGATCTTAGTTATTTATACTTTCCGGTCCCTTTTGCACAATCAAGTTAATATTAAAACAGTATAAATTGGTTAAAGTCATTAATCACCGGTATTAATAATCAAATGGAACAGATTTGATTCGAAATACCTGATTATGATATTTCACTTGTCAATTTACCAACAATTGATGATATCATCAATTATTGCGTAACAAATGTGCTAGTAATATTCCAACATAAAAATGGATATCACGTTGATAAGATTATGTCTACCCGCCATTCAAATCTTACGTTCACCTACTCTCACAAGTCGAACATAAAATCCACCGATATACCGATAAATTGATTGCACGCACGTGTAGCGCTCCGCCATAAAAATCTAAACTAAAAGTAAGAAAAATAAAGAACGCGCCAACTAAAATGAGATATAAAGCCACATAACTAAAAACTACAAGAGATGAAGTTATATCAAGGCCGAGTTAAAGCAAACGAAGGAAGAAGAAGCTAGAGAAAAATATTTCTAAGAAGAGGTGGAAGATCACGGGAAACCAGAAACAGAATTAAAGGCGAGGAAAACCGTTCAGGAAGACGCAGAAGGAACAAGTCAGATGAGTCGGAGAAAATTGGACTCGGTTAAAGGAGAAACAAAAAGGAGATGTCGTGCAATGTTCAAGGAAAAAGATAGCTTGTTCGGCTCGAAGCAATTTAAGAAAAAAGCGAGTAACGAATAGAGAAGGAATCGTGCTGGATGGTTATGACATACGAAGGAAAAAAAAAGAATGACAAGGGAGAGATAAATTGGGGGCCATAATTCCGTGAAGGATCAATCCTTTGACCCTCTCTTATCGTTCTTATCGGCGATATCGTTCATCGGCTTTCTCTTATGTGCATCCTCGGCAACTCTTATTTCCGGTTCTAGTCAGAGACACAGTCCTACGAGAAATACATTGTTTCCGGCTCGTTTTTATCGATATTCAGCCACGGAATTACTTGGAGGAAAACGACGATACGATTATCGGAACGCGGGAAGGGAACAATTTTATTTTCCTCTTAGGGAAGAAGCCTCGATCATTCAACGTTAAGGTCAGATATCTTCTGTGATCCTTTGCTAGAAGAAGATTGGGAGAACGTAAATGGTCTCCGTAGTTTATGGGAATTGGCCTCTCGATACGTTTTCTTGGCGATGTACGGAATAGAGAGAAATCGAAGTAGTTCGAAGAGATCGGGAGCTCTTGGATCAGTTTCGGCGATGATCGATTAGAAATATGTTTATCTCTTGAGAACTTGTGTTTAGCGACACGTTAGGAAAAAATGTATGGGACATGTTTGTAACCTTCTAAGCTGCCATCGAATAAAGTTTTATCGAGTAAAGTCTTATATCTTTATCGTTTCTATTCTTGAATCTTCGTATATTCGTTGAATCACACACTTGCAAATATTTCGTCCCGTCTGGTAATATTAATTTCAAAACATGTAGCAGATACATATTTCATTTAGAGATATGAGAATAAAATTTTCATATTTATACTGGGCATTGGAAATTCATTTATTTCGATGGAATGACTCACACCTTACCAATTCACGGAATAAAGTAAAAAGCACGAAAATGGTAAAATTAAGACTGCAAATTTTTTTAATCAAGAAACTGAAGAACTGTTTCATTGGAAAATCATATTAAGAATCAACAAGAGTGCAAATATTGTGAGCAAGATGGATTTAAACAGAAAATATTGTTTCAATTGTTCGCTCTAAATATCCATATGTGTTATTAGTAGTAAATTAACGATGGTTCATATCATTCTTACAAAAACTTTTGCGATATTTATGAAATATATTTAAACATATGAAAACATTCATGAATTAGAATATAAAAATTCCGTTTATTTATTACCAGAGGAAAATTAAGATTAAGGTACAAAATTTGGAAGATCGCGGCGGACTTAGATGTACAAAGCGTCGTTACGCAAGCGAGTCATCCAAGTTGCACAATTTTTGGCAACGATCGTCGCGAGCAAACGCGCAATTTCCTTATAACTGAAAACTCCACGGCCTCGACGTAACCCTCGAGTCAATTAATTTCACTTCGTTAATTCGTTCGACTGTCTGCGTTGTTCTCGCTGACTCTTTTGTACTTCTACCGTCCTTTTGTGGTGCCACTGAAACGATATACTCCCTTTTTGCTCGTCCTATAATTACGCCCGATACCACAGCCATATCGCAATGAAATCATTTACCTGGTCATTGTTCCGCGGCTTGCACACTGTAAAATGGTCGCGCAGACAACGTCTCGTTCGTTATTTCGGTTTGAAGGGCGATTGAACGCGAATGGCCGAATTCTTTCAATTCGAATTCTCGTCAAAAGCGAATCTTCCCAACGCAAGATGAATATCGAGCAAAGACCGATGGTTCGGCGCGTTAATCCATAGCCGATAGAATGCGTTCAGAAGTCGATCTCTTTGAGACGAACTTTGAGTGTCTTTGGGTTCGTTTGAAAATAAACGAAGAGTAAAATTCCTGACTCGGTTTGAGTTAGGTTCTGTAGTTATGAAAGAGGCCTGTGAGAGAGTGTGTGATTGCCTTGATTTCTGCGCTGTACGTGACGATTGTATGTACCTATTCGCGAGGATAATTTGATGTCTGGTGCTCGGCGAACGTTGTGGTTTAATGTGTTCTTTGCTACTCAATGACGTTACCTTTTCGTTACGAGTTTACTGTTTAGGATTGATAAGTAGCATCTTCTTTCGAATTGATCGTGGTGCGAGAGTTAGAGACAAATTAAGTTTGGATTTATATTATTTGTGGTGGAAGTTTTTAGGTACGGTGATGTGCAATTTATTATTATTATTTCTTACAGGTTCTTTCGTATATTCGATGTAGAATGTAGAAATGTTGAGTTGCAGGAGAATGCTACTCAACTAAATAAGAGGATAATGATTATGTTCATATAAAAATACCTAAGAGTTGAGTATATCTTCTGGTTGTTGCGCTCTAGAGTGGCGTTATTTCTAGAGCAAAGTTCTTCAAGGATCGTCAGAAGTATCAGTTTAAATATAACTAATGTTTCAAACAATCAGGATCAAAATTATCTAAGACCAAACCTGAAAATTTACTCGATTCATCATCTTGTCTCGTAAGTCTTTCCCCACAAAGCTCATCGATTTCAATTAAATTGTCAAAAATGTTTGTATCTGTTTACACAAATAGGTTTGTGCAAATTCTATTCGTCTAATTGGATACAGATATTTTTGACAATTTAACTGAAATTAAAAAGCTTCCTGGAAAAAGACCTACGAGACAACATGATGAATCGAGTAAATTTTCAAGTTTAGTTTTAGAAAAATTCGCTTTATTGTTATAGAAACCTGAATTATCCTCGATACTATTCGATCCTATGATGTAGGACACGGTTTTTGGCTATCGAAGACGACAAAGATTAAAATCTCTAAACTTCCTGTCAGCAAATGTCAATCAACACTGCCAACAACGTACTTCGATTCAAAGATATCCCTTTCTCTTCGCGATTCTGTCGCGAACTTGCCAAACGAGAATCTTTATCTATGTCGTTCCATCAACTAAGACAAACATCGACTAAATAATTCGCTGATTCGGCTGTAAACATCTGTCACGTTTTGTTACATGCTCCGACATGTGCAAAGAATCTGTTGTCCTAATATCAAATGGAAATACTTTAATTTCACGCGACGTGTAATTTTAATTGGCGTAGAAATTTCGAATAGGGCGCATTGTTTGTGACAGGCGTGACCAGACGCTGATATTTCTGTTTCGCAAAATTGGAAGGTAAATAAGATTGAGAAGATCGTGGATCACAAACGGGACGATTCTTCGGGATACGTTGCAAAGCGACGCTTAGCTGCGCGTCTAATTTATCGGCTTGGCAAATGATCGTGCACTGTGTCACTGATCCAGACAACGTCGCTCATAGTCACTGTGGGTGGCATTAGTCATCGTGCCAGATTCTCTTGTCTTTAACCACGTTACTTCGTTTGTACAGATTAGTAGAATCGTCTTGTAATATGTACCGACCTCTGCCTCTTGTTAAAATTGTTTACCGCGATCCAAGACGAAAATGATCGCCTTGGCAGAGTTTGAAGGCGCAGTGAAAAAGTCGAAAGCACTGTTAAAATATATGTCCTTAATCTGTTGTAGAACTAAGTACAAACATATTTTTGTCCTTAACGTATAGTTAGACGTATCACGTGTGTACTGTGTAGGGCATAACTAATTCAATAGCTACAAATTTTGTTCACGACATTTTTTATTACCATTAATAAAAGAAAATGGTGTGCAAGTCTATGAAAAATAAACAATTTTTTAATTCTGCGAATGTTCTTTTATTGAAAGTAAAGAAAATAGTATTTTCGATCTTTAAATGGCAATTATGACCGATATTTACAGTTTAATTAATGTAGCATCGTATCTTAAAAGATTTTATGCATCTTTTAATGGAATTGTTCGTTTTCGAAAGTAGTTTATTCGTTTTCTAAAAAATCACGACGTGCTCTAATTAATAATTTTTTTAGAAGATTTTCCAGTTCTCCCAACTGTTTCCTGCTCTCTGTATACGCGTATGCAAACTTCCCCGAGTTTCCAAGCAAGAAAGGAAAAACGGGAGGAAAAAAGTCAAGGTTATATCCCATAGAATAGAATTACAATGAAATTTTCAGACCACGTACTTCCAAGATTTCCCGATTTCACGTGCACCGCTTAAGTATGTACAGTGTGTAAAACGTATATAGTGTATAAAATGTGTTAGAGTAACATGGCTGCGGCGTTATATGCACGTTAGAGTCGTGCTTATTTCTATTGTGCATAGTAGCCTCTAGAAGTTGTAGTGCAGTCAGCCAAGCGCTATCATCCAATTCTTTGAAATGGCAAATTTTTCTGAAAGCACCTATGCTTTTCTTTTCTTCTCTATTATAGTTCTAGAAACGAGATATGAAGCGTTTAATTCTTCGACAATGGAGACATTTTACTGAGAAGTGCGTTTCATCTTAAATTCGGAACAATTTCACTTGAGAATGCATTGTACATATTAAAAATTTCGAAAAGAATTTCTGAGAGCGCGCTGTATTTGCGAAGAAAATTAATTAAATAAGAAAAATTAATTCAAAGATGCATCGTATTTCTATGGAAATTTCTACTAAAAGTTCTACTTAAAAATGAGATGTATTTCTATAGAAAGTAAAAATTCTATTTAAAGATACATTCTATTGTGTAGATTTATTTATTCTCTAATGACAAAATTTCGTAATTGTAGTGGCATACAAGTTTCAATGGACGACTTTTTTTTTCATCAAAAATAATTTTATAGCGTAAACGTGCAAGAATATTGCAGCAGAAATTACTAGAAGGTAAAATTCGCGAAGCTAAAGCTTAGGATTGATATATACATAGGACACTGCGATTCTGTGTTCGCGAAATAGACTATCGTATCTAATAATAAAACGAAAATGGGGGTTTACAATGGGAGGTAATAGCGATGATAGCGGGTAACAGACTCGTGGACAACGCATAAACGCGTGACAAAGACAAAAGCGGACGCGCGCGTCGATCATTTTCCAAATTTCTATTAATCAGCCCTCTGATGATGGACAATCGTGTGACGAATAATTAACCGCTACTGCGGTAATTTCGTAAATGAACAAAAGACACGCGTGCACTTAAATGATTCGACGAACTGTTCCTATTATTGTTGTTAATTACACGAGTTCTGTTCCAAACGAACAGATATCTCGACATGTGACATTCGCTCTTGGATCATTTAATCGTTGAAAATGGCAAAATGAAAAATGAATACACTGTATTGTAATTTGGTTCTCTAATGGACAAGTTTCAATTAAATTACTTCGCTATGCAATTTCTAATTCTTTTCGTGTTTGAAGAAAAAGAAATGACGAGAAGAAAACGAGAGGAGGAAGAGCTTCGGTCGAAAAAGATTTCTCCATTTCACAATTTTTTTTTTATTTATTCTTTTCTTCCTATATGGATTCAATGATTCTATAACATTTTAAAAATTTGTAGTCTTCATAACATTACGATAAACTATCATTTGGTACTTAACCCACTGACGGCAATATGGTTTTCGACTAATGTGATCCACATAATGGATCTTCCATTCCCTAGCCTGGTTTCTCATTGTTTCGGGCCCTGAAAAATCTGAAAATATTCTCAGGTACTTACTATAGTCTCTCATTTATTATACAAGTGATATTTCAACCAAGTGTTTACACCTGTCTCTAATAAAAATAAAATTTCGACGGGAAGTTATTTGATAGTACACAGTATTGTAATAAATAAATATTTAAAAAAAGGTAATTGTAGGATTTTACCCTCAAGACCATGATCATTCATGATCAAAAATGTAAAGAAATTTGTTAATCCTTAGAAAAGTACAATTAATCTGAGACCTGTGTTTGCGGGATTTTCTATCGGATTATTTCGAAAAACGATACGAGACGTCAATTTGAAAAATAAAATGATTCATAGAAACGAATTAAAAAATTGAAGAAATAATTTATTAAAATTGCACAAGATTTTATTACGGAATACATACATTTTACACACAATTTTTGCATCAATGTCACTTATTTACCAAAAAGACTGTGGGCGGCAATACGAGTCACTGGAGGCACAGCGCTTATTTTACTTTCGCAGTATTCGGAACTGAATGAAGCGAAGTAAACGGTATTTGAGCAAAGTCTTGTGGGTATAAGGTTTTTCAGGTACGACAAGTCTGACACTCTCGTTTTGGAGAAAGTGAGCCTGGAACACAAGGACCTATTATGCCAGCGGATGCTTAATAGGTTAAATAACAATGCCAAATTGGTAGGAAAATTATGATTTTCAAAAACTTTACGATTAAGGTAACTCATCAAATCGACGTTAATATGACGACTCTCCTAGTCTTTTGGAATTACCATAATTTCGCTCTTTTACGTGTCTCCGATAATGAACTTGGTTACTCGCAACGTGTCTCAGCCAGCGGCATCTCGCCTAATAAAACGAAAATGCACTCATAATCCTGTTATCAAGCCAGCCCGGTCAGGAACAATAGCGGCGACGCGCGTTCACGCGTATTCATAGCTACTTATACACGATTGTTCCCTAGGTCGTGGAATATGCGCGACGTACATTAATACCTGTGGATACCCGCATTTGAAACAAACGGTTAATGTATACACGATGAATAAAACATAGCCTGGCCCTGCCCCTCTTCCTGACTTCTCCCATTTCTCGCCACCCATTCGCCCTTCCTTCGATATCGATTTTACTAACGCGGCCAAGTTTCGACGATTGTTTTCCGCCGAACCGTACGTGCATTTCGTCGATGCGCTTTCATTGGAAATAAATTATTGTTGTAGGATTGTAAGTGAGCTGTTTCTTCTTTTTTTCTTTTTTTTTTATTTTGGGCAGAAAAATTAATTTATGTATTGGGACTAGTTTATAAGATGGTTGGGAAATTTTTAATGAAATTTGACAAAACATTGGTATTTTGTTAAGTAATTCATTTTTTCTTAGCTATTAGGTCGTCCGAAAAGTTTCCATTTTGTTCTATCAAAATAAAGATCACAACGTTCGACAGATTAGGTTTCATGTTTGTATAAAGATACATCGTTGTAAAAGATGTGTCTGTAAAAGAAAGACACTTTTCGGACAACCTAATATTTTGGAGCAGCGTTGCGAGCTCTATTTCTTCAGGAAAGTTTTCGTCCCTTTCGGCGAGGAGTTTCTTCGGGCAGATTTTACTTGAGTTTCCTCAAATCCTTGGGGATGCAATTTTTCGTAATTGTAATAATGATGGACGCTTAAAGAATAGAAATTAGCTATGTTATATCGTCTGGTTTTAATCGTAAATATCGTTAAATTAATGATAGTATTTATTAACATTGCAATAGCAATTGACAACGATCGATTATGTCCATTCTATTTCTGGACTAGAATATACGCATTAAAACGAAGTTGTGATTTAATAGTATCGTCTGACGCCTTTATAGTGTCGTAAATCATCGTGCATAATAGAATCATCATCTCTTGTTTAGTTTAGTTTACATAATTCACATTAGATTTCCCAATTCTGAGTGTTGCTTTAATTTTAGATTAGCTTCTAACAATAGATATATCTATATATCTCCATATTTCGTATCTCCATCGATTTATATTTGTATAGTAACTATTTTTAACTAAAAGCCAGTTACTAACACGGTCCAAGGTAGTGTTAGCGTAATGCGAAGTCTCAAACAAATGTACGCTTAATCATGAAACTGGAAAGGTATAAAAGGAAAGGAATTTGCTACTTCTCTGCCAAAATTCTCACTTTTATCGTCGACGATGCAACCTCAACAGCCTGTAGTTCGTATTAAACGCGCGTTCCGAAAAACAGAAAAAGAGAAAACGGGAAGATTAATTACGTGCCGACCAATTGCGTTGAAACGTGAACGAAGATTTCGCGTAGGCGCTTTTGTTCGCGGTGCATGCCAGTTCCGCTAATTTCGTCGTCTCGCATCGAGCCGGTCACTGCAATTAATTAACCAACGCCTGAAATAAAGCGAATAATGCTTCTTTCTATCTATCGCCATGAATGCTTTTGTGATCTTTACAGTAAAGTTCCACCGAACTTTGTATTTCATACGATGCAATGTTTTGATTTGTTTCTATGGAATCGAGAGATTCTATGGAAAATGATACGTATATTTTTATTCGTAAACGTTTATAAATGTTGCTAATTCTATATACAGGTGTTCATAAAAATTCTCTGTGAGAATCGATTGTAATATTCTACCCAATAAAAAATATATAAATATTATAGTTGTTGGTTGCGATAGTATAATGTAATATAATATAATATAGCGTAATTGTTATAAATTATTTAATTACCTTTGCGATCTTCAAAATGTTTACAAATTTCGTTCATAAACGTTTATACATATCGCTAGTTCTACTTATAAATGTTATTGAATATTGTTATTTAAGAATAATATATGAATGTAGAATAATTTATTGATTCGTATAAAAGACAAAAACTTGTATTGTTTTGTATTAATATTGTTTAGATACTTTTGCGATCTTCAAAATGTTTATAAATCTTATTCATAAACGTTCAGAAATATCGCTGGTTCTACTTATAAATGTCATTGAATATTGTTATTTAAGAATAATATATAAATGTAGAATAATTTATTGATTCATATAAATGACAGAAACTTGCATTGTTCTGTATTAATATTGTTTAGGTACTTCTGCGAATTCTATTTATAAATATTACTAAATATTGTTATTTAAAAATAATATATGAATATAGAATAATTAAACGCTTTTATTGCTTTATATAAAAGACAGAAACTTGTATTGTTTTGTATTAATATTGTTTAGATACTTTTGCGATCTTCAAAATGTTTATAAATCTTATTCATAAACGTTCAGAAATATCGCTGGTTCTACTTATAAATGTCATTGAATATTGTTATTTAAGAATAATATATAAATGTAGAATAATTTATTGATTCGTATAAATGACAGAAACTTGCATTGTTCTGTATTAATATTGTTAGGTACTTTTGCGAATTCTATTTATAAATATTACTAAATATTGTTATTTAAAAATAATATATGAATATAGAATAATTAAACGCTTTTATTGCTTTATATAAAAGACAGAAACTTGTATTGTTTTGTATTAATATTATTTAGATACTTTCGCGATCTTCAAAATGTTTATAAATCTTATTCATAAACGTTCAGAAATATCGCTAGTTCTACTTATAAATGTTATTGAATATTATTATGTAAAAATAATATATGAATATAGAATAATTAAACACTTTTATTGATTCGTATAAACAACAAAAACTTGTATTGTTTTGTATTAATATTGTTTAAATACTTTTGCGATCTCCGCGAAATATATACGTGCGCGGAACATTTCGTATCCCCTGTATACTCTTTCGAATTCCTTTTCAGTGTTTACGAATATAATCATGATAGACGGGTCTCATAATAACGTTATTTCAAAATGTGTTCGCACAACATACATAATATGCTCGTAAATGGTGTCTACATGTGTCGGAATTCTTTCGTTTTCTCTGTAGGTTTGAACACAAGGCATCGTAGTACAATTCGTTCGTTCCAACACGGTAAATGTAATTCATGGCGCGTTATAAATTATAGAGCCAGGGCGCGAAACCGAGAGAAATAGAGACTAGAGACGGAAAGACAGGCGGATAAATAACGCGTTTTCAGCTCTGCGCTGGAATCGCTCAGCCGGGCCAGGCCTCTATAAAAAGCAAATTTCCCGGGAAAATAAAGCGGGTCGCCATCGATGTTCTCGCGTTGTTCGCTCGCGCCAACGCAACGCTACAAAGATCCTGGGAGAAAAAATACCCGCGATTTTCAGTCCGATAATTTTGAATCTTTTATTTTCCGCCCCAGGTTGCCCATTTAATCTATCGCGATTCGTGAATTTATAGAATTTATAGAAGCGTTCTTGCACTAAATCTGTTATTCGGTAAACATAAATATTAACGATATTTATAAATATTACTATAGCCGGTAGAACCGTGTCAACTAAAAATCGTAAATTTCCGCAGGAAATTGATAAATTTGTAATTGTGTATTTTTTTTTTCTTTTTTGCAATTCGAATGACTTATTTTTAAAAACTTGTTTCTCATATACCGTTCCATTTCCATTTCTTTATAATCGTCGGTTATTGTTCCAACGTTAAACTAAAATAGTACATTTAGTAGTTGGACGATAACTTATAGCCAAAATTCTGTCGTGAATAAAAGATTATAGATTTTGATTACGAGATACGATAATATAGGAGAATGCCGACATATTAAAAAGACAATTTGTCTCTTCTTTGTTGCAGTGCGTATTGTACCTGTGGGCACTTAAGCTGTGCCATCCAAACACACTGTTTCTTCTCAGAGGCAACCACGAATGCCGTCATCTCACGGAATACTTCACATTTAAGCAAGAATGTAAGTAATCTCGCTTTCGAAAAGAACACGTCTGGAAAATATAAGCGTTTCCAGAAATTCATGAATCTATGATCTTTCGATGAATTTTTCATACGTTTTTTAGAAGAATTCATAGTTCGATAGCTCTGTCGTTTGGAAATTCTTTGATTTTTCAGAGGAGAAAATCATTTCGGTATATTTGGGATATTTGCTGAAGCAAAATTTTTTTTTATCTTTCGTCGCCTTTTTTTTCACGAGAGCGGCGAATTTCGCTAGATTTTCAATGGATCGCCTCTGGTTTCCCTCGGTTTCAATTCCCAAAGTTTCGTATTTCAAATTTCTACAAAATCACACCTATACATACATATACATATATATATACATATACATGGTTAGCTATCTGAATAGAATCCAGACTTTAGAATATTTCATTCCCATCTTTCGTGTTCTTTATTTTGTCGAAACTCGCAGCATTCTTTATTATGATGCTGAACTAAACCGATTTCCTATACAAACAGATTTCTTCTTATTAGATATCGTACAAAGAAGGATTTTAATATTCTCTGCCTCTCTGTTACGTTCGTTTACTTTTTAAAATTGCACGTTGGTTTCCTACCATCTTCTTAGGCTTTAAATAACATTATCATTAAAAAGAATATTTCAGTCGTAAATCCCAGTGTTTCTGCTATTCTCTTCGACTCTAAGCATCCTATATCAGTAAATCCTGATTCAGAATCTTCTTATTAGCTTTGTACTACTTTGAAATAACCTTGTTGAAATCTTAATCCTTTGACATAATAAAAATTTGGAACAAACGATTTGACAAATAAGCAGAACTTTGAACACACCTTTGAACTGTTTACAGGAAATAAATATTGATAACTATGTTATGTTTGATGACGTTTGAAGCATGAAATTTAGGAACAGATACGTAGAAATAACAAGAAATAGAAATACGTATTATTTTTATCAATGGATTCTAGCTTCTATTAATTTGCATAAATTTCTTTTCCAAAATTCTGCTCACGAATCTCAATTTCTTTCTCTACCGTCAGCCACCTAATTTAAATATTCCTGTTATTCTAATTGCCTAGAATTCACAGTTTTCTTCGAAACAAACATTGATTACAAACGTGGATTACATTAACCATCGTATGAATGATCGTTGTTCAATAAACGAATTCTATAGATCTACGTACGTTTACAAGACTAAGAAGTTGTTCATGAATTTTAACCGACAAGAAGATGAAAAAGTCATGCAAAAAATATTTCCATTTCCTGTTTCACTGTCAAGCACAAACATACACATTTCCATCTCTCCCATTCACCGAAAATCCAACAAAATAATACTTTCAGCTACCCGTATCTGCTTCTCTAAGCCCAGAAATCCAGCGAGATTCCTCGGCGAAATTCCATTTCGCCACGGAACACGTCAAACTGTCGTGAGCATTCGTGATCCGACGAAATTATCGCGGATCCGGGATCTCCAGGTCCAGGGACCATTTATTCAGGTAGCTTCGACGGGAGGTTCTCGCGCGATCTTCGTGGAATTGCAGGATCCGAGAGTTTCCGCGTGCAATCAGCGATATCTCGAGGCTCTCTGCGTGGCGCAGCGGAGGCGGCCCGTGGAAAACCGTATCGATCCTTGGAAAATTGTCCGATACTGGGTCAAGCCGCGTGTATTTACGAGGCTCGTGTTAACCCGCCACCGTGTTACGCTCGCGATTTTAACCGTGTCGATTTGGAATCAGGTTAAGGTCAAAGACCGAATCATTCGATTTCTAACTCCAATGAAACTGGATGATCGTGCACTGGATGAAACTGAATCCTTTGGATTTATGCAGCTCCATCGCGATCAGGATTTTATAATCTTGTAATGGATTCTAAGTTCATTTTCAAACAGAGATGTGCATAGCGCGATATGGAATGAGGAATAAAATGTAGAACGATGGGAAGATAGGAATGAAATATAGGAATATTTCATGGAAGAGCGGGGTGTTGATCATTCGTTTCTTAGTTACGGCACAGAGAGAACATATTTTATGTTAAAAATATCTCCAAAGAACTTGAAATAATATTCTTGAAAATTCCTATGAATTTGCTGTCGCGCTAAAAAAATTTAGTTGTCCTTTCCACACAAATCAAACAGATTGTAATCTAAAAATTTCTCGAACAATTACGAATTTAATTTCAATAATTTCTAATTTCGCTCCCCAACTTTAATAATTTCAAAAGGAAGTTTCAACGTCTCGTCTCTCATTTAATAAATTCTCAATCCGAATGATTTCCCGATTTAAATTATTTCAAAAGAAATGTTACATATTTCGTCCATTATTACCGAAGAAAGGCGCGGTCGAAACCAACGATATTCCAATTCTCGTTTCTTCGATTCACTCGAATCCATTGCGGAAGCACGCCGTTTCCATGTTCGCTGTACGTTGAACGAACAAAGTGGTGAAACACACGGCCAGAACGAGGGTTGTTCGGCGATGATACCGCGACGAAACTCGCAATCGTTTCGTTCTTGACTTATTTATTCGGGTCAAAAGCTCGCAAATGAGCTTTCTGGAGTGTCCCAGCGCGATGTCTGACTGGCATCAAAAGAAAGTCAAGGAGACGGAACTCGATCTCCTCGTTAATACAACGAGAGAAGCGTGAGCGAGAAAGGAGGCCGAGCTGAGCAGAAGGAGCGTGTAGAAGCGTGTTGGCAAGGATGATATTACGAACCATGTGCAATTAACAAGAACCAGGCAACCAACCAACGTAATAATCAAGATTCGCAGTTCTCTGCATTCGACACGTTTATCGCCGGTCTATTTTGGCTGATCGTGAACCGTTGATTTCATTCTACTTTCTAGTCTTAGGTGATTCTAATTAAACGAGAATCTTTGAAATGTCTCTCTACTTTCTCTTTTAAAAGATATAATTAAACGGAAACGATAACAAGTACAACGATTTCAGGAAAGTAAGAATTTTATTTGCTTGAAACGATACAACGAGCTTCTAATTCCCTTTTTCCCCTTAGACTTCCCTGTCGTTCCCTGTTGTACACCGTCGACAACGAAATATCAATTTGATAATTCTATTAACACTAGAACTTTCTGTGACTCTTTTCTTCGTCGTTGTTAGAAACAGGTCGCAATTTCTGGCAAAATTAATGTACACTTTCATCCTATCGCTTTAATCGTATTATTCTTAACACTTTGACGGGTGTAAATTTTACTGCCAACTGCTGACACTTTACTGGCTCAATTTATTTTTGTATAATTATGACACATTTTTTGAAAAAATCACATTAAATTCATCTTCGTTAACCGAATCTTTATCATATTATCTTAAATTTTTTCGTACACCTATGCGTTATATATGAATTTATTTATTTATTTCCTGACTTATTTATTTGTTTGTTTCCCATATAGTTACAGAAATTTGCATAATAAATTACTTTCTCGCCAGTCTCTATCAGTGGATCATTAAACTTACAAATTGCTGGTCTTTTCAGTCTACTTTTAAATCGTTTCACTCCGATAGAACACGATCGAATCTAAGAATCATTCGTCATCGGTGCGTCGATTAAATTGCAAAAAAGAGCATAAACGTGACGATAGCGGACGACAAGTGGCAAAGCAAAATCACGTTTACGCAATAGCGAGCGTCGAAGTGTTAAACAGAGGTTTGTTTTTCTACTATGTTAGTCCATGAAAGATAAAAAGAACGTGAAGCGACTCTCGTTGTAACCAGAAGCCTAAGATATTTAGTTTTATAGCGATAAAACGAAAAATAAACTAAAAAGATTAGTTTGATAAAATAATACGTGAATGTAACTTTTAAAGTAACAACACACATAAGGATACAAAGTAGATAAAAAAGTAAATAAAAATAAACAAAGTGATGTATTATTATTAATCAAAATTAACCTAGTCTCCAGCATTGCAGATGACATCGTCAATTACCCTGTTAGCTGCGGAGTTTAGAATCTTTTAAGGGGTGTGTAGTTAAAATCAATCGACGACGAGTATACACGTCGAACGCAGTGCGAATGTTGCTATTATAAATTTTACAAAAGAAGTAAAGCAAAACGACGAAGGATTATATTTATATTCGATAAAACACTAATAATTCGCCGTTGAAAAAGTTATTGTTATTAAAAACTGAAAAATTGTCAAAAGATAATAACGTCAAGTATACAAAACAATAACCGATATACGCAGCATAGCATACAAATGAGGATGCATTGGGGAAAATAAACAACTCAATTTATAAAAAGCGATACATTATACGGATGGTATAACCGATATACCAAAGAGAATAATCAAATAATCAAACTTTTTTTATAAAATACATAATAGGTTTCTCGGAAATATAAAGCAAACATGACCACTAAATGTCATTTGTATTACTTTTTACTAGAATTTTGAGTTTTTATAGTACATGATAATCTTTTATTTCATACGACGAGTATACAACAGAACAAGAAGGACTTCCTGTCAATAAAATTTTCAGTTTTTATAGAAAATGATAATCTTTTATTTCACACGACGAGTATACACGTCAAACGCATCGAAATAAAGCATTGGATTGACGTGTATACACGTCGAATCCAGTTAACTAGTCAAACATCATCGAACAAGGATGTAATACATTCATATATCAACTTGAATTATGCCGACTATGTCGATTGTTGAATTATGTCAACAGTAGATTCGTCGAGTAGACGGGCAAAGTGAGGAAACGTTGTTGTTGAGCCTCAAAGAGGCCGTCGAGTTCAGGCTCCGATCCAACTTCCTGTCTTGACGAACAAGAAGGATTTCCTGTCAATAAAACGATCTCCCTTGGAATCCTTTGGACAACCTGTCTGAAGATTTGTCGACGTTGAAGCTGGACAGATCGTTTCTCGTGGCTGATACTCGGGATCTCAACCGAACAGATCTTGAATTTGCTCGAGGATCGAATCTTTCAACGAGGAAAATCGTTTCGATCGTTGTTACAGACGTTAAACGAGGGGAGAACGTTAGAAAAGTGGAGTTTAGAAGACAGAATCGAGCCGGAAGTCGGTTAGTGGATTTAGAGAGTTGAAGAGTTCCGAGGGACACTTGGAACTTTGTAACGGATGGTTCTTTTAATGGAGGTCTTAGGTTCGATTGTTTTAGATGTTTAGAAAGCTTGTTTTAGAAAGTAAATAGAGAGGAAGATAAAGAAAGTTGTTGATCGAGACAGAATGGGGCGGCTGCCGCTGTTGGATGTTTTATTGGCACAAGGATTTCGAATGAAAGCAGGTTTGAAAGCTTTTTTATTAATCTTTCATAATACGGAACGATAGCATACGGAAGTATTCGAACTTCTAAATATTTCGAAACATTTTAAAATCTCGATAATATTAATCTACTTAATTTTTATCTGGTTTTACCTGTTGTTAAATTTTTGTTCGCTTACTTTTCAAACAAATCAAATTGACAAATTAAGAAGAAATAATCTTCAATTTCTAATTCCCTTCTTCGACAATACTTTATATTTTATTATTTATTATGTTATACTTATTTTTAACTATTTATTAATCTCTAATTTATTTCCTCAAAAATAAGAAAGAAAGAATTAAACATAAACGAGGATTGAAATATTAAGAGAAAAACCCACAAAACCCAGTTAATCCAAGAAGCCAAACATGACAAAAAGGAATCCCGACTCTTTCTATTCTATGAAACGTTAAGTTTTCTCTTTTGGCTTCACTTTTCACTCGAGGCAACGAAAATTCCTCTATAGAGGGATTTATTATTCTCGGTGGACATACGGTGGCTGGGTACAAGAAACGATCCTTGAATTCGTCCTCCCTTTTACGATGTCCTCACGCACGTGCACACGGAAATCTGCACGGAGGTTCCATGGCCCGTCTACCTTGCAGCCCTTCTTTATTGCTCTCCAGAGTCTTTCCTTCCCTTTTTTTTTTTTTTTATCTGCTCTCCCCGACCTTTTCTTCCGCCTCCTGGAAAAGAGGATACCCGTCCCATGCTCCTTTGTAGCTGGCAAGCAACAAAAGTTGACGTATGGCCATTAAAAAAGTATCTGGCTGCAGTGAAAAATCTGGGCCTAGACTTTTCACACCACTTTCGAAATAATTGACGCGTGAAGAACATTTTCTTTGAGAAAGAGGATGACTTTGACTCGTTTGTGTGGAGGGAGGAAAAAAGGTTCTTGGTATTCGAAATGGTTCGAGGGTGAGATTTCAGAGTGGAACTGACGCAGCAAAATAATTTATTCATAATTTTTCATAGAAATTTTATAGACCCTCGGGGTTTGAAAAGGACATGTAATTTTTTTAATGGCGAACATGGCTAGCACTAAAACCACAAAGAAGTGGCTAATTTTGAAAATAAAGTTGAAATGGCTAATTTGTAATTTTTCATCGAAGTGTTATAGATTTCCAGTTTAATCTTTAACAGAGATTCTATAGATTCGCGACCTAATTTGCATGCATAATTTGTCTCGCTCTTACACTGTGTATTTTTTGATATATCATCATTTCTTTAAATTCCTTTAGTACGAGTCCTACATTTCGATCATCAGTAGTTGTATCATCCAATGTCGCGATTGGTTTGTTTCTCGATTAAATTACAGGAGTAATATCAGGTTGAAGCGTCTCGTGTAAATATTTTACCGAACAGTGGATTTTTGACATACAGTAAAATTCCAAGTCATCGTTATTTCAATATTATTATTTTTGTTAAACCAACGTTCGATTTACCTTTCTTTTATCTCCTAGTCTTTCTAAAAACCAAATTACACGATCCTCCACTAGAACATAGAATTCCGTCAAACCTCTAAAAGCGAGAAATACATCGAACGAATAAATTGCTCGGCTTTAATCCATTAATACCAGATGAATTAACTTTCTATCTGAATAATTCAACACAAACGACGTGAAACGCGTAGAGACCTCAAAGATTCCTTGTTCTATAGACAATAATATTCCGAATCGTGACAGCCAGTCAATTTCGAAGAGCAACTTTTTCCTCCCGCATCTACCTTTTTTCCCCCCTCTCCTTTTCTTTCTATTCACTCCCATCCTATTCACGTTACTTGTCGATACACAAAGAGCATCCAGAGCTACGTATAAAAAGACTGAGAACAAAACAATCGAGCGTATCGAATCGCGTTTTAGCGACGCGTAAATCGCCGACTACCGAGGTTGATCGTTCTGACGAACATGTCCTCTTTTCTGCTTTTCAGGTAAAATAAAATACTCGGAGAGGGTGTACGACGCTTGCATGGATGCGTTTGACTGTCTACCGCTAGCGGCCCTCATGAACCAACAGTTCCTCTGCGTGCACGGTGGACTCTCGCCGGAAATTCACAATCTAGAAGACATACGCAAAGTGAGTAGAACGTTCATTGAGATATCCCTATTGATGGAACGACGTACAGAGTCTCTTTCATTCACATATTGTGTATTAAGAGCGAACGAAGCGTTGATTTCTTGATAGAAATAATAACGTAGAGATTTAGCGTAATTAGATTCATCGACGCGAAGATTTGGCGCGTTGGATTCGACGAGGTTCCTAGAATTATTTGGATTATTTCAAAGAATTTGTTGATATTGCGCATTCGTTATTCCCGTCTTATTTTTTATTTATTATCCTACTGTTGCGTTGCAGAATCTTCCTTCTTCACAAACAAACAGAATTCCCATTGTACATGGGTAAATTTTCATTCCGATTTTCATTACATTCTCGTTTTATTAAATTTGAAAAGAATTTTGCTAATTTGTATCGATTTCTCTAAAATAGAAAAATGAATCTTGAAAGAAATACTTAAATTGTCAGAAAACTTTCGGAAAATTCGAAAGGAGCTGGTTAGAAATTAACAAAACATTTTCTATATTATTACAGTAAGCTATTGCTTACTATATTTTATTACTATTACTATTATTATTATAAAATATTCTTTTCAACAGGCTCCTTCCTCCAGCATTAAAGTCTTTTACATTCGTTTTTAAATTCTTGAGGTTTATCTTTGAAGAGCTAAATTCGTAGATAATTCAAAATACGTTCGAAGCTTCTCTAAGTTTCCTATTTTCTAACGGTTGTCGACGGATTCGTTGGTCGGTTTCCCAGCCGCGAAATTTTTCGCTGTCGAGAGCAGGATTCAATCGATGGGCAAATTTTCGTAAACGACCGAGTCGCCTGTCAAGCGAACGACACGAGTGTTATTGGAGCCTGGCCTGTGTAGAGTATCGGAGTACTGGAAACAGAGCAGGCAACCGATGTGCTGCCACCTGCTCTATCGATCGTTCACCTAAGCAGTGTCCACCTTGATGCAGCGAGTACGCACCTATGCTACAGGTTCACGCGTCTCTTGCTTGCCAATTTGTCAGAGAAAATACTCTTCTCTTCTTTTCTCCTAACTTGCTATTATCTATGTAATCTACCGAACATTTTTCAACTGTTGAATAATCTTCTACTGTTTATTGACGCAATTCAAACGTCTTTATCGGATATCTGGGATTGCAGGTTTTGTATGAAGTCTAAAATTATGGACATTCTAGATTTAGTTGTTTGAAATTCAAATTGCAAGAACTCTGAGACTCCAATTCGTTAGGTTTGTAGAGACTCGAAAGCTTTAGAAGAGATCGAAGATCTTTACGAGAAATCTAAAGCTATAGGAATCATAGGTGACACATTTAGGGCTATGAAAAATCCAAATTTTTTTTAGAAATCCAAAATTGCAAAAATTTTTATGAAAAATCTACAGCTATGGAAATTGTAACTTCTTAAATATGGCATCTAGAATTATGAAGATTTTAGATTAACTTTTATTAGAAATCCAAGATTACAGAAATTTTAGTACTTCGTCTTGTTAGGCTCATAGATATGCAAAGGTTTTTAACGAGATCTAAGATCGACGTACGATATTCATAAAAGTTTGCTATGATACAAGTGATCAAAGTATTATACTTTCATGAGTCATAGTACGTCCATCTACCGATCACACGTTCGAATCGATATCTAACACTCCTAGTTATTAAAAAGATGATTAGTTTAATACGTATTCGTAGACCAGCAGTGGATCTCGATCGCTTATATAAATCGCCAAGCTAATTAATACCGACAACGCGATATTTTACGAGTCCGTTGCAAATGAATATTAATGCCGGATCTAACCATAACATATTAATATTCTATTAACGTCGATGCTTCCTGACGCGTTTAATCGTTACAGGATATTACGCACTCGAGTGTAGAAAACAGAATAATTCGCTTTGGAATTTGCCCGGCAACGATTAATCTTGCATGCAATTTTATGTTTCTGCATATTATTGTATAGAATTCCTCTGTACATTACGCAAAGTAACGTTCCCGTGAACGTTTACGCGAACGTTATACAGCGAACATAACGGTGGAGAATTTACCTGACGAGTGACGTCGATATTTTCCATGAATAAAAATAAAATAAAGATGGAAATATAAACGTATATATAAACTGTTAAAAATTCCACGTTAAAATTCCATGACACGAATGAATGTGAAATACGAATATTTATAGGATTGCTTTTAATATAATGTAAAGTAAAAATTTCCTGAAAGAAAGTATAAAATGTAATTTTTCATTTATTGATAAAAGCTTACTATTTTAATTATTATATTTTCATTGGTAAAGGCTGACGCGACATTTTAAAATACAATATCACGCGTTAAGTACGGATAAATACGGATGCACTGTCAACAGTGTAAATTTCGATGTCATTGTTATAATTTAATCGAGAATTTTAGTTAGATTTTTCCAAAAATAGAGCATCCGCAATTGTTAAACATTTGAACGAACAAAAATGTACACGGTCAAAATAAATATCTATATCGCATTAATGTTTACCACGCGACGATGTAATATCGATATAAATTTTTCTCAATTTATCAAATAACTTAAAAATAATTATTATTCGACCAGTAATACAATCATAGCCGTATAAATGGCATGAGTGTGTGCATATGTGAAATTATCGTGTACACTGATAGACTATTATACTTGTCTGTAACAATGGCAAAGATACAAACGTTTAAAGCTAAAGTTAATATAATACTAAATAACAATTTACTACGTTCGAGAATAAATTATCATCAACGTCAATCTTCTTGCATTGACAAAATCCGTCATTTTAAAATACACCGTTAACTTTTCAATAAAGCTTTATGCGTATGCCCATGTTCGTATAGAATTTTCACCTCGTTTTCGTTTTCGCTCGTGAAACGTATCAACGAAACGCTATCATTCTGTTTCGTAATGTAGAAAATTGTGGAAAAATGATATTCAAACATTCGATTGAAAAATAAGAATAAAACGTCGCGTTGACGACGTGTTTGAAAGTTTTCGAAAGAATCGTACAAGTATCCTGTTTCCTCGTTACACGAAAGGTTCCGGGGATTTTTATTTCCGCGACACTCGTAAAGATACACTCGTTCTGGAATGAGATTCCTCGGGAAACGGCGGCGAAATCCTGTTTGTACTTCCGCGACGAGACTTCTCCCGACGCTCGCTTCAACTCGGTGGAAAGACCTATGCGAGTTGTTCTACCGATTGGATCCCAGTAAATCCAGCATCGAGTTTTCATCTTCTCCTTATCCAATAGCAGTTGGTATAGCGTTTGAAATTTTCGAACGGCAATCGATACTTATTCAACAGGAAGTTTTAACGATGGAAATGATGAATCGAAGACACGTGAAAATCGTTGGAGCTCTCTCATTGTTCGATTGTATTCCTTTTTGTAATTTGCAATTGGAAAAATAAGATTTTTCGAATCGGAAGGTAGTTCTGATCGCGGAAATAACAAAAGAAACGAGTTTCTCTTTTAATAACGGAAAAAATAAGACGATCACATAATATTACGTATTATAATACGTGAAATTTCGAATAGAAATACATTGAAAGTAAATTATAATCTTTTAAACGACACATGTAATCTAAAAGTTACTATCAGAAGGATTAAACTTCTCGAACTTCTTGATTTTCTTATTATTCGATTGCGTTTAGTACAAAGAAAAGAATACGAGTATGACAAGCGTAAAATTCATAAAAATTGTTAGAAATATTTTATTCTTTATCGAAGTGCAGATAGTATTTTCTGAGCATGGCAGTAATTTTAATCTTGCAAGTTTAAGATTCGTGAAGATAAATGAGAGAAAGTTGTTTGTCGTTCGATCCTAGTTGATGCAGTTTTCGTGAAAGACAGAGGAATGTTGGGTGATGTCGATTTATCTGGATTTATGTGACGGAATGTTGATAGAGTTCAATGACACGAGAGGATTTCGTGGTACGCGAATACCTAGTTGCTCGCTATTCAATCGCTGTTCTATTCACCGCACCGATCCATTCGCTGCAACATGCTTAAGACCAGCTAACTTAATCGGAGTGGTTCTTGGTAACCGCGGAAAATTATTCTGTCTGCTTGTTGTCGCGTAAACTGTGTCAAACATATCGAAGGCGATGAACAGAATTTCGCTAACTCGAGAACACAAATGTTGTTCGATATTCGTTTGACAGGCAAACGTTTATACAACGTGCGTCTCTCTTCTGAATGAAGTTCCAACGAAACAAACTATATATAATTACAGATAATTTGCATATTGGAGGAACGACCTTGAGTACCGTCTAATTTCATCTAACCTGTATCTCGTCATGAATATTCCATACGTTAACCCGACCAAATTATAGATCCTCGAAGGAACTACCTGAGAACATTTCAACCACCAAAGGAGACGAATCCTCCAGTTGAAAGATCAATTGTGGAACAAGAAATAGGATTTTGTCATATCGATACCTTCTTCTTACATAGATCTTCTCGAGATCTATGTAAGGTGACACCGAGAGAATTAAACGAGCAAAGTTTCAGCCGAATATTCAAAACTCTAAAAGACTTGAAATTATTTCCACGATGGAGGCACGATCTTGAACAACTGGTAATTTCACGCATCTTACATCTCGTCGTGAATATTCATTTAACACAATCACAAACTATGAAACATCCTCGAAGGAATTACCTGAGAACGCTTTAACCTACAAAGGAAACGAATCTTCCAGTTGAAAGATCAATTCTGAAACAAGAAATAGAATTTTCTAACGTTAATACCATCGTCTGTTCTTCTCAAAATTTATGTAAGGTAACACCGAGAGAATTAAACGAGTAAAATTCCAGCCAAATATTCAAAACTCTAGAAGACCTGAAACAATTTCCATAGTGGAGGAACGACCTTCGGCAACCCCTAATTTTACCCGTCTTACATCTCGTTGCGAATATTCATTTAACGCAATCAAACTATGAAGCATCCTCAAAGGAACTACCTAAGAACGTCTGAACTGCCAAAGGAAACGAATCTTCGAGCCGGAAGAAGAACCATTCTGAAACGGGCAAAGCTGCCTTGAATAGTAATTTCGAGACAGACGAAGAACGAAGGCAATTAACTTGATTCTTTGTGTTGTGGGTCAGCGAGAAAAGCGACGAGAGACGATCGACGCGATTGTCCCGCGAAAGCTTTTAATATTTATTCACGAGGTTTCATCAGCGCGCATCATAAAACCACGGATAAGAAATTCCAGTCGTGTTTCGCGATATTCTTCGCCGCGGTATACTTCGCCAAAAGCCAGCAAGTATTCCGTGATCCGCTTTCGCGATTCCACATCGAACCATGGTGATCGAATGTTTTATTTTCGAGCGATTTTACAGGCGCCAGAAACCGACACGCTTGATATGGAAATTGACAGTCCCAGTAGGATGATATCGTCGATCCTTTGAGACGCGAAAGCCCGTAAAACCGTTCCCATACGCTTCGTTCATCCTCTTTGAATTTTCTCCTGCTCGATCGTTCCCGGTGCTTATGTTGATTCGTTGTGAAAATTGCTTTTGATCGCCGGAATCATAGCCTCTATCGTCCAAATTGACGAAATTTATCGCAAATTTCTAACATTTCTTATTGATATCTTTGGCAATCTTTTTTGCGGTTTTCGATTTTATCTTTTATCGACGGCACGCTCGGCTTCAGACAAATTTCAGAAGAAAAAGGGAGCGTCGGCTTATTTGTAGCAACGTTCTCTAAACTCGCTTAACCCTGATATAAACTTTTATGTCTCGATCTGGCTCTTATTTTAGAAAACAAAAAGAATTTGAAGAAGATGTTTGAGGCAAAATTGAAATGCCAACAAGAAGATCTCTTTCATATTTTGTCTAAACTTGGAGATATCGTTCAACGATAGAAAAATATAATGGAATCGAAAATAACCGGAAGAACGTAACTCGATTAACTTCCTTCTTCGACCATCCTCTATGCTTGTACTGGCTGCTCGTTGTAAAAATTGCTTTCGATCGCCGGTCTGAAAAGCTCGATCAGGCTCGTGACGCATCGACGGGGCCCTCGAATCCGTGGAACAACGCCTGGTGCATTTTATCAGCCGCAACGCTGCAGTTTGTGCTTTAAATAGCGGCAGGACCCGCGTGCTATCGGCTACTGCTATTAACTTAATCGCCATTGCGGCCTGGCGTGTACCTATGCGTGCCGCGTAACACGCTCTTAGGAAATTCGCCGTAATAACGCTGCACGTATAGAGGCACGTCGAACACCGGTACGCGGCTCTGGCTTGGAAAAGCAGAAGAAAAATCGAGAATAAAGACCACGAAATAGAAGGAGGAGGAAAAGTCTTGGGCTGGTCGGTTGGAAGTTTCCGACGTTATTCTCCGGTCACGTACAGTGTGGCGAGAGAGAAATAAAAAGGGCACATCCGTTTCCGTCCGTGCATTCGGCGCACGGCAACCACTTTTATAAGCGTCGTTAAAACTTGTCCCACGGGAGGAAGTTCCCTCTTTTCGCGAAACCTGAGACACTTCTGCGAGCAAAAAATCTTGCGAGTTCAACTAAAGATGCTGAACTTCAATCTTTTTATTCGCTAGAATTTTCTAACTGTATTGTATTTAAGACTAATTATTATACATGTGTACATATAATAAGCAATTTTTAATGACACGGTCGTAAGACACGGTACGTAAAATACCGGGCACACGACATGGTCTGTAAAATGACTTCTGCATAATACACTGCTTTTTACTCGGGAAACATCTCACAGTCCCATATATATTAATATTTATTAATTTCGGCCACTACGGCTTCGAAAAGGTCTTGGCATTACAATTTCGAAACATTTGTCCATTTCGAACCTTCGCATACGTACTTATGAATTATAGATTAATATCCTACCTTTACTTCACGACACCTATGAATTATAAATATACGTATACGTTATTTATTGCTAGCTTTGACGTGGTTTTGCACTTTTGTTTCTCTTTTTCTCTAAGGAAGGAATCCGGTTAACAGCCCCTTCGTAATATTTTCTTTCCCTAATTCCTTTCATATTGCCTCTCAAGCTGTTCATTTTTTCGCACTCTGTTACACAGTGCTTCAGATTTTCTCCCCTATTATCGCATAATTTGCATTTTTTTCTTATCCCCCTCTAACTAAAATCTGCTCGATTCCTCTAAATTGCCGCATCTTATCCTTGCGATTCTTTTTTGGCTGTTGCTTTTACCACGGTTGTGTAGATATTCTGTCATTACTTCGCATTTAATTTGTTTATAATTTTACATCTACTGTTATATATTCTCTTGTGTTACATTCGCCCTTGATGTTGCCAGCCTGTAGTTACCATTTCTGTAAACCTGCCCTTTTTATACTTCCTCGTGTTATCTACATCTCTCTGGCCGTGTCATTTCCTTCGACTCTTTCTCTCGAGCTTTTTGTTTTCAGCCTTTCGCTCATTACCTCCTTTATACGTTCTTTTAGCTGATTCTTACCTTCTAATCTTGACCCCTTTTCTTCATATTTAAGATCTCTCAGTATAGTTAATTATTGGTAAGTTTTAAGAAATTCAGTGGAAAGTTATTAATCGTGGAACCGTAGCGTTTCACGCGGACATATTCAGTTGCTCCCTTGGTTCATTACACTTTGTAGAAGGTAGATTTAACCATTGATGGTTTTTCAAAAATTGGTGCAAATTAATGCAGATGGATGTTCTGTGTTTTCATGCTAATCGATTAAAGTTATTTAAATCTGCGATCACGCGATTTTCGTTTCACATGAAACTTGATCTCTTTACAATTCCTTCTTTCGCAATTTCTAATATACTTATAATAAACTAAATAAACGTCCGGTGAAGTATACCGTCCTTAAATTGCTCAAAAAATCGACACAGAAACCATTACGACACGCGCGTTATAGCTACGATATTGCACGCCTAAAATCAATTCCTCGTTCAAGGCCATTGCAGCCGGTCTCCCCTCCACACGTTTCTCACTCTCTATCCCCCACCATTTCCTCCATATCTTCCATACTCTGCTGCATCTTATCGCTGCTTTGGTACACAAAGAACCTGCAATAATATGACCTTGAACCGTCAGTCTATTTCGAAATACAAAACGTTTCCATCGCGAAACATCGACGAAATTGATTGAAACGTACGACGAGATACGATAATTAGCGATATCGAAAGCCATTGCTTTACTGAGACGCGGTTGACACTATTTCCTCGATAAGGTTCTCATTCTTTCGACGACTGTATGCAGCTTCCGGTTAACAGGCAGCCCGCTCGTTGCACCGCGAACAATCCAATGTACGGTGTTGTTGCTAACACACAGAAACACGGAGAATCGTGGAAGCACGAAGGAGTACAGCAAACATCAACGCTATTCGACGTAATTAACATGCTATTACAGTTGCACGTTGTGTATCGCAAACTTCCTCCTGCGGCGAATCGTATCGAATTTTCGCTCGCTACAGTGACGAACTTAACTTTGTTAGACACTCCTTGATTGATAATGTTTTCAGTGTTATACTATTTTGAAGAGAATTTAGGGAAATCGAGAATATCAGAGAATGGATTGGAAGTAATAGGGAAAGGATTCTTTTAATTCAATTACTTTGGTAGAGTTTTGAAAGTTTGCATTTTTATAGAGATCTTCCGATTTCGGGAAAACAAGATGTTACATGGATTCAAATTAAATATCGCGATTAAAATAAAAAAAAAAATAAAAGAAACCAAATTGCTGGAATAGATACTCGTGTAAACGCTTGTTGCTCGTCTACCCTTAAATATCATAATCAAAATAAAATTTAAAAGGAGAAGAAGAAACTAAATTAGTATAAGAGGTATGAAATAGATGTAAGAGGCAATCGTTCATCCTTTTGTCCACGCTAGAAGAACTAAACTTGAAGGCTGTTATCGGGACAGTTTTCGAAGCTCGTCTACCCTTAAATATCATAATCAAAATTAGATTTAAAAGGAGAAGAAGAAACTAAATTAGTATAAGAGGTATGAAATAGATGTAAGAGGCAATCGTTCATCCTTTTGTCCACGCTAGAAGAACTAAACTTGAAGGCTGTTATCGGGACAGTTTTCGAAGATCGTCGGTCATGTAAATGCGGAAGACGAGGAGCAACGTGTAGCCGAGTACCGACATTTGGTATTCATATCGCTTGCTCGCGGTTGCAAAACCCACCTTTTACATAGAAGCACGCGGAATAATACATAACAGAGGCGGATGGTATCGACGTCGGAGAGGAGTTAGAAGGGGTCTGATAAATATTGCATAGTCGCCGGTGTCCTTCGCCACCCTAGTCGCCTATCGTTCGAATTTCGAGCATATTTTGCATAGACCTCCGATGACGAAGATGGAAACGCCTCCCTAGACTAGGGGAATAAATGATCCTCGTTATTACTCGATCGAGAGAAGTTAGGATCAATTTCGTGTTTGGAACTAGGGGCGAAATGCGAAAGAAAGTGGACAGTTTAAAGGGGGACGTAGACAAAGGAATTCTTTTCTTTCTTTTTTCTCGTCTTTTCTTCGGCGGGGTGGAGATTTTATGGTTTCGTGAATGGCAGATGTTAGGGGTGAAAAAAAAAAGGAATTTCGTGGTTTATGAAAGATATTATGGTAAAAGCGATGTTTGAAGTGTTCGCACGTTTCGTTTAAAGCGAAGGTCCTGTAAAATTGCTCTCAAGGACGTGACAGTGGGGACTGACAGCTAGTAATTGCATCTTAGTGCGTAGAGGGGTGATTTAAATGATAAGAGGACGATGATGCGTCAGACTTCGAGAATCTAGTAAATTTTATATTGTAAACACCGTAAAACGATGGCTTTCATATATTTTATTTGTGCGATTATTAAAGTTATACCGGTGCTGTCGGAGGAACTGGCCCAGAATAGAACGATTCAAGTCCTTCCTGCGGCATTAAATATCGAAGAGGAACTACCGATAGCCATCGATGCAAATTATTATGGATACTCGACGAATATTTTCAATCGGTCGAACTTTATCTGGTTTCTTTCTTTCTCCCACCATTTGCTTTATTCCACACGATTGTTGCAGCTAAAAGAGAATAGTACGATGAACGAAGAGATACAGTTGAAAGAAGAGGGTTAACAACCCTTGTTTCTCCCACGAGAAATACCTCGTAATCTGGCGGAACAGATGCAAACCTTCTCTTCCAGTTCTCCCTCTTTCTCACCCCATTCCAATTGTATGTATCATGCGGTGCAAAAATCTTAGTGCATCAAACGAATATCTTTTCTAGTTGTATTTGTCGGAAATGTTCTACTTAATTTTATCTAAATAATTTTATTTAATTATTTATCGCGACCAATTCTGTTTCACAATTGTTGTATATATGGTGAACACAAGTATTTTTTGAAGATGGTAATGGTAGCCATTTGCTAATTTTTAAAAATCTAACATACAAAACTTAAGAAACTTGGAGATCAACATTTCTTCGTTTTGTGAAATCAATAGGATACGGATGGTGTAAGATTTTCGCAGAATACTGTACTTTTTTGTACAAGTTGGTACTTGTCTCCGGCTGATGGAAGAGTGTTTTTCCGTTTCCCCTTTATTTTTTCTCTCGTTTTTATTCCCTTTGAGTCGTTTCCTATACACCGCTCTTCTTCAGATCCTCTCTCATCTTTTTTCCTTCGTTTCATTCGCGATGAAAAAAGTGGAAATTGCAAGCAATCATGGTGCACGCGCAAGGGATTACCTTCGTTTATTACAAAATTACCTTCCTTTTTCTATCTTCTATCTGTCGACAATCCCACTGAACGTGTGCATGTCCTTTCACGATTCTTTCGTTTCAAAATCTGAGCTATCGACTAAACAGTTTAATAATAATTTACTAATTACATAATTGTAACAATTTGTAAATCCTTTGTTTCATCTTCTTTGTTTAAATATACATAGCATGGTATAACATTATAACGACAAATTTTCCAGAAAATCCTGATATATCGAAGCACATTTGTCGAGTGACTCCAGTCACAAAACTATCGAATTTTTCCAACGATACCCAGAAGTAACAATTTGAAATTGTACATTTTGCGATAGCTGTACTGCCTTTCGTATAAGTTGATCACAGTAGTACCATGCTATAATATCTCTAGTTGAGCAAAATGAAGGTAATAAAAAGTGCCGAAATTGTTCCATTGTCACCAAAATCACCTGAAACGCATATGTATGTATTCGGTACACGTGTATAACGATCGCTGATTGCTTCTGACGGCTGTCACTACGAAAATTTACAACAGAAGATACGCGATTGTTGGGTTGGCTGCCAGGTAAAAGTAGAATTGCGGATGTCGTACGCGTGGTTGTAGTTCGAGGATGAGAAAACGCGATACGGGAACGTTGCCCAATGGCAAATATTTTGGCCACTGATTCGCCCGTTGTGTCGCCGCCTCTTTTTCGTCGTATTTCGTTCGGCTAACCGAGAAATTCCACCGCAACACACGATTATACATATTTTGTACGGTGTACCAATTGGCAGTCATCCGAATAGAACTTCTTAACGTGACTTGGACGTTGTCACGTGCAATATGCTTGCTGTAGACTAGCGCGACTATGTTGAGTATAGTCTGTATAGTCGTAGCTGGTGGGAGAAATTTAATAAAACCGTAAAGATCGATCGAACGTCGAAGTTTATGATGTTGGTGCGAACTGACAGAAAGTTGAGAAGAACTGTGAGATATCGCTTGTAACTTTCTTTTTTTAGTAGCGCCCTTGTATATTTTTATTCTTCTTTGTTCCTAGTAGAGCACCTATACGACGTTCTCTTATTTCAAATTTGTATTTTGCTTTCTTACATCTTTTCTCTTTCTATCGCTTACTTCTTATTCTTCCAATTCTATTTTTTAACGCTTCTTTCAGCTATCTTTCATACTAGTGCAATACGTGTAACGACATATGTTGCTCTTTTTTTTTTTTACTACCAGCAATTACTTATTGCTGCTATATTTTTTTATTACTTTCAACCTTTTTCTTCGTTCTCTCTTTGTGTTCTTATACTACGTCCTTTATTGCCACAATTTCTATTTTAATTCTCTTACATATTATTTTTTGTCTCGTTTCCTGTTTTAATTAATGCAACTCCTTTTTTTAACATTTTCCCCTATTTTAATTGCTGCAACAACTTTTTTGATATTTTCCCCCATTTTTTCTACGTTTGTAATTCTCTTTTTCAGGCATATATTTTTATTGCTGCAAGCTTTTTTTTACCATGCCTTTATAGTATTTTTTTATTATTTTAAAACATACCTTTTAGTATTCTTGATAGCATAATCCGTATGATCTTACTACTATCAAGAAAGTGATTATTAATTATATAAATAAATCGGAATAATTAATTATTGATAAACTAGATCTTTAATTCCAAATACAGCGTGTACGCGTGTGACGTAGGAGTAAGTGAAAAGGGAACGCGTCTAGTCAGACGTAGCGCGCGCTAACATGGCAGGCGCTATCTTTTTAAAATCGCTTATTATTTTATTAAAGCGCACGCGGAAACACCTCTTCCTTCTTAATTAAAAAATTTTTTCATGCAAATTAGAAACTTCCCTTTATGAAATTTAATTGAATTTAACTGTAATAAAATGAAAGTAAAATAAGATGACACAAAAGAAACTGAAAAAATATGAATATTTTTATTGTTGAAATTTGTTACATTTCTACCGCCAGATTATGCAAATGTAATTATAAACTACCGGAGTTTTACAAGTGTTAAATTTTTTCCACATTAATAATTTCAACGATCTACCATTAATAATTTAATAATGCACCCTGATTCTACTCTCCAAAGTAATAACGCTTTAATTTACATAATACATTATTTCTAATACAATAACCATAATTTATTATTTACCGACAAGCAAAATTTCTGTTGCAACTGTTTCAGATTTTAAAATTCCCTAGTCTAATAAACCCCGATAATCCAGCATCCGCCAGCGCTCTCTCCTCTTTCAAAGGAACGACGCAGCAATTTCAGATTTGAAATTCCCCTGTCCTAATAATAATCTCGATAATCCATCCCATCCTCCGTCTCATTTTCTTTTTCCGAAAAAAACAGTACAATAATTCAGGTTGCCGATTTTTAATTTTCCAATCTCAACGAATTTCAATAATCTACCATCCTCCGTCGAAATTTCCTTTCCCAACGGGACAAACGCAACAATTTACACCGGCAAAACCAATGAAATGCAATCAACTTCGCCGTCTAATTCGATCGTTTCGAAGTTAAAGCGGATTTAGTGGTGAAAACGACGAAGCTACTTTGGCAAGGGTAATAACGCCGGTAATATTACGTTTGCTATTATTAGGTGCGAACTGCTCGTTACACTGTAAACTGCATTCTCGTTTCCTTCGTGTATGTGTATATATATACATATACATATACATATACATATATTGTGTATATATATGCATACATACTTATAGCCATGTGCGTGAGGCACACGCAGCCAGCCATTGTGCGCTGGAAACTAATACCATTGAACATAATTAGCATTACCCATTATGATCAAAACTTGTAGTCCACGACTGAGGTCTCCGCTGCACGATAAACAGTGAGACAACGTCGATACGTCAACGTTAAGTCAGCTCTCGTAGTTGGGTAATTACGACCGGATAATTATTGGAAACGTTTCGACGTGGAGAGCCTCTGTAAACCACTTCCCTTTCCAATGGTCGACGCGCGATTCCTGTTCGTCCAATCTCTTTTTTTCGTTTCTATTTGCTGTCAAGTTTACGTTAGTTTACGAGTAATCGTAAGATATATACTGAATTTTGAAGATTTTTTTTTCATTTTCTTTAGATGCTTTGCATTTTATGGCTGAGAATTGGTCGACGAAAAGTTTGTTCATTAATTTTCATCTACCTTTCCTGTTCTGATTTCACGATGGAAACTTCGCGATGAAAGTTGTTGGTAAATTAATTTTATCCTGTAATTAGCCAAAGGAACGCCAAATCGTCGACCGAAATTAAATTCTTTGAATTCATTTACAGATACTCGTATCTTTAGACACTCCGTAATTTGAGATTGAAAAGTGATTTATGAAGATTTTGTAGATTAATTTTCATCTACTTTTCCTGTTTCTTATTTCGCGATGGAAAGTCTACGACGGAAATTGATGTTAAATTTATTATATCTTCTAATTTATCAAAGGAACGTCAAATCCTGAAGCAAAATTCAATATTTTAATTAATCACCAAATATTTGAATCTTTAAATGCTTTGTATTTTAAGCCTGCAAATTGATTTACGGAGATTTTCTACATTAATTTTGAACTTTTCTTGTTCTTATTTCACAATGAAAACTTCGCGATGGAAGTTGCTGCTAAATTTATTTTATCGTATAATTAATCAAAGGAACTTCAGATCTTCGACCAAAATTCAATTATTTTAATTAATTTTCAGATACTTGAATCTTTAGATGCTTCGTAGTTAGAGGCCGTGAAAATTGATTGACGGCCATTTTCTGCATCAATTTCTATCTACTTTTCTTGTTCTTATTTCGCGATGGAAACTTTGCAACGCTAATTGTTGTTAAATTTCTTTCGTCTCATAAACATCCAATTAGTCAAGCAACCATCAACTCTTGCACTAAAATTAACTTCTTTCTATTAATTTCCAAATATTTGAATCTCAATATTTCCCAAGCTATCTCTTCCCTTTTTTCTTTTCCTTATATTTACGCTCGATAGAACACACAAGAGAGTGAAATACGGATAGAATAGAAAGTTGAAGAGCAAAACATGAGAAAAATAGGGCGTTAGCTGTCCAATCCACTGATATCGTTGAAATATTTAAAATTTTTCTTCCCTTCCTGTGAGATGTGTCTTTGCGTGGTTCTTTCGGTAACCGTTCGAACGAGAGGCAGGGTAAAAGATACCTGGTTGGAATTTCTCTGATTTTTCTTTGATTCCAACGAGCGGTTCGACACAAGCCCGGAATAAATCTAGGCCAGAGTTCGTGAATGCTTTATGACGCGGAAACACCACTCCAGAAGCGAATCTGCTCTCCTCCTAGCTCTCCGCTTGTGTGTGTTTTTATACATGTATGTGTGTGTGCGTGTGCGTGTGTGTGTGTGTCTCCTTCGAGTAAATAAGTGGCTCGTCTACCTAGTTTCTCCATCGAGAGAGCGTAAACCACTCTCCTTCCTCCTCCTCCCCTTCTTCTTCATTTTTCTCTTTCACAGGGTATTTTAAACGAATCCTCGATCGCGAGTAAATTAAATAACGCGCAATTAAGTGACACGCGAACCTTATAGTCGAGTTCCTTGTCATCAGAACTCGATTCAGTGGTTTTCATATCGATTTTCAGAGAGAAATGGTTACTGTGTTTATTCGAGTTGACTACGGATGTTGGCGCGTTCGTGAGAAATTCTCAGTATCTATCGTTTAATCAAGAAAATTAATATTGTCGCCATTGGTGGATAAATAAACTAAATAATTAATAAAATTATTACCAATGCTTAATTAGAAAAATTGAATTTTCTATGAGAACTTGAATGTTTGGGCGTTTAACACGTATAACATGGTTAGGGGTGGAAAAGGATATCGCGAGATAAAATGAAATAACGTAGAGCGATATACTGTGGAGTAAATTTTATGCATTTCATGGATCGATGCAAAAGAATTGTTGCATCGCACGTTTCTTTCTCGGAGCTTTCTTCCAACTAACAAAATTATTCATACAACTAAAACGTATTTATATATTTACATCGAATTAAAAACGTGATGTCGTTGCCTAATATCATTTTATTCAAACGTTTCTTATTTTTGCCTTATTTCGTACATTTATTTACGTATAACTACATATAAAACGAGTATTTCCGGCAAACAAATCTCGAATTCTTTTTACATCTTCGCGTTGCTACATGATTCTATGTTAGTTATATGATAAAGCTATTGGGAAATGGGATATTGGATCCGATGATTTTCTGGAGTTAATCAGAAATGATTATGGTAGAGGTACACATGTCGATGTCAAAACACACAGCCGCGTTAATTAGAAGCTTGGAGCAACGAGTCCTCGCTACATTCGAGCGTTTAGATAATTAGACACGTGACGCGTTTACACGATGACTGCATCAGAGAAACCTGTTCCTTCGACTAATTCGATCGATGTTGATTTTGCTGTTTCAGTTGGACAGGTTCAAAGAGCCGCCGGCGTACGGGCCGATGTGCGATCTGCTCTGGTCGGATCCATTGGAGGACTTCGGCAACGAGAAGAACGCCGAACATTTCTCTCACAACAGCGTTAGGGGTTGTTCATACTTTTACAGGTAAATACATAGCTCCTTTACATGTAGATTAATTATTATATTAAAATATAATACACAATATAACAGTATGCAAGATAATACACTGCTTTCTAGTTAGAGCTAGAAAAAAATTTTGAGGTAAAATTGACGATGAACGAAAGTTTACTATTTTTCTAGAACGATATTTTTTCACGTTAATGTAATGATGTAGTTGTATAGATTATGTAATTACACAATTCTCTTATATAAATAATCTCACCCTCATGCGTATAATAACATATAAAATGATCTATATTCTTCTGGTTGTAATTAACAAGAAATCTTACAAAACAAATCGGTAATGAAGGAGTACGAACAATTTCAACTAAATATTTTTCCAGCGCCATATTATTTTCATCGCTCTGTTACTCTACTTGTTTAAGTAGAAATATACATGTATATTAGTATGAGTATATATTTTTCTACATACAATAAAATAATGGGGAAAATTTGATTTCTTTAAAGAAGAAAATATATGTTTCCAAACGAATAATAATTCACTGAGAGATGTTTTTGTACATTTTTCACAACTTGGATCATATCATACAATTCATTGTTAAGTGTATCTTTTTCGTGAATTTTTTAATAACGAATTTTTAATTTGGCTTTTGGCCACACGACTTTATTTCGTTAATCTCTCAAAACCATAAAACGTCAGACTATGACTTTGCTAGGCGACGTTAAAAACAACCTACCTCTTTTCATCCCTTATAGAACATTCCCGTCGCTTTTCTGTCCCTGGGAAAATCTCTCACAGCCTTTCACGTTTCTCTTCCACTTTCCCTCGTCCCTTGATCCTATTCACCGAATAATTAGCCAGCCGTTTGTTCGTCGCGAACTCGAAAGCGATCGTGGAACACCAAACGAGTCGGCTTTACAGCAAATTCCGTGTCAACGCCCTCGTCGACTGACGACATTTTCATTTTTATTTTACCTTGCTTTATTTTCTACATTTTTCAAAGAAATTAGTAACCAAGCCGTTGATATTTATGAATTTATGGAACTTTTAAAGCTAGGAAAATGCATAGAATACGCAATGTATGAAAAGTATAGGAGGTCTGAAATATAGTGTTCTATTAATTATAACTAAACTGCGAGTTTTTATCCATTTAAAAGTGTAAAAACATATTAAAGAATAAAATAAAGAAATGTCCGCTATGATATTTAAAAATACTAAGGAAATATAGAATATTTGCAATGTAGAAAGAAATGTCAAATTATATAAATATTTCCGCTCTAATTACGTGTAATATTTAAATTACGTAGTAATTACGTTCATAAAGATATAAATTGCCGTAAACCTCCACACTGTATCAATTGTGTTTTTATAACTAATCGTTAAAGCGATCAAATAAAATTTGAGTGGCGATTCCTTACACCGAGCTCGATGGAAGGTTTGACACGTATCTGGAATTCTTTCTGCCACGACACGCGGGAAATCTGTTAAGAAAATCGGCGGTATAATTCTGACAGAAACAAAGGAAACTTTTGGATCACATTTTGTATCTTTTGTGTCCCGTTGATAAATGAATGGACAAGAACGAGTGAAGAACTCCGCTAGCTGTTTTTCTACTTTAAAGTAGATCAACGTTTTATAAGTAGACGTGGGCATCGAAATAGTAATGAACGATAGAAATAACGTAAGTGACAACCACACATTGTACCTTTATATTTGATGAAAAATCGATGTATCCGAGTCGAACAATTTTTCGCGAACGCTGCTTGTGATTTCTGATTCATTTATTTCCGCTTCCGAATCTCGTATATTGTCGTATTGCTGCGAATCATTGTTTGCGATTTAATTAAAAGTTTGTAAAAAGTTTCTGAAAACTTTCGAAAAAATACATTTAACTTTCCCGCAGTATTCGATTTAAAAAGTTTCATTCTTTTAATTTTTAGTTTTCCTGTTAGATCGGACGACGACTTGGAATTTCAAAGGCATAACAGATATTGCAAATGATCGGTTCATGAAAGTAGAATGTACAAGAGAATATAACATTTTTATTAAATTTTTCCATTCTGAATATCTCCATGCACGCTTGAGCAGACAACAGGACGCGACGTGACGTTTCAATCGAACGTGTCTCCTCGAATTTCGACTTAAATGAAATTCCTGATATAACCTCCTCTCATCGAATTTTCACCATGATGTTGAAAGCTACGTGTTTACCAAACTATTAAACCCTTGACATATAATTTGTTTTGTAACTACGCCTATCCAACTTTGTAATGTGTTTGCTTCCAAAATAGCTTGGTTACAAATATGAATATGAATATGAATGACCAAAATACCAGTATTAACTGCATGGTAATTAATTGTTCAAGTAACAAGATATTGTAATGAATCGCTCACTAGTAATCCTATATTTAACACGACAGTTATTTACTTACTATATTCCTTCATTAACACCAATTTCTCAATTTTGGTTAATATAATAATTTACATACAGTTAGACGAACAAAAGAAATAACTATGAAGATATAATTTTAAATTTAAATTTCGAAACCAATCATTTGACCGTGTCTGGTAAGCTTAGTGTTAGTTACCCAATATCTAGCACGTAAATTATGATTTTCATGTAAGCATTATTTACTTAAACAATCGTTGAACGACGTAATCTTCAATGCGAATATTTATTAAAAAACTATTTACCTCGTGGTAGATGGTAAAATTACAAGTAGCACGATGACGAATTTTCCAGTCGGCCTGGCCAAACGCGTGCCTTTCCATCGAAGCCCCAATAATTACACGACGACTGATTAGCGTTGTTTACGAACTACGATTTAACTAGGGCACGTTCGGTCTCCGCCGGCAATTAGCCTGGCTAATGAAGGGCAATTGTGTTTCGTTTAAATTCGTTCGCGGCACACAAAGTTGCTTTAGTCGCGAAATCCCAGCCGGTTGTCTGACCATGCGTCGACTCGTTCTACTGAAAGCCATCCACTGTTCTACATTGGCGTCCTCGATAAAGTACATAATTGACGCGAATTTCGGGACAAACCACCATCTATCGACGTACGTTCGAAAATAATATTGCTCGTTCGTTCGAAAATGTCGGCCACCCGACGCATACACTAAATTATACAATACGATCTGGCTGGACAAATTTGATTCTGACTCTTCCTCTGTCTGTCTGTCTGTCTCTCTCTCTTTCTCTCTCTCTCTCTTTCTCTCTCTCTCTCTCTCTCTCTCTCTCTCTCTCTCTCTCTCTCTCTCTCTCTCTCAAGAACTGGCTGGGCAAACTATCTGATCTTATTTCTTATCAATTTCATAGTTTTATTACATACAGTGAGATTCAAAAATGACAATTCCCACATATCTTATGTCTTTTCAATAAATTTGCAACTTATCGTAGATACTTTCATATGTTCATCTATTTTCAGGAAGACATATCTATGTGATAATAGATTTTTAAATAAATTTAAGAAAATAGTGTTCGTAACATCGTCGCTTTTCTCTGGTTCTTTCAAGGATTCTAACGTGGTTGCTGAATGGTTTACTTGTTACGTGACATTTTTATGAATTTTTGGATATATCGAAACTTTCAGTGTTCCAAGACGGTATGTGTGATTCTGGATTAAAATTAATTGACATTTGAAGGTCTTTCTGGAATTTCTCCTTTTTTTTCTTCTTTTTTTAGGAAGTTAGTAAGTGAAAATTATTTTCCAGAAGATTTCTTCCAATCCGGATATGGTTAACAGCGTTTCGAAGGCTGTTACGACGACCAGCATCGCTGGCGTCTACGTCGAACACGGCCGGTGTGTTCATGTAAACAAATTAAGCTCTAGACGTCAGTCGACTGACCTTTTTCGCGCGCCTATAACTGATGTGGCCAAGGGCCGCGAGAAACGTTCGAGCCAAGGTAAAGGCAAGGCCGCAAACTACCTTTAAGCACCGTTCACAACGACCACAGTGACCAATTAAACCGCTGAAAAGCCACACTGATTAACTGCATAAATTAGAAAAGTAAAGAAGTAATGACGTTACACATATTATTATTTGCGATTTACAATTATTCGCGTTACTTCTTTCAAACAGATATCATTATAGAAGTAAGTCATTCGCTCTTTGAACATTTAGACACTAATTATGCTAATTACGCAGATATTAAAATCGAATATTTATCAAATGTGAAATTCATTCGTTTCACTTGTAAAAAATTAATTCCAATTATGTATAGATGAAAAACAATCACATGATTTCATATTCATATTTCTATAAATCTCATATTAATTCGTGAAAATAATATTCATAATTAAATTATCAAAGGTATAAAATTTTTCTGTTAACGAAGGGGCTACTTTGGTTTAATATCGAAATTCAAGTCACACAGGGTTTTATGATGGATTCTACATAGCTCATTATTTCAGGTACTGCGATGCGTCATTAATTATGGGCGATACGAGCGGATTTATGAGAGCACTGAATCGTTGTTCGCCATTAAAACTACGAGCGCGTCGTTTCATACAAATTGCACATTCACCGGAAGCTGATGGCCCTGTGGGATAGTTATCGTGCTAAAAGCCACTGCTTCGTGACATTTGTTTTCACATATAATTGCCAAAGATTTTTAACAATTCCTTTTTCTTTCCATTCACGAAATTTATTTCCAACTTCAACTACGATCTTCGATCTTGCATAATTTCTACTTGAAAAATAACTACTCAAGTTATTATTTAACTGTAAAACGTTAGAACTGCGAGTAAAGTAAACGTTTATTTTCATTACTTCTAACAAATTGAAATACTCTTCGTTATTTATCATTTTTTTGATTATCTTAAAAAAATTAAACTACTGCTTGCGATGAAAATATAAAATAAGCAAGTTAAAGGTAAATAGTAGGAATAATTACCATTATCTGATCATTTAAAAGTTCGCTAACTAAAAATAAATGAGACTTCTAAATTTTCACTTGATGACTCTAACATAAAAATTGGAGAAGAGAATATACATTTCCGTTCAATAATATCATTATTATTATTCATGAAATGTTCAGTGCAGATAATATAGCAGTTACTTTAACAAAATTGCTTTATCAACTTACACTCAACGATTTTCTCTGTAATATCGTTTACCTTTGAAACAAAAATATACAATGTCCCAGTACAGTGATAGAGAGATTACGCACAGCTATAGCAACGAAAAGTGAATAATTTCGAATTTTAATCCCGTTTAATTCCATGTACATCGATCCTCGAATTGTCATCCATATTCATAATGATAAATTTACTTGAAAAGAAAAACAAACTGACGACAATATAAATACCAGGAATTATCCGTACAACGCGCGAGAGTAAAAGATATTAATGCATCGTTGATCGGTTATTTTATGCAAAAAACTAACGCGTGCTATTTTATATAAAATCGAACAACTCAACTTTATGCATGAGAAACACGAGTTCACCCGTGACCGGTCAACAATGTGTTAACGCGCTCGACCAAGCTTATTAACTAATTGATTCGTCCGCGATCCGTTTCTCTCTTTCCGCCCCGGATCGCTCGCGCGAGCATGGACGATCGATTCGCGAGATGACCCCCGTCAGATGCTGATGATTTATCGGCCGCATTATAATTTATAAACGCTCTCGGCCCGTGCCTCTGTTATCGTGCTCGATCGCCGGATAAAATTACTCCGCCGCGAGAGGGGCGAGTGTGCGAGAGGGAAAAAGTCGAACAAAGACGGCGAGAAGAAGAGAGGAGGAGTTATCGTGAAATTTCGCGTGCAGCCTCGCGTGCGGCTTACAGCAAACCCCAGTAAAATTGTCGAGAACGTTTTAAGCCTCCCTTGCACCGTACTTCCGGCCAACCTTCGAACCAATTTCACGTACGTGGATTCATCGATGGCTCGTTGCTGTCGTACTAATCTACTTTGCGTTTCATTTAAATAATTCCAGTGTTTAGAATCGTTTACAATCTGTTTTTGTGGTGTAGGACATTTCTGAGAAATTTTAAGAAATAATCTGCTGGTGTTGGGTGGTTTTTTTTTTAATTTCTTCCGACGATTTTTTATTCTTTTCTGGTTCAACAGAGAAGTCTTTTGATGACGTTGAAATAAGAAATTTTTGATAAATTTTATAAAAGTTTAAAAGGGAAGACTTCTACCCTTAGGCAATGTCTTTCTCAATTCTTCTTTCGCGATTGAATTTTTGAAAACAGGAAATTTTTGATGAATTTTTAGAAAATTTCGAAGGGCGGAGCTCTCCCAGTGCTAAGCAATATTTTCATTTTTTCTGTTCTTCTCCGGTTCTTCTTCTTCCGAGGCTCGATTCTTGAAAGTAGGAAATTTTGAATGAATTTTTTAGAAAATCTAAAGAGAAACACCCAATCTAATTTTCGTTTCTTTCTTTTTCTTTTTTCAAGTAGCTTTGGATAATGAACATAATAAATATAAGAGTATGTATAAAAACGAATAGAGAAATACATATTAGAATAAATATAGAATTATAAGAAAATAAAAAGTAAGACTTCTACATCGCTATGTCAGCTTCTGCATTCTCGTCGCTCTAATGCGAAACACATGAAACCCTCGTTCGAGGTTTTACAGCGGACCAACAATAGTTTTGGCAATGGAAGCGACCGTAAAAGCTGACTCTAGAATTTCCGCTAAAATTAAATGCGTTTTCGGTGTAAACGGTGTGCCACGATAAATCATCGTGTCATAGATTGGCGATAAAACGCGCAATATTTTGCCCATGACACAATTCCATCGAATCTGACAGTCGACAGATAGTTCGCGCTCGTCGAAAAGCTGTCGTGCTTTCCTATTGGATAGAAGGCTGTTGCACCCGTGTAATTCTCTCTGTACTCGATTTCGTCGAATTTCGATCGATATAAATTATATTTCAACTAGTTCACGATGTCTTTGTAAAGTCGTCAGAGGCTTTGTGTTGTCTCAATTCTACCAGCTTTCGAAACACGTGCTCGGCATGTGGATTTTCTCAGCCAAAATATAGCTATGGTTTCCTACAACTTTGTATGAGTATCTACGGACGATGCGATGAGTTTAAATTAGTATAAAATTATAGGAAAGTTCACGTTTGAAATTTAGATTTTGAAGACTTTGAAAATTTCCAACTTTTAGCAAACTCAAGACTGTAATGAATGTTTACTATTATAGTAAGTATTAACAAATTTGGTAATCGGTAAACCAAATTTGATACTTCAGCATTTTGATAAATTTTATAAACTCCACCTAATACCTTTTTCCATCAAATTCTTCGTATTATATATCTGTAATTTATATCCTCTTTGTTACGTATAAAACATCGAATTAAACGATCTTTTAACGATCGCATAACTTTTTCCAATTTTTAAGCAAATTCTGTAGCCGATAATGACCTTGAAGCAGAAATTTAAGTTCTGTACATACTGTTTAACATATTTCGGTAATGTTCAGAGAAACTCGGCCATAAACCGAGTAATTAGCGAGGCAAGGTGATCGAAAAGGTTGTCACGCGTTTCACGTGACCCGTACGAACGAACGAAGGTCACTGCGTTTACAAGGGCGAAATAGAACGCGGAGAAGTAGGTTTACACGCGAGCTTTTTACGAGTCTGCCTTTCGAGATCCTACGACGACGCGGAGGTGCACCAGTCATCTCGAACGATTTCTTTATAACGCCACGGCCATTACGGGATTACCATCGTACTGTTCGTGTTGCATTCACCAAAGAATCCCGCGAATATTATCATCGCAAAGAACCGTGCTTGCCTATTTTATATCGCAAGAGCTGCGAGCAATTCTTTACCACCCTTCCTCGTCCTATCGAATTCTTTAACCGTGTCGTTAATGGAAATTTACTATTATTCTTGCCTCGAATATTATTCTCTCTTTTAACGCTCGGTGTAATTTGCATTTTTTGCAATTATCGCGTGCCTCTGAAAAGCCCCTTTGCTCTGGCCAGCCATATTCAACATCTTATCGTAGTTAATTTATGTTCAATAGGTTAAATATTTACTAAAGAGTACACGGGGACTTAGGAATTGCGCGTGTTATTGGTAATTGCGTGTATTGGTAAAGTTTGGAATAAATTTGAAAATATTTATATATGTAAATAAAAAGATGAATACGTGAATATGTGAAAATGCTTCATACGAACTACGTATGAATATGATGTAGATGTAGATAAAAAATACTTGTAAAATTTGGAACAAAATTGGAAATACTCGTATATGTAGAAATTATAAGATATTTGGTATAGCAAAAGTAACAAAAGTATTTAAACAGGCAATAATTCATTATATTAATAAATTTCAATATTCTGTAGGATTACACCTAACACTTTTGTTACATGCTTCAGCTGCTGTAACATGTACTTCCTGATTTTTTAATAAATATTGCAATAAATATTTTGTAATGTCTAGAAATTGTAAGATATTTGGTATAGCAAAGGTAACACAAGTATTTAAACAGGCAATAATTCATTATATTAATAAATTTCAATATTCTGTAGGATTATACCTAACACTTTTGTTACATGCTTCAGCTGCTGTAACATGTACTTCCTGATTCTTTAATAAGTATTGCAATAAATATTTTGTAATGTCCAGAAATTATAAGATATTTGGTATATCAAAGGTAACACAAGTATTTAAACAGACAATAATTCATTATATTAATAAATTTCAATATTCTGTAGGATTACACCTAACACTTTTGTTACATGCTTCAGCTGCTGTAACATGTACTTCCTGATTCTTTAATAAGTATTGCAATAAATATTTCGTAATGTCTATATATATTTTTCAGATTGATTAGTGTTAGGCTTAGATTTCAAATTTCGTCAACGTATCTTGCTACAGTGCTAATGAAATTTCTGAATGATTTACATAACATATAGAATATGGACGTTTTATACTGTAAGTGTTCAAACATATCGTTGAGTGTATTTCTATCAAATTATACAAAGGGATACAAAGGGATCCATTTTATGTATTAAATGGTAGAAGGAATGGAATCAGTAGAAGTGGAAAAGATTAAAATAATAATTATGATATTATGTTAGTAACTCTATGGTAACAAAAATGTGAAATATGCAAATCTTCATAATTTACAACTCTTACACGTCGACCAGCCTGTGCATCGACCAAAATAAAAAAAAACTTTAGAGGGAGAATTTTATTTTCTCCTTTTCCTTCCCCTGTTACTTTCACCACCTTCATAAATATGTAGAACCTTTTTCTACCACTCTCACTTGAAATCAACCTAAATAGAATTCCATTTACGTGATCGGAGAAAGAATTCATATATCTGCAATTCATATAATAGAAAATCACTGATTCTCCCAACAACCTATGGCTTCTCGTTCAAATAATAGGAATTCGCGTTCAGTTAAGTGGATTCAATCAGCAGCAGTTCACTTAATACGATGTTAATACAAATTTAGTTTCGATGCATGAAATTCGGATAATTTGAAGATCTATTATCATGAGAATCTTTGGTCGTTCTATAAACTACTCCAAGCAATCGATAAATAAAACAGGATCATATCGCGATCTTTTTCGAAATTTTATCGCCTTTTGTTTACGAAAAGAAATTTTCATTGCGAACGTTCGTCAATTTAGAAAACCGGGAGGAAGAATTTTTAATAGATTTTGCAACATATAAATATCATGCTATATCATATCACTTTTTGTAGTTTTATATTTTATATTTTTAAAGTTTCATATTTTATATTTTATCATCTTTTTGGATTTATACGTTATCGAAATTTAGGCGCTGCGAGAACATAAGTAGTAAAGGCATAGAGAATAAGACATATGAGAGGTATGTACATTCTTATGTCAAGTTTAAGTTGTAAATTTTAAGTCTAAATGTTAAGTACGAGAGATGATAAACTTGATTGTTGGAAAAGTACACCGTAAGCGTAAACCAAAGAGAAATGTAACTGGAAGGATATCCCGGAGGGGAAGAAGGATCATGAAAGATAAATAAAGAATAAATCTTACATTTTATATTCAATACAATTCATATTTTTCGCGATTTTCTTCGAAATTCTATAGCCGATCGTAAAAAGGAGTTTTGTAGTTGGAGAATATGACAAACGGCAGGAAACCGAGCCGAATTTTTGATAAATTTAACATATTCTATAGACATTTTTCATTTTTGTTTTTTGAATTCTGTCGCTGTGAAGAAAAATATTGCATGTAAAAGGAAAATTTGATTTCGGAAAACAATACGATTTGAGGAAACAATACGAGAGAAAGGATTCTATTGAGTCGAATCTCTGGTAGATTCGATGTGTTTTACAACGATTGCGCGAATTGAATTCTGAATTCTATCGCTTTGTGTGTGTGTGTGTGTGTGTGTGGGTGGGTGGGTGGGTGGATGGGTGTGTGAATGTAAAAGGAAATTTTGTATTTCGTAAGACAAGAGAATATTTTTCACATATTTCTCGAGATACAAAGCGAATTAATTTGTCGTGGTTTATTGTCACAGTTACGCGGCGTGCTGCGATTTTCTGCAAAACAACAACCTGCTCAGCATCATAAGGGCGCACGAGGCTCAGGATGCGGGCTATCGCATGTACCGCAAATCTCAGACGACGGGTTTCCCGTCGCTAATCACCATCTTCAGCGCGCCCAACTACCTCGACGTTTACAACAACAAGGTGAGACGTCGACTACTTGAAAATTGTATAAAAATGAAGAAAATTATACGGTTGATCGTAGAGTATTTCCTGAAGAATTTATTTAACGTTTAAAAATGAATCTTTCTTTTTTACAATTGCAGGCAGCTGTACTGAAATACGAGAACAACGTGATGAACATTAGGCAGTTCAATTGTTCACCGCATCCCTATTGGTTGCCCAATTTCATGGACGTCTTCACGTGGTCTTTGCCATTTGTAGGTGAGAAAGGTAAGTGAATGATTTTGCATATGTATCAGAATATTAAATAATTATCTATACCAAATGCCAATTATACTTGAGCAATGCTTATTATGCCTCATTATAACTAATTCTCCACAGTGAGATTAATCTTCGTGCATATATTTAATAAAATTAAATAATAATCTAATATGATATATCAATTATTAAGAATATTAATTACGCAACTAATTCTCCGTAATTAAGATTAATTTTCTGGTATTCGTATTAAGAGATTGAATAATCCATATAATATATAATATTTGATTAATATGTCGTTTAATTATTATACGTAGTTTCATTTGCCTTGTAAAAATGTTCAATTTTCAAAGAAACTTTTCAATTTTTATATATAATTTTTTATAATATACTTTAGTATATAATTATCTTACATAATTTAATCGGTTGAACTGTAGCAATTAATTATTTCGCGCTTTATCTCTCAATTTCACAGTCACAGAGATGTTGGTGAACGTGTTGAGCATCTGCTCGGACGATGAGCTCATGAGCGACGGAGACGACGGGCTCGAAGAAGGTAATGTCCACTATCACATTGCTCGTCCCCGTTCTTCTTTTAATACGACCACGTTTCTTGCAGAGATTCTTCTTTCTCTCTCTATCTATTTACCTTTATATATTTATATAAATATTCTTCTTCTTATTTCTTTCAAATCGATATCCACTGGTCCCTCTTACATCGTGATCAGAGTGATCCCTCTTGTGCGGCACGTTTGATGCTTGAACGATTAACCGATTGAGGGGAATGTCTATGTTTCCAATTCCCATTGCCGTATTTTTTTCCTCTTTTTGTTAAGAAAAATACGCAAAAGATATTATCTTTCTATTAAAAAAATAAAAAGTGTTATCTTGAATATTATTATTATTTTTTTTTAATATCGTTATTACGAAATGAAAATTGTAGAAAAATATGCTTCTATGATTTTTCTTTTTCTTTTCTTTTTCTTTTTTAATGTATTTTTAATTAGTTATTAGTTTTTGAGTTAATTCAAGGAAACAACAACTTGGAAGAAAGAATGATTTTAGCTTTCCGGCTATTTATCGGTGAACTCTAACGTTCTCTAGACACGATTTAAGAGAGGCCATGTTGAACGCTCGGGAACGCGAGGATTCATCTCTTTACCATGCGTTAAAGTCTCAATAGCGAGATAACGAGAGTGACGCGTGGTTCCCTTGATCTTTTATTCTTTTTTTTTTTTTTTTTTTAGAGGGAAATAGGGGAATCGTCGCGTTCAACCGAATGGAAGATCGATCGCGTGACCGCAAAGAATTAAAAAAAAAACAAGAGTTATCTTCACTTTTTTCGATCTATTTTATTCACACTTTTTTCGATCCAGCTTCGATCCGCACTTCGCTTACGAGGGATATTCTTCGAGTGCTGTTCACTTTTATTTCGCTTCTGATGAATGTTAAATTTTTTATCTATCTTAATTACAAATTTTTTCTATTATATAAAATAATATACAGTACCTTTAAGTAACAAAGAAAGAAACATTTTTGTAATAAAAAATGTTCCTCGTTAATCGACGTGAGGAATAAAACTCTTTAAAAATCCGACACGTTTCTTATTATCGAATCATTTCCTTCTCGTCGTTGAGTTGTCTTAAAAACATACAAATAGTTTTTTGAAATATGAACCTCTCAGAAGACGAACTGATCAACTTAATTCTCGTTCTTTTTTTCTTTTTTTTTTTTTTTAATTTTCGATTTCGTTGCCTAGGTACATGATTGGTATTCAACGTCAGTTTAAAAAATCAACCGATTTACTTGCATAAATAGCTCAAGCTGATAATATACGGACTCCATTGCAATTTCTGGAGTTGGTCGGCAAGACTTCTGAATCATTCGTATAGCAGAAAATAAAATTTGAAAGTATATCATCGCATCTCGATGATTCTTTAAAAATAAACGAAAATAGATTTCGAACTTTTACAAGACAACTCAGTATAACAATTTTCTCTATTCTCTTCGAAAGCTTTTACTTCTAGTAAAAAGGCTGTCTTGTGTCCGCGATTTACTTGTAAGATCGCCTCAGAATCTGGACGTTTTTTAATTAAGCTTTGCCGCCACGCCTCGATCCGCCAATCGCAGAAAAGGAAAAATGAATTGCAGACGAAGAAGCTGCACCCACTCTATACTATATATATATATAATACTTCCGAATTATTTCTTCTCGATTTTACTCGAATCACATCTTTCGTTCTACCGTAACCACTCAGCCACGGCCGCACCTATATTTTCTTTCTTAAAAAATTTCATCTTTACTCGGCGTTGAAAAGCAAAATATGCTTCACGAAAAAAGAAAAAAACAAGTAACAGTGAAAAGAAAGAAAAACGAGAACAAATAGTTTCAAGGAACGAACGATCGAAACAACGATCGAACGCAAGGAAAATCGCGCGCGGCAATATTACCACGACGAGATAAATCGTCAGGGCGATAGTCTGTTGTAGAAATATTCCCCTTATGATCCCCCTTTTCACCCTTTCTATTTCCCCCAAAAATTAATTAACACGTTATATATATAACATGTTAATTATCGTGAAATTAAGATATAAACACGAAAGAAAGACTTCATAGAAATAAGCAAAATTTAAAAAAAGAGAAAGTAAAGTCGAATATCGTAAAAACAAAAAGAACGTCCCATATCCTGCGAGTCTCGACTTTCAAAGGAAGATTTTGAATTTTCTTTCTGTTTCCATTTTCACCCGCTGCACGGACAGATGGTAAGAAGCGCCACTCGACTCTTCTAATCGTCACATTATTAAGAGCTTCATTATATATTTGATCATTGATTTTTTTAGCTATATATATTGTTCTTTTTCCATTAGATAGTTTCGGTGTGTCGAAATTTATTTCTCTCTCTCTCTCTCTCTCTCTCTCTCTCTCTCTTTCTCACTCCTTATCTGTTTTCTTGTTACTATTGGATTTTATTTCTATTCTACCTATCACCATTTTCTTTTTTCGTCTTTTCTATATTCTTCTTTTCCTTTACTTCGTATATATACGTATATACATACATCATATAAATATACGTGCGCGTATATATGTACATATTTTCCTTTCGTGTTTGTACGTTCTTTCGGTTCCTCTTTTTCTCCTTTTATCGAGGAACAGAGGGTAAAGGAGCAAGAAATATCACGCAGACGTGAAAAAGGAGTAATTTCAGAGTAATCGAAGAAACGGAAAGAAGATTTAGAAACGAGAAATTTTTGTTTTTGGTTCTCTAGAAAAGTATACACGAAATTTACACACTTCCGAGAGAAACGTATACTTTACGATTTCTACGGTTTTTCGTTTTCATTTGTCTTTTTTTTTCCTTTTTTCGTATCTTTCTCCTTCGATCGAATCACAAATGCGCATTCTTTACGTACGAATTCTTCATTTTCAACTGTTACATCTTTCTCTATTCATGTTTCGCGGTTCGTAACACATCTTCTCGCATCAAGGTACGACAGATTTTTACTACATTTTTTCTAGCTTTCTTTTTTTGTATCTTCTTTCTAATCCTTTCTCTCTATCTCTCTCTATATATATATATTTCTTATTTGTCTTTATATATTTTTATCTGTCCTTTGTTTTCACTCCTTCGATTAAATATAAATATATTTTACGTTACTTCCATGGCACACAATCTAAATTATCTAAATTATGTCACCGGTAGAATTGACCATTTTTCTGCATCGTTACGATCATTTAGAAGATATTTTTCTGTCACCTTTGATTCGGCATCCATTCAAGATGGTGCTTCAGGAACGTTCTTTCATTTTTTTTGTATCAATTTACAACAATCGTTTGGTCATACATAGTCGACCGTAATAGTTTGTTGATAAATTTTAATCTGTATCGTATCATTATATCTTGTGTAACAAATGCCAATGACGATGTTTATCATATACAAGATACAGGTTAACTTGTGCCAAACTATTCTGGATCACCTACGATACCAACGATATCAATTGAGGATTAAAATGTCATCAGAAATGGTAGATTATAGTCTGACTAGAATCTGCTGCGCTAGATCAAGGTCACTCCACTCTAAGCTCTTTAGTTTGACTAGATACAGTGTTACTAAATATAAAGAATTTTTAAAACAGAAAATTCTAGCTTTAGGAGTTCAAAGGAGTAAAGGATTCTTTATTAAGCCATCGATTAATTTTTTATCCCTCCTTTATTTATCTTTTATTTGATAATAACAAGCAGATCTGTTTAATATTTCGCGTTGACAAGACTAAAAGCAAAGACGATGAAAAAGCGCCGAAACAGCGACACAAGAATCTTTTGTTCAATAAGAACTGGCAAGTTCATACTTGAGTGTTGTAAAAAAAATATTGAGCAGCAACTCAACCGCGCCATCTTGAATGCTGCGTTCACGCATGCGTGAACCAACCGATCGTCGATTTTGCACGAAATCGACGTTCGAAAGTTCGCCACGTACCTATCGATGTGTTCTAATCTTCAGTCTCCACATATTTACACCTCCTCTTTACTTATTTTTTTTTTTTTTTTCATTTCTATTTCTCCCATCTCTTAAACCGAGGATCCACCAGAAAAATGAGCTAAGTTACACTATGCTGAGTTGAAAAATACTTGCTTCGATGCGTAGTATACGCAGCCTTTTCCATTGAACTTGTGTTATCAGCTTAGATGGAAACGCTTGCGCGTATAATGTATTGGTGGAAAAATAATTTTTTCACTCAGCGTAGCTGTCGCTTAACTTTCCGGTGGTCCTTGGATTTAGCCGTCCACTCGATGCCACTTTACATATACCATCTTCTTAATCAAGTCCTCCGGAACCGATTTATTCTTACTTTCGCTCTCTTTCTCTCGTATCACTTCTCTGTTATCCCAAGAATTCACTTCTAACTTCCACGCGCACTCTCTGTTCTTTTTCTCATCTCCATCTCCGTTTCTCGGTTTCGTACGCGCCGCGTCCTAAAATTTCTTCGGTACACGTGCACCGATCGCTAAAAGACACCCCTTGGACTCTGGAGAATAGCTGTTTCCCGATCGATGATTTTAATTCAGATCGTTCACAATTTGCTACGTATTCGCGGCGTATCTCATTCGTCTCGATCAGAGATACGTATTACGTTTGATGAAAGTAATTTATTGAAGATTGGTAGGATATAGGTGTAGGTTTGAGGATAAATGGCGGGTTCTGGGTGGTTGATGAGTATGGATGAACCTGTCTTACGTGTTTGACAGGTTATTCTCAAATATGATACATCGGGATGATACATCAGATGTTTAGTTTATTGCGTTATTAGAGGGCCTGGATTTGTTGGGTTAATAGTTTAAGAGTTAGATAATCGATGTGCAGCGACCTGCCAGTTGTCCCGGGCATGCTCGTCATTTGTTTCGCATTGGCTAAATGTACAAGATTTCAGATGATGGTTTTGCATCGTCCACGATTTTCAAGTTGCGCAAGGTTTCTAAAATTACTCTGAGTATGATTGATCGACACTTAACTCCTTGCCTTATGCCAAACGCTATCAGAAACTGGATACTTTCGTTCTTGTTCGTACGATTAGCTAGATATACATGAATTTACAAAATTTCACCTACGATATCAGAAACTGTCCTGAAAAATGTCTGACGATCATAATCCTATATGTACAGAGATCTTTGCGACGAACAACCATAACTGCGTCTAGCTACTAAACCTAGATAAACGAGAGAAATTGACAAATAAATCAAAGCTTTTCGAACAAGTCTACGACGCTTATCGACTACCAAACGAACGAAGCTGCTCTCAAAAGCCACTTTAAGATCGGGAAACATCGATCTCGAAGAGTCCAGCCATCCAGAAGCAACCTAAACCGTAGCGATTCCACGATCAATTAGGGTTTCACTTAAGTGAAAACTCGAGGAGAAACGAGATATTCGAGAGAGATTCGTATACCTTACCCGTATGGTTGATTTTACAAAATCGCCCTTCGACCATAGCTTACCCCCTTTGGCCCTTTTATCACCTGTTTAGGAAACCGAACCTCCCCCACCCCCTGTGCCCCGTTTTTTTAGCTCAGCCCAAGAATGCCCCGACGACCCTGATTTTGAACAAAGCCCGAACGAAGTTGCACTGACTATCTTTTATCGTACTCCTTCTCTATTATATTTGTCAATCAATCACACTGGCCTTGGACTCCTCCTATCTCGGCACGACACTATGCTACTACTACCTCTACTACTTCTACTACTACTACTTCTACTACTACTACTACTACTACTACTACTACTACTACTACTACTACTACTACTACTACTGCTACTACTACTACTACTACTACTACTACTACTACTACTACTCCACTCAAAACTCCGTTGTTCGGCATACGCAACCCCCGTAAAGTCGCAGCGAAAGTCGTTATCCAAAAAAAGAACGGTAAGTCCCCATTGAGAGAGCCGACGACTTACTTGAGACGCAAAGAGAGTTCTTTTCATTCTTCTTCTTCTTCTTCTTCTTTTTTCTACTTTTCGTTCCTTCTTTGTTTTTGGTTTTCTTTCAACTGGAACGAGCCAAGGATTTCCAACTTTAATTCTTTAATTCTGTGTACGAGACGATATAGATATACACGATGGTGTTTTGTACGTATCCTGTGTATTTCGTATACGTTGCAAACCACACGTATGGTTTTCTTCTTTGTAGAGATGGTGTTTGCCTAATTCGTGCAGTCTAGAAATAGGAATCTTGTATATGTATATCGACGTACAGTTGTACAGGGTGAGGCAGAAATTTATGAGAGGATTTTGGTAAACTTCTGCTCTTGTTGGGGACGGATAATATTTATGCAAATGAATATTAGAATACTTGAAATATTCGACGCTTTAGAGTCTCTGGTTTACGTTGAAGTTTTGTGCAAGTCGTGCGTATGATTATTATAAACATTTCTTTCTGTTAAAGATAAACAACGTGGTAACGATTGGACGTAAATTTTGACAATTTGTGTGTTTCTATCGATTATTAAAAGACGTATTATCAATAACGAACACTGGAGTCTGGTTTCTTGGAGAATACGATGATAAAGTTGAAATATCTCGATAGAAAATGGGAAATATTTTGTAAAATCGTTGAGAATATTTTAATATTGGTAGATTGATAGTAGACCATTTTCATGGTTTGTGCGCAATTTCATTTTCCTTGCGTCTTTGAATTTTTAATCGAAGAAATATTTCAAAAAATTAATTCGCTATAATATCATTGGTAGCCGAAATACATTAAAAACGACTGGCTTATTGTCATTGTAAAAAGCTTAGGAAGAGAAGAGGAACTTTCGAATGTTTTCTTTACAACCTTCCTGAATACGAAACGTGAAAATTTGTTTGCATCATAGGTGAAGACCTCTTTTATCTTTAAAAGAAAAGGTATTTATCTGTCTAAAGAAGAAGTATTTGTATAATCTTCTTTAATCCCTAGGAAGAGCAGAATGCAATACCAAAGTTTGTCTATCTGTTTCCACGTCACCCTGCATACATTTGAACGATTTAACTCGTTTTCTTTTTCCTCTTCTTCTCACACTTCTTTCTTCTTCTGTTTTTCTTATTGCCTTTATTTCTTTCTTCTCTTCTTCTTCTTTTTTTGCCAGTGTTTCTCCTGTTTGCGTGGCAGAGCGCGCGCGAACGCGTCACCGCGGCCAGTTCTGCTGGATCGGAAATACGCGCGTTCCCTCGGTTATTTAATCGCCACCGGAAATTAATGGTATCACGCTCGTTGCAAGATTTATCTCAAGTTTCACGAAGAAACATCCTTGCGGATTTCCTTTTTTCAAAGACTAAACAAGCAATCTAACTACGTTTCCTCGCGCCGCTTGTTCAAAAATAGAACAACGCTGCTTCAAAGGTATTAAATATTCCAGACAATTGCTCGTAATTCTAAGGAAACAAAAAATTCTATTAAATTCAACTTTAAAAGAAATTATTTGGTCGAGTAATCTTAACTTCGATGTTTTAGATATAAAAAAGGAAAGAAGAAATATCTTCCACACGCGTTATATAGATTTTTAAATTAATAAAGTACAGAGATTTCTGTTGAATAAAGGTCCTCAGGCAAACCGGAAGCCAGCAGAGCGACCTCGACGAGCGTTTCGCGCGGGCCATAGTTTTCTCACTTGTTTTGTCTTTTTGTTCCCGAATTATTTAACAACCGACATTAATTCCACACCGTGATCCGCCTATTTGTTCATCTACTTCTTTTTCGTGCTCGTTTCGAATCTTTTTGTTTTTTTCAACCTTTAAATCGAAGCCTCTTAAACTATTCGCCATGTTTGTTTCCCGTTCTTCTTTCGTTCTTTTCGTTACGTTCTTTTCTCTTTTTTTCTTCCTTCTCGCCCTTTTTACGAAGTTTGGTTTCGTTTTCTGTCTCGTTTTTCGACCACGCTTCCCCCAAAACCACCTGGTTTTTTCCTCAATCTATCAAACACGCTACGTTTAATCACCGATCGCTCGCTGGTCTCGCTATTTCGACCGTTCTACCCAGTTTCCCTGCTCCTCAACCAGTCTCGTTTATACTCTTTTGTTTCCCTTTTCGTTTTTCCTTTTTTTCAATTTTTCGCTCGCGCCATACGAGTCTCGGAGCAAAACGATCGGTGTTTCATCGCGCACGAAGAAAGCGTTTCTGCGAACCTGTCCTGTGATCGACCACGAAACGCCACCATTTCAACACATGCCAGGTTTTTGCCTGATTTTTCATGGCTTGTTCGTTCATGTCGGCATTTCGAAATGTTATTTTTAGCAAAATTTCGTTCAATGAAAGAGATCGTTCGAACAATTGTTGTTAGTAGTGGGCGTAGAATTCGAGAAATATTCAGGAGATTCGGCAAAAAGTCTTCCAGCACGGCGTTAGCGTAATTACAATTCATAGCGTTTCATACACATGTAGTAGGATTTTTCTGTGGATTTCTTGACGATTGCTCAGGCAACTTTGCTAATGTATCGTTGGCGAAAAATTTGGAATCGCTACAATCGTGTTTCGTGGAATTTCAGAACTTGAAAATGGTCAGGTATAAGATACTGCTACTGTTATCAAAGAATTCTTTGATAAAAGATATTATCGAATTGAAGTTTGGAATATTTTGTAATTAATGATAGAATTGGCGAGTGATTCGATAAAGGCACGAAAGTGATCCCAAATTTTTGTATCATAGTGTGTTTGATTGAATAATTTTTCTATTAATTGGATATTTTATTTACTTTGCGTTTCTCTGTGCTTTAACATTGGAACTACCAAACTTATAAAAATTCGGGTTTTCGTGTTTGCGTTAACTAAAAACGTGGAACTGCTTCTATCAGAATTCATGTTTTATTAAGAAGGAAAAAGAGCGATTTATTTCGTGCCATAAAGAGTCTATAACTAATACACCGTATATCATATATTTTTCTATGTCATCTGTATTCTATACGCCTTTGTACATTTAAATTTCAGCATTTTAATCATAAAGAGATTTTTATTGTAAAAAAATTATACGGATCTTTTTGAATATTGAAATTAAATAAAATTTCTGAAAATCTACATATAGCATTTTTTTTTCTAAACATTAAAAGTTGGTAGTTCCGCTGTTAATAAAACAACGATACTAAAAATATGAAGTTGTTGCGAAGCATCGGTACATTTCATTGACATGTAGACTTTTATTTGTGGTTTACATTTCTCGTTGAACGCACCACGAATGTTGCAGATGCGTTTGACATCGGTGCAGCGTGATTTTTTCCATGAGAAATTTTCGTACCAACCGGAAATTTTCGTGTGCATTTGACGTCGACGTAGAGCATGGCTTTTCTACCCCTTCTTTTTTTAATCAATTTGATAGCTCTCGATTTTTCGTGCGCACGCTTCAACGTCGATGCTATACAGTTTCTCCTTTTTCTTCTTTTTTTTTTTCTCTTCCTTTTCGTTGCCAAATTTCCCTCAGCGTTACGACATTTCCGCTGTATTCAACCAGCTACCGTGGTTTTTTCCTTACGAATCGTTGATTAATCCACGAAAAACTTCCCCTACGAGAGCAATCACCGTGTTTTTTAACATATTCCAGTGTTTCGAATTGAAACGCACGATGTTTAGTATTTTCAGTATCGAGCGAAAAAACAGAACGTGTAAAGCCACTGGGTCCGTGTGCGTGCTGGAGGGCTTAAAATATTCCGAGCGACAAGCGATGGAAAATTTCGCGATAATCCGGTTTCCAAACAAACGTAGCTTGATGAAACGATTAAAAGACGCATATCCTCGAAACGTCAGTAAGCGTCGCGACTACTTGTCCACGTGACTTCCTCTTTAACATCACGTCCTCCCCTCCCCCTACAAGAACTATGCTACTAGTCAAAAATTTAGAATCGATTTTAAAGATTTTCGAAATTTTAAATAAAATATCAATTTGGACTTTTATTAGGACAGAAGATGGTTTAAACAAAAATTTGTTGGATAAAGAGAATTATCATCGATATTTAAAGCATTTGTATTAACTAACTTTATATCAAACAAGTTAATTAATTGATTAGAATTCTTTAGTTGAGAATAATTATAAAATTGACGAGAGATTCGTCAGAAAGATGATTTGAAATGTTTGACTGGTAGTGTATACTAACATACGAAACTGATGTGAGACACCAACACGCTGTCGACAGAATTATCAGGTAATTTAGCTAGTAATTAACACGTCAACTGCTGCGTTCCTCGAAATCGGTACGTAAGATGGAGAATGAACCAAGAATTTTTCTGTTTCAATCACTTCGTGTGTACAGCATTTAGCAACAAATCCACAATTAAGCAATTAAGCCACTCAAACTGGTCAAATCCATTTTTTACAAATTTGTATGTTTTTAATATCAGAGATAGTCGTATTTTTCGGAAATTAAACGATTTAGTTTGGCTTCTGTATGACTCAAATATTTGTCGACCCTCTTTCACCCGAATTTTATTCGCACGGGAAAAAGGTAGAAAGATTACATTTGAAAAATAGAAGAGAATTTACATGAAAGTAAATTAGAAGATTAAAATAAAGTAAGGGATAAAGTAAAGTAAAAAATAAATCCCGTCGGATAAATAAATTAATTCGTTAAGAAGGAAATTGCAAATTAACTCTCGAAGATTCAGACTCTAAATTCGTATTTCTGTACTAAAGAATAAACCGTCAATTCGATTTTTTAAAATAATTTTAAAATTACCAAAGATTTGAAACTACCAACCGTAAATAAATTAGAAACACTAGAGAAGAGCATGATAAATCCATTTTTCGTGATTTTCTAATACCCACGTTACTTCCAAAAGACCAAAAAGAAAGTATTTTAACATCGTTTCGTTAAATCCAAAGTTAAAACCTACTCGGAAATATCAAATATCAGAATCCACGAAATTTCATGGCGATCCAACGACATAGTATTATGACAATATCTTTGAAATGCTTCAGAAACTTACAAAGATGTATTGGGTTATCCGGAAAGTGTCTTTCTTTCGCAAATGTACTTTCTACAACGATGCATCTTCATACAAACGTGAAACCAAGTCTGTGAAATGTCGCGATGTTTATCTCAACAGAAGAGAATGGATCGTACGTAATTCGACAAAATAATATAACTTGTGCGTCTATTATTTCCTCGTAAAACGAAAGAAACATTTCGGACAACCTAATACATATATGTATATATCTTATACCAAAGTCAAATTGAATTAAAAAAAAAAAAAGAAAAAAATTGGCAATGTGTCGAATCTATAAAAGAGTTGTTCTCCTCTAGAACTTCAAAAATGTGATTTATCGTGTTTTCCTGCCGCGAAATTCAAACGTTAGAAATTCAAGAACGTATGTTACAATTAGAAGCGAACAAGGATGAAACGAAACGACGGATGGTCAGAGATTTCCAGAAGCCGAAACGGTAATTGGTACAGAGGTGCGCGATTAACGTCGAACAGAGAGATTGTGAAATTTTCACGCAATCTTGCCGTTGAGTTCGCTGGCAAATTCTATCTCTCTGTCTTTGTCTCGCATCCGTGGCAATTATAATCGGTATTATCAGCATAGAAAGGGGAAACAGCGCGTGTATAAAGCCAAGCGAATGAAAATTTAACGCGCGACGTAAAACGAGACGCGCGGCCATGGATATAACGTGGAATTGCCTTTCGGTCGTTTTCCACGAGATTCCAAGGCTGAATTGAATTTTACTCGCGTTTGGTGGGAGGCAAGTTTACGATCGGCCGCGAGAATACCCTTGAAATATTGGCGTTGAACGTAAAATGCGTTTTCAAAGGGGAAACTTTTTAAGAGTGGTCGATGTTGCGTATTTTGTGACCGCCGTTTCGAAAACAACGACGAAACGAAGGATATAGAGAAGAAGTTTAACATTCCTTTTAATGAAACAAGCATAGAGAATGACGTTATATAGCATTTGGTGCCAGGTATTTAAGGGAAAAATGATACAAACGTTGTTTTATGATTTGTTTGCCAACGGTTATGCATTTATGGGAAATTTATGACATCGTGGATTGTTTTTTTATTATCACGCCGGACGAAAATTGCAATCTGCGGTGGATAGAATCGCTAAAAAGAATCGTAAGATGGGGCTAAGTTAGAAGATTGAATCCTAAAAATAACGAAGAGGTTGTTATATCGTTTTAGAGTCGATGGTTCGATGAAAAGAATCGATATAGCAGCTAATAAAATAGATTGTTCCTTTCGTTTAAGTGGTCTTGTTCTTTTATTACTTTCATCATACTGAACAGATTCTTCGGTCGTCAGTATACTTGCACAGTATTATATTTCATGTCAAACCGTCTGTTATATTTTGAAAACTAATTCCGATCAATTAGATCGATTCTAAAGATCGTCAATTCCGATCGAAATAACCGTAAAAATCTTCAAATTTTCTTCTACGAAAGTTTTCCTTCTTCTCAAAGTATCTACAAAAAGTTTATGAAAAATTCGAAATTCCGTGTCTCGTAACGTTCGATGTACAAATGGAAAATTCGCGTTGTCAAAATATTTTTCTCGCGTAATTTCCTTACTTTCTTTTTTTTTTTTTCTCGTAAAACAGAAGAGCTGAAAAAGGGTCGAAAAGGCAAATGACAAGACGAGTTGCTTCGATCGATAGCCGAATAACAATACGTTTCTCTCTTAAACAATCGGCGGAAGCAAGCGTTGACGGATACACGGATAATCCGGATGAAACACGTTTAATCCGGAATCCTGCTATACCATCCGGCCGATCATTCTCTCCTCTCTCTCTTCTTTCTTCCTATGAAAACCACGGATCCATCCGTTTATCTTTCGGGCAAAGACGAACGTCGCTCGCCTTTCTCGTCCACTTTTTCCTTCTATTTTCTTCTCGCTGTGTCTCGCCCGGGGAAAATGGCACGTCGATCGATCGAACGCATCGAGTTCCGTGAGATAAGGCGAGGAAGGCCACGGTGCATCGATCAACTTGCCGCCTTCCAACGTGTGCGCTTCCACCGTTGCCTTTTTTACCCTAGTTTTCAGCTGGAAACCTTATTTTATTGCCTCTGGCTCTTTTCCCCTATCTCTCGCGTTAGAAGGTTTTCGATTTTAAGAAATCGCGGCTCGAAGATTCCCGTCTTTCGAATAATCTCGCAACAAGCTGACAAACGAACGTACTGGATAGATGAAAGAGATTTGAGATTATGTTTATAAAACTGATAGCACGGTTGTTTCTTTCCCTCTTTTTTTTTTTTTTTTTTGTATATATGTTTTTATGTATGTTCCGGAGTCGAGTTAATTTGAACAATTTTGATTTGGAGAAGTTGAGTCATAGCATCGTACCGACAAAAAGACAGACGTACTGTTAGTGGAAGAAATTTGAAAACGAGCTTATGAGATTGGTGAAAGAACGTAGTTTATAGGTTGTAACGATTGTTTCAAGAAATCGAACATAATCTTTCATCTCCCGCGTTAATGAACAGAAACGTATACTGTCATTGAACGAATTAAAATGTGAATATCAAGCAACGAAGTTCTCGCGAACCGAAATAATAATTTGAAAGGAAGATTAGGTACTCGAGATCTTGTTCAAAATCGAACAACTCCGTGGAAACTAGTTTTACTAGTAAAGAAAATTTGCTAGATTTAAAAGAACGTTTGGTTAGAACAGATAATTAGCGAGCACTTGAGAACGTTCTTCTCGTGTCTGAGCATGCACGGATTAATCTACTGTTCTCGGCATTTGCTGTATGTACAACGACACAACGCTGCTGTGTTAATTCTACGACAATGATAAGAACCGTCATTCTCACTCGACAGATCATCCACACTGTATAGTCAGCAACACGAGTCCCCAACATCCGAAACAAATCCATTAAACTCGCCTCAAGTTCGTTATCTCTCGCGAACACCGTATTTCCACTAATGAATCGTGAAATCGTATCGAATCGAATACATCGATTTCGCTAGAAAAGTGTCTTTCCAATTCGATGCTAGATCCTCCTTGCTTTTAATCAAAGATCGACGAACCTACACAGTGATTCGCTAAAATCTTCCTATATCCTACGGAAAAACGATTTTTAAATATAATTTTAAAATAAAACTCCACGGAATTTCTTTATCAAGTGAATCCGTTGCACGTCAAATCTAAAAACTATCTCGTTATTGCTTTACGATTAATTGTTAAACGCAGTAAAAATTTTATTTCGATCTATTAAATTATATAATTTATATGCGAATAAAAATATTTATCTAAATATAATTATTTCATTTCGATAAAAATAGATTTTCCATATGGTGTACGAAGACTTTTCTAAGCGATTACAAGTACAAACGCGTAAAGAAAACAGCCGTCGTTCTTCCTCTTCGAGAACTCAAACATCACACACCTTTTCCCTCTTTACTACGTGTGTGCTTTTATTATTTCTGATTACTTTTGTTCGTTCGTTCCTCCAGCCCCATTTCGAACAAAAATAAATTACTAGACGACCGTGTTATTTCCAACATATCTCGAGATGTCAGCTTTCCGGAGTGCAGCTCCGCGAGAAGCCTCGAATCTTTGCACTTTTCGCCAGCCATTCTTCTATGTTGATCCTCTTTCGCGGAACTACGTGACGCATAGACAGAACGACGTTTCGACACGGTTCTAACACCGACTTTTCCCTCGTTCCTCCGCAACATCTCGCTGCACCAATCCTTTTCATTCTCTGCACGCTTCTACGATCTTCTCGTGGCTGCGTCCGCGTGAAAGGAGACGAGTTAAAGCAGAAAACATTTGGCTACACTTGAAACGATAACAAGCCCGTGCTAAAGCTCTCTTTTTGGTTTAATCGCTTCTTTTTTTACAGTTCGTTTAATTGATGTTAGCATTTTAGTGGGACACGGATTTTTCGTTCCAATTCTCTTTTTTATTTCTGTATCGTTTTTTAAAATTGATATTTTTTGTTCTGTGTAACTTGGAATTTTGAGATGAATAGTTTTAATTGGCCTTTTTAGGTCGAGCACTTTTTACTTGATGCGTTGGATAAACTTCTTCTAAATTGATCGGTCCGAATAGATTTTTTTAATTGGTTCTGTCAGGTTGATTTCTTTCATTGTTCCATGTAAATTGATTCCTTTATATCAATTCTTTCACATTCAATTCGTTAAATTCATCTCTTTCAAATTAGTCTTTTCGGATACGTCTTTTAATTCGCTCTTTTACCTTCTTCTTCTCTTTAAGTAGCATTTTTCATATTCCATTTTAATCCAATTCTTCGAATTGATTACTTTAACTCCGTATTTTTAGACACGCTATGTCAACTTTATTTTCTTATATTCGTCCCTGTTTGCGTTAAAACAAGATCCTCGATCCGATGATCGTTCAAAAAGATTCCTCCCTTGTGTCGATCTACTCGTTCGTATTACAAAACGGAGGACACTTGATCGATTAACGGTGCAAGGAGATCTTTCCATAGTCTATCGGCAACATCACGCTTAACTATGAATATATCTTCAGCTACTAAAATAGAAAATTCGAACAATCTGTCGAGGTAAACAAGAACAGGAAACTCGAAAGATATCTTTCGCTTAGTTTCTTCGATAAATTATTCACTCTCGTCTTCCTGAAACGCGAACGAGGTCCACAGTACGAACAATTTTCGTCGAGGAACCGCATCTAGCAAGCTCCACATCTCCCACAGGGGAGAATCAAAGCCACGAAATATCGTATTCTCTTTATTCTCGAGTCCCGTGACTACATCATTGCCCGACATCATCTCTTATCTCTCTCTCTCTCTCTCTCTCTCTCTCTTTTTCTCTTTCTCACTTTCTCACGCATCGACTCCTCTCGTTTCTCTCTGTTCCTTAAGTATCTCGCGACAGAAAAAAAAGATAAGAAAAGAAAAAGAACACTCCAACTCTCTCTCTCTCTATCTCTTATCTTCCGGTCCGTTCTCCCTTGATTTGCTCGTTTTTTCTTTATCCCTTTAATGATCGTTTTTACGTTCACCCTTACTTATATTTCTTCGTTAATTCGCGTGTATTATTTTTGTAAATCGAGGGTGTACTCCAGCCATTTGTATATTTCTCTATACGTTATTTTCGTACCTTTTTTGTGTTTTCCTTCCTCGTCGATCTTTCGCAACCACCATTTTTCTTTTCCAACGCATGCTAGCGTATAGTAGTTCTAGGATTAAATTAATCGAATAAACTTTTTTCTCATCGATTTAGATTTATTTAATTGATTCGACGATCGTCGAGGAATTCATTCTGATTAAATCGAATTCGGATTTTCGAAGAATTCGTGGTTATTTATTTCGAAAATTATCTGAACGTGATTGTTTGATAACGAATTTTATTGAAGTTCCAACGTAATGGAAGTTTATTTATTTCCTTTGTTCTATTCTTTTCTCTCTCTTTTTTTTTTTGTCTTTTCTAAGATTTAATCGAAAGGCTAATAAAAATCATGAAGTAATCCTCGTACGATCGATAGACGACGTATTAATCAAAGGTTTTTCTTAATCAGTTTTTCCAGGTAGCTTCTATGTAGCGGTGTATTATTAACCACGCACAATTATTTCGAATACGTTCGAGCGAACGGTTTATTATGTATCATGATCACTGTCGAGATTACTTTTCCTCTTTTGAAGCTGTATTTCAGATCCGGCGATACGCGTCGAGCGTGATTAGCTTTAAAGAAACAGACGAGAAGAGAGACATTGACAGTCACGTAGAAAGTAATCAGGAAGTTGGATTCAGGGTGGTTTGCGTTTTCTTATTATTTAAATTGAAAAAAGCGCACACGTAATTTTCCCTATGCCATATTGGTAAAGAGATGCGCGTAACTAATTCAAAAGATAGAGCTATTTGAAATCAACGTTAATATATGATACGTGAATTCATCTTTTATTTAATTTATTAATTTTTTTTATTCGTTAAAATTATACGTAAATGTTCTCTATAACGTAGAATCGGTTTTAATTCCATCTATAAGTGTCGTACGATAATTAATCGTTTAAAACGGATACCTAAAACGTTTATGCTTATATTAACGATATATCAAATGTCAGTCAAATCTTATTTCTTCTTGCAAGTTTTAATTTGCACTTTTATTTTTCCACTTACGTAAGAAATTAACAAGTTTTCGTATATTCGGACAAACCTTATGAACGGAGTAAAAAATCTTAAAAGTAGACGAAGACCTTCAGCAGCAGCGAATAATCGAAAGTAATCAAACCTCGATCGACGTTCATTATCTAATACGTAATTAAATCTTTCAGGATGCATTAATTCAAAGGCGTATCCACAAAACGCAGACCGCCCACATTTCCCACTAACGAATTACCTTCTTACGCTTTCAGTATTCACCATTCGATATTAATTAAGTAAATGATCGATCGCCTATTATTTTATCTTCATCGGGCCTGAATCGAGCACCTCCAATTAAATTAGCGTTGCAGAAATGTCTATGCTACGATTTCTACAATTTTATTCATTACGCGGATCGCTGAAATATTTCTTAGATTATCAGATTATTAGCTTCTTGATATTTCGATCTGTCGTTTATTATTCGCTGACATAAATTTATAACAATTATATTCTGCATTTTTTTATGGAATTAATTCGATCTGATTATTGTACAATTAATATCATTTATATTTGGATGTACTCGATCGAGGGTAAGAAATGTATAGAGTGATTCTCAATTGTGCGTTAATATTTCCAAGTGAAAATATAGGGAAAAAAATGAAGAAAGAATGTTCCACAACCGTAGGTTCTTTCAATATTATTTCAATTTTTTTCGTTTAATAAGAGAGGACCTGCGTGTGTGTGACATTTTTTCTTCCTTTTATACCGCAGATTTACTCTGTGAACTGTTTACGCGCAATTAAGGATTACTCTCTTACATACAGGATGAGTCAAAAAAGATGATACTCTGAATCCATTAAAACATTCATCCGAATCATTTTTAAATTAACCAAATAATTATTACATCGTTGAAAAACCAGATAATTCAGAGGTAACTGCAAACGTATAGAATAGAATCACTCCATCTTTTTTCAATTCTGCCAAATTTTGACCCAACCTGTATAAAAAAAAAAAAACGATTAACAACATACAAGGTATTTCTTAATACGTGAGAAGCTTTACGCAAACTAAAAAAAGCATTTTTTCACATATTCTCGTGTACATCGCCGCCATTTAAAACCCCACGAGTATGGTGTTTATACCGCTTTTCCACGTACTTCAAAGAAAGATTCTAGGGCTAATTTCATTATTGTGCTCTAAAAATGACTATCATCGCTTTGACAGAGAAAACAAAAGAGAAATCAAGAGACAACGTAGAATATTTTAAGCACAATCTCTCCCCTAATCTCCGTCATCATTCTGTGATCTATTACGTATGAAGAGACACCTTGTACAGAGCAACAATTTTCGAAATTTTAACGCACCAACGCTTGACTTGAATGCAACTTACGCTGTGCACTCTTTCTCTTGTCTGTTCTATGTGTTCTTTTCTTTACGCCACATTCGACCACCACCTTCTTCGCCAACCACCAACCGTCACCAACCAACCACTAAATATATATATATATGTCGACCATTCGAAACAAAAAAAAAAAAAAATACCATGAAACAAACTTCGTACAAAAATACTCTACGATTCGAATTCGAATCTCCTCCATTGGACTGTTCGACTGACCAACTAAAAAAAAAAAACCATGAAAAATATACATCTCCGCCTCTCTCTATCTCTTCTCTTCGGCCGCATTGACGCTGCTCTCACATTGTTGGTTACTTCTGTCCTTTTACTTACGTCCACGCTCACCATCGGTAAAACGAACATGGTCACCATGGCCGCCATGGTAACCCGACGGTCTGGTCCGAATACGACCCCACCTACCATCGCGTACGGTGAGTTGTTTTCTGTTGAAAGTGCGCATAAATCTCGATCGTCGAGGATCCGTATGCTTGCGAGGACGGTATCCCGTGATTTTGATCCTTGGATCGCTCAAAATCCAAAATTCGTACGTCGATTATGTACCAATAGAATTTCTAAATTACACGTAGTAAATCGATGCGAATATTGAGAGTGAAACATGGAAATCTTAGTAGTTGGGAAAATCTAGAAATCACAGAATGGTTAAAGGCGAAGGGTTGTATTTCGAAATTATGGAATTTTATCTGAAACTGAAGTTAAATCGGTTCGAAAATTTCGAGTTGATTGGATTATTGGACAGGTGATTGGATATTCTGTTCGCTGATTATTAAAGGACGCGATAAGGGCGACGAGATATTTCGTCTGCGTAAAGTTGTAACTGCGTTTATTAACGAATGGATGAAGCACGGGATAAGTCTTCTTGGCCGAGATCCTCGACGACCAAGCAATGATATAGGAACACGTCCAACGCCCAATGGTTCCCCGTCGAGCGACTCGACGAGTTTCCGGGCTGGATAATTGAATCACGAGTCACTCGACGGAATCACGCGCCATTGGGTTCGTGAAGCTTCCTACTGTTGATAAGCGAATCCGCGTGAGAGGGCATCGACGAAATCGAGTTCCATAGGCGTCGCAACCTTACGAAGAAAAATAAGCCGACAGGGTGAAGGGGATTCGCGGAGAATATTTGATTGTGGCGGCGCCTATGCATCGAAAGACACGGAGATCCATCAACATATGACAAAATAGACGCTTGGACCTGTATTCAAAACGATCATTCTCACCGACCTTCGACCCTTCGAGCTGAAATCTGTTAATGTATTCGAACTTTAATCCAAAGTAAAATTAAATCAAATAAATTACAAATTAAATTAAAGATGGGTAAAATTGAAGAAAAATCACCTGACAGAAACTCATTGCTCGGTTTGGCTTTTTATTCTATTCTTCTTCTTTTTTTTTTTTTTTTTTTTTAGTACTTACTAAAACCAGAATCCTTTAAATATTCAGAATGTTTTTACAAGTGTTGCGAGAAGATCAGTTTCGAAATTTGCTCTTTGCTAGTAGGCGAGAGTGATGTATTTTGTCAGCTCGAAGAGTGAAATATGCCTCTTAGAAACGCTTCTAAAACAGTGATATAGAGCACTAGTGGCCCGTGCAATATGTTTTGAGCACAGATCTGCTTGAGACCGAACGGTTCCTTCCCCAATTCGTCGGGTCTTCTATTGGATCGCGCAGATATCGTGCGTCATCCTTTGAAACGCCGTCGATACTCCCCACGGACGATGGATCTCCGTCTCTGGGACTCGGTGCCAAACTCGAACACCCTGTGATAAATGTTAGCTCGGTAGTAGACTGTCGCAATGGCGTCGTCAAAAGGAATCGTCAACGAGCCGAGAGTACAGAAAAGTCTATACCGTTTCAAGAAAGTAAACCCTCATGCCTGGAAGTTGCAAGATGGATCATGAAACGTTAATACGCGAGCGTTTTAAAAATTATTTTCCAAGTTGAAATATATTCGACTTTATGGGGATTGGTAATGAAATTTATTGATAAATGTGGAAATATTAAGTTTGTATAATATTAGTTTGGTGTCGTTTTAAACAAAATGTATATTTCGTTCATGGATCATGTAGCCTAAAACTACTTGGAAATATCAGAATTCTTTTTTTTTTTTTTGTTATATCTTAAAACAATTGTCACAGAAGAATTTGTTATTATTTTTAACAAAACGATTTGACAAAACAATTTAAAAAAGTGCAGCACGGACAGAGATTTGTTTCATGCGAATATTATAACAAATACTTCGGATGTTTTATAGATTTTTAACGTTGCGTACATTCTTATGCTCTTTGCGTCTTAACGTTTACGCCATAGATACATAGAACTGTGCAATTTAATTCTGTTTATGAATAGAAACAATAAGTTTTATCGATTTATTAATCAGTCAAAATAACCTGACTAGTCATTTTCTACCGTTAACTGTTAACAAAGTAATCTCTGTAAATGGTATTTCTTTAAAGATTTCATAAAAATGAGAAAATATTGGGAATGGATCTAATTAGATATAAAAGACACCAAACTAAGTCACGCGTGTAATGTTAACGTAAAAATTGCGAAATCGTAAAAATTGACGAATATTCGATGGTAATGACCATTGCGACAGACCACGAGTGCATAATCATGCGCTGACACGTAAATGTCTAGAGAGCAAAGGCTTGATCTGTTGTATAAATTAGTAGTGACGTACGTCGTTGTATGTGCCGCATCGTCCTTCTCAGTGAAAGCCGCAGGATGTAAAGGATGATCGATAAATGTCTGCTCCCCTCAGTCAGAGACCCACTGAAATCTCTTCGTCGTGCGCTCTTCTCCCTGGAAGAATGCTTCAGACGTCGTACAAATGACAAAAAAAAAAAAAGAAAAAAAAGATAGAAAGAAAGAAAAGAAAAGAAATGAAAACCACCATGGTTAGGATAGCTCCTTATAGAGGAGAGATCGTTCTTCCTAGGCTCTCTGTGAAGTCCATCCCCTTTTATTCTAATTTCTTGAATATCCTTCTCCACCCCTGCTTTCGATATTTTCTTATCACCGCAAATGCGAAAGCATACGAGAATACATCGTTGAAGGTCGCTTCAGTCGTTGCTATTGATCAGGCAAGTTGAAAAAACATTTCTCGTTCTTTTTAACTTCGACGATATTTTCTTTTTTTATTGGAAAAGATGAGAAGATGCATACTGTTGACCAAGCTTTTCAAATTACTAACGCTTTTCGTAGAAATTATTCAGCGAAATTTCGTTTCGATAGATAGTCAACTGATAGTTCTATTGTCCTAGGTAGCAAAATTCTTTGCTAAATTTTGGATTAAAAGGTACAAAGACATTTGGAAAATTCTTTCGAGGCAAAGACGAAGATCGTTATTGAGACTCGTAACGTTAGTTTCAAAGGCAAGCGTGGCGTGAGCAAGCGATAGTTATTTCCAAGGAACAATAAAATCAGCATTTATAATTGGAGACGCGATTCGAAATATTTGGTCAATGGTGTACGTTGTAATATAATATGTATATTGGAAGAAATTTGAAGAATTCTCGGGTAAGACGATTATCTTCTATCTACGTTCATAAACGACACACAGACAAGGGATTATATTTCCCAATATCATTTTTAACGAAGCTTGTTTTAGTTAACATGTAGAGAACCAGTGTTCAATTTGCACATTGAAACCAACAAGACAAATGTGTACACTCCATACAGTCCAGAATATCGATCGTACTTTTAAAACTTCTCGAGCTCGAACGTTATCTAACCTAACCTAACAGAGTAAAGTGACCGAAGTAAAATAAATTCCACATTTCTTTTTATTTGCCTCTATTTTATTTTCTCTAATATCTTTTTTATCGGCACATGTTCGCGCAGTTCTAAATAAACGGAATAGACGACGAAGATTCTCGATTCATGCTGACGTTTCGTGCCACGCTTTTACGCGGAAATGGACGTCGCAGGATATTCCAGAAATGTTTTCTTCCTGCCATCTCAGCAGAACGTTCGCAAAAAGCTTTTCCATGCAGCGCAGCCGCGCGATTGCGGATTACGAGAAATTAAAACGAATCCGCAGTTGGCCTGGCGAAATTGAACCTTGTTCAATGTTCGACCCGAACACGCTACCAAAATTCACATAGTTGACATCGTTAAACGATGTTACCAAAAGAATTAAGAATATTCGATTGTTATTAAGAAAAGCAAAAAAGAGATAAATTATTTCATAGCTTAAAGTTGAATAATACAAAGGAAGATAATTTGTAAATTACGAAACAAGAATTTTCCATTCGATAATTCAAAAATGAAAAACGGATAGAGTCAGTAGAATCTCCTAATTCGCCAATTATCTCATCAACAAGAACGAATCTCTTGTTTTCCTATATAAGTGACAAAATTACCCGATTTGCTGTAGCGTCACAAGCCCCGACATCCGCAAATTTAACTCGCGAATGCTTAGTGAAGCGGAAACACAGCGACAGCGGAACGATATTTTCACGTATGTCGATTCATGTGAAATTGTTTTTTTATAGAACGAACAAGCTAAATCTTAGAGACTTCTTACTTACTAATATATACATACGTATACATATTATTTGTTTCTTTCGGTCTTCTAAAACGAACAAAAAAGAGTAAACGTCTGTTTCTTTTTATTTTTCCTTTTTTTCTTCAAAAAAAAAAAAAAAATATCTACTGACGATGAATGAGATTCCTTTCAAATAACATACGATGAAATTGCAAAGAAAGAATTTACGAACTATTTGTAACTTTTCAAAAAATATCGAAAATGTAAAGAATAGTATAATATTCGTCAAATCAAAGATTACAAAGAAATTATTTGATACCATTCGATATAATGTAATTCTTCAATTTGAGTCTTAAACACTGTACCGCGATATCGAAAAGAGACCTCCATTTTGTATTGACGTGAACTCAAGATGGCCGACCCTTACGCTATTCGATACCTTATTTAGTCGATTATCCGTAGTCTGCTTCTTAACCCGTAACTGTGCGCCTAGAATTTTACGAGCGATTTCACGCCGAAACCTCTTTGCGACTGGCTTAATTTAATGGTCACTCCTCAATAACTAACCAGTGATTCTCAGTCGAAAAACTTTCAGTCTTCAAGCCAAACTTTCAACATCAAAAAACCAAACCACGCAATCGATTAGCAAGATATTCGATTAAAACAAATTTAATAATTCCAAACCATTCAGTTCTCTAACCATCGCACTCCCTTTACAATTTTGAAACACTCGAAGCTTAGAATCAAACGAAATTTCGTTGCTTTCAAATTCTAACATTTGAATACAACGACTAAAGTTCTACCACACGGATACGGGTTAAAGACTAGAAAAACATCGAGCATAAAGATGCGACCGAGCACGCATATACACAACTACGCTCTAAATAACACAAAACGAAAGAAAAAAAAAAAAAAAGAAAAGAAAGAAAGAAAGAGAAAATGCGAACGAGCAAGTAGGCAAGTAGCGACGAACATACGAAACGGCGACTGGTAAAAGCACCCGTAGTTGACCGATGGTGCGTACGTTTACCCGCGCTCAAAGCCTGCATGTGCATGTGTTGATCTCTTTCTCTTGCATTGGCCGTGTCTTTTTTTCGCGTAACTCAGGAAAACCTATGGTTTATGTAGCCATTGGCCTGCATGTTAGTAGTCGCTGTTTATTACGATGTACATACGCTCGTATTTCGCACACCGGCTTCCGTTTTGTAACACGTGCACGCGCGCGCGCCCATATGTAGCTGCGTGCATTTATTATATGCAATGAGCTTGTGCTATTATCCTCGTGCACTCTCTCTCTATTTTTACGCATATAATATATATATACATATGCGTATGTATATTTACATACATATATATTATATTTCGATATACGATTACGATTCGAAGGATTTCTTTATATTTTTTCACTTCTTGGTCACCAATCTGTTAGTTCCGGTATAAAAACTGGAATAAAATGGACAGAACTTCGATAGACTCGTGTGAACTTTGAACGAGAACGTACACGACAAACGATTCGCTCGGAAAGCGAGAGAATCACGAAGAATCGCTTCTGCGCATGCGCCAGAGCGATTGGCCGCGAGACGCGCGAAATTCGAAACGGTGAAACAATTCTGTTGATTAATATATTGTCTTTTTTTTTCACGTGTAGTTCTACTTTTTTTTTCTCGTCGCTTTTCGTTTGCATAGAGCTCGATGAGTATTTACGTTGAGTATTTCTGTTCGTTTATCGTTCAGTTCGCTGGTCAGAGACGAATAGAAGATTTCGATAATCCGTGAAAGAAAGATAATTGTGACGATTCAATATATATCGATGATTTCCGGTATACGCGAGTGAGTCCGGAATAAAGAAATTTTCCAATGAATCTGTCCGATAAAAAGAAGTTAATACGTGTAGTTTTATGCAAATAATAAATTCTTATCTAGACCTAAAAAAAAAAAAAAAAAAACAGATGAGCAAAATATGGTACACCGAGACTAATATGCACTCGCTCGTCGCGTGCACCGAGTTCTTTTGGCTGTAGTTTGCCGTTGTTGTTTGCCGTGAGACCCAAAAATAACGAGTGACATTTTTCCATTTTTTTTTCCTTTAATTTTTTTTCAATAACATAATCACCGGATAAGCTGTTGTATGAATAATGTAGTGAAAAGCCGAATTTCGAATTACTTCGCGACGAAAGTCGCGGGGCGAATTCGTGATCGAGATCTCGCGAAGGCAAATCAAAATCCACGATCGTTCATCTATATTTTCAGCTTCACGTAAAATTGCTAATGTCCATTTCCTTCACTATTTTTTTTTCTTTCTTTTTACTCTTTTTTTTCTTTTTTCTTTACGCAGCTACTCGTAGGTAATACATAGGTATCGTCATATTTATTAATTCGAAAATAACTGCTGTTTGCGAGTATGTAATTACGCAAGTTGATCGCTAGTGAAATTATGCTAGAAGCTCACTAGACACTAGTAACTTTAGCGCCAGATTCTATTCGTTAGCATCGTGCCTTCGCGACTTCGCGGATCACTGAGAATGAATCAGCTAAATTATCGAATTGTCCTAACTGAATTTTGTCGCTTTTCTAGGTGCAGCAGCCAATCTACGCAAGGAGGTTATCAGAAACAAGATCAGAGCCATTGGCAAGATGGCGCGCGTTTTCTCCGTCCTCAGGTCAGCGAACAAATTTAATTAATAACAGTTCAACTTGACTATTCGAACAGCTCCGATTACATTTCTATCGATAAAAATACATCTCATAAGTGCAACGAGAAAATATCATCTTTAACCGATGATATATTAGAGTTACAGCAGAAACAGGTAGTGTTTAAAATTAAAAATTAAAGATACATCGTTATTATTTTAATAGTTGCACACGAGTCTTTGCAACTGGTCAAATATTTTTCGGAATGAATTAAGAAGAAAAAACAATAACGAGAAATTTCATGCTTCGAATTTACATACATGCATCGACTAAAAAAAAAAAGAAGATGAAAAAACACAAAATCCTCGAAATACACAGTCGTACACTGCACACGACTGGCAGAGACAAAGCACAGTTGATAGAAGTCGAAATACAGAGACTCGGAGCAGAATTTTCCTATAAAAACACTAGCATAACGGAGAGAAGCGTTAAAAACTTTCCAGATCGCATCTGTAGCTCAACGCATCAACCATAAAAATTGCACACAACCGAAAGTTTCATTGAAAAACGAAGAAGATGATGTGGCACCGCCGCAAGCCATTTTCTGGTAGCGACTTATTCGGTTGATGGAACGATTATGCCTCGACTGAGCCGATAGAACTGCTTAACGTTGCGAGAAGTCGATCCAAGTTTCACGGTCGATCGGTGATCGCGCGTGAAACGCGCATATTTCACGAGAACAATCCTGTGTTCGTATCGTTGTTAATCGGCTTTGGCTCGAAGACTTCGAGGAAATGAAAAATGAAAGATAAATCGACATAAAAATTCCGCTATACCGTTCTGCTCGAACTCAACTTTCGCAAATTTTAATGCTTCTGGCTAAACGATTAACGCGAATTCGAACGCGTTTATTGAGAACAGTTAATCAAAAGAGAAATTGATTACCATTACTTTCACATCTTTTGTCTCCTTTTTCCTTTTCTGTTTCCATGCGATGCTAATCCTTGTCAATTGGTTCGTCTTTCAGAGAGGAGAGCGAGAGCGTGTTGCAGCTGAAAGGTTTAACGCCGACTGGCGCTTTACCTCTTGGTGCGTTATCAGGTGGAAAGACGTCCCTAAAGAACGGTGAGTTTCGTTTCTGATCAAGTACATGTAAATAGAACGATCTTTTGCAGCAGCTGATCTAATGGTAAACGATATTTTTCTAATAGATTCAGGAAGAATACATTAATCCCTACTTTATTGTAATGTATCATCTACGATGTTGTTGTCATCTTGTAGTACATGGTACATAATCGTATTTATAACGTGCAATTAGTACGGATAGTCAAGGATGCTTGATACACTTAGTGGACATAGTCAAAGTACACAGTCTCGTAATACATAGTCACATTTACGGCTCATGGACCAAACAGTGAACTACTAATTCTAAAATGTTGAACCGGTAGCAGAGCTTGATAATGCATAGTTCGGTACCAGTTATTAGGTCGTCCGAAAAGTTTCTTTCGTTTATAAGGAAATAACGGATGCACAACATTTTTCATTTCATATTATTTTATCGAATTACGTATGATTCATTTTCTTCTATCAATATAAAGGTCACAACGTTCGATAAATTAGGTTTCATATTTGTATAAAGATGCGTTGTTGTAAAAGTCTACGAAAGAAAGACACTTTTCGGACAACGTCGTACTTTTAACGACTAACAAGAATCGTTAATCAAAGATCATAATTAACGATCGAAAGAAACGATCATCCAGTAGATTAGAATTTCTCTGACAAAAGAATTTCACTCCAGTTTCCCCTCATCGAAATTTTAACAAACACCACCGCGATCTTCCCCTCATCGAACTTCCCCTTCTTTCTTGCGTTATTCATACTCCACCCTTGAAACGTTCCGCTCGAATAGCGGTTGATGACGACTCGTGAAATTATTGTTGACAGCTCTGCAAGGTTTCTCGCCGAACCACAAAATCACCTCGTTCGCCGAGGCGAAAGGTTTGGACGCCATAAACGAAAGGATGCCGCCAAGAAAGGACGCCCCGCCCACGCCGGTAAACGAGGAGAAGCCCGTGATAAAGCCGCCGGCTCCTGCGGCAGACAAGCGAGACCACAACACACCGCAACCGCAATCGTGAGCCTCACACTCGTCCAATCAAGGTACACATCACACCCACGTGGATGATCCTGACAGGGAGAGCGTTTTTATTCTCTCTCGTTTGATTTCTATCTTTGCTCTTTTGAAACTTGGATTCTCGATCCTTTGGTCCTGTTGATATATATATATATATATATATATACATATACATATACATATATATATATATATATAGGTACGAATCATGATATAGCAAGGTTGTAAAGGCTTCACAGCTAGTTAAGAATTAAATACGTACTATTGGATATTCACAGGTCCGGGTCTATCGAAGTTCGTTGAAGAAAGCTGTGTGCCATAAGAATGATAATATAGAGAAAGTTATTAACGCGTGTAAACTTAATATATTTTAAGGAGAATAAAGTAGATGTTGAGAAATCGTTTATTAGTTGTAAAACAGCAAATCTAGCATAATCGATGAACACTGTAGTCAATGTTGAGATATATATATCTAGAGAAAATGGAAAAAGCTAAATATGTTTTGGATGCGAATCTACAATTATATAAAGGATTGGCAAAATTTCTTTACAAAATTAAAAGTTCATCGTCTATCTGTAGTGAATTATGAAAAAGTAGAATGACTGTCTCATACGCAGTTAGTATTCTCGATAATATTCAGATTATTAATCCCCAATTCCGATTCTCCTATCACATCTGCTATTTGTTCATTCTACGCATATTTCACCATAATGCTGTATTATAAGATTTGATAGAATCTATGTTTAAATACACTGAGATTTTGTAAAATTTGTAGAATTTATCAGATTTATAAAATTTACTATAATAGCATTTATAATATAGTTATCATATACAGGGTGCGGCCGAATAACACATAAAAGTGTGCAGGACGTGATTCCTTGTAGAAGAATAAGAACAAAGTATAGAATAGAACTTTTTCTTTCTCGGTTTGCTTTACGAGAGAATCGAGTTTGAAAATTTATCAAGTATATGTTGAACATGGCTAATCCCTCACTGGACATGATTAAATAACCGACAGGAGGTCGTTTTACGTGTAAAACTAAGAGGGAAAAAAAAAGCAGAATAAAATTTATTCTCAGACAAAGAGATAAATATGAAAATTTATCATACGCGTATAAATACTAGATCGATTCTTAATCAAACATGTTCGAACTCTATTTTCCTGAAAATGAAGCCTTAAAGTGAAAAATATTATTTTTTACTTTTACTTTCACGATGACCTTCTATTGATTGTGTACTCATTGCTTACTCGGTCGGTAATTAGCTATGTTCAAACGTATTTGCTACATTTTCAAACTCGATTTTCTCAAAAACTAAGCCGAAAATGAGAAACTTCTATTCTATATTATTTTCTTATTTTTCCATAAGGAATCGCGTCGTGCCCGTTTTTACGTATTATTCGGTCGGATTCTCTATAACAGCTTTATAATATACACGCAATTTACGACTTCGCTGTAACTATCTTGAATCGTACTGTAGCAAAATTCACAGGATCCACGAGGAAGATCGGCAAGCGATTGTCGTTGAATGTGTCGAAAACGATAACTCGTTCGCCGATCGATCGGATCGAGCATTCGAAGGATATAAAGGAACGAAAGGAGCGACTAAAAATGTATATTACGATCATTATTATGATCAATAAAAGAACTTCAGTAGTATCTTGCTCAGGCGTTTGAAAGTTTGTTTTGTTGGAAAGAGTTGATGATATCGAAGAATGAACGTAAGAAGTTCCACGAGTGAATGTGTATCGAAAACTGTAACGAGAACAGCTCGATAATTGTACACCGATTAACTCATCACGCACGATACGCACCTTCAGACATATGTAACATATATATATATATATCTGACTTGTCTGTTCTCACCCTTTGTCGCGTGGTTGATTAACTTTGACACGTGGGTCACGGGGTCACAACTAACCTGGAAAAGGTAGTACCATTGGCGACACGTGGATTCACAGCTTCCTGTTGCGTGTTGCACGAGTATCGACCCGTTGAGAACACTTTGTTGGCCGAATCGTTCTTCCTGATGAACATCGTCCCTCGTTAACGCGCTGTTGATGTTTCGATATTCATCCCTCGACAATATTTTTTTAATCCTTTCGATGCTGTGAGAACAGAATTTTTAGTAGTTCAGAGAAATTTTTGAAGGATTAACGACTTTAAATTTGTCAATGAATTTCCTAAGAAACGAAAATTCAGAATTTTTATCAATTTGCCGAAAGATTCGGAATTTAGCGTTTCTATAAATTTCGTAAGAAATTCAAGTTTAACATTTTTACAAATATCTGGAAGGCTCGATATTCAGAATTTTTAGAAATACTCTCTTGATATAATTATTATTTGTTCTTATATTGTAGAATAAATAGTCGCGATTTATTGTAATATTCCTTTAGCAGCGAAAGGAATAATATCTTTCAAATTTTTTCTTATGTTTATGCTGAGTTAATAACGTTTAATTGGTTGAGTTTCGAGAATTAAATTACAATTGGTAATAAAAATATCGTTGACGTTGTAATTAATGGGAACTGTGTAGGAGCGGGTTGTTCCTCGTTAGAAATACAAATTAGTATATCAGGAGCAGACGAGGCTGCAGCTCTCACTCCTCGAATTACAAACTCCGCCAAACTTGCTAACATTTATCAAAGTTTGAGCGATATTGTCTTCACTGTAACTGTCCGCTGCTAAACGAAATTAGAGACAAGTAGTTGCGGCCGTTTATTGTCAGCCCTTTGAACCACTGAAAACAATCAGTAGCATTTGACGGCTATTAACAGCCACAAAGCTGCTAATAAGATTATCGTCGCAACGAAAGGATTAAGAATGACGAATCCCTTGAAAAAAGACACGATATTAATCAAATATATTTTTCACTAATAAAAACGAAACATTACATAACTTATTCGTTGATTTCCCTTTGTCAATCTTTTGGCGATTAAAAATTTGAAAAGAGTATAAAAGGAAGAAATAAAAGAATATTTAAAGAGGAAATATGCTGTTTTATTATTTTTCTTTTTTAGCCATAATGGTTCAAAATTATACAAATTATAATACAGGAATAAAAAAAAAAAAGGTAAAATTTACAAACGTAACCTAAATTTTGATTATTTTTCTTTTTTTACGTACGATGGCTTAGGTAAAATTGAAATAAGAAAATTATTAGAAAAATATAAAAATATTGAAATTATACACAAGGTAGAAACTTTCATTTTCGATCATGTTTTTTTATCATTTTTAATTAACTTACTATACAAGTATTAACAGCAGTAAATCGAAGGATTTGTCTGAAATAGGTGGTTCCCTCGAGCAAAATTCACCGCATGCTAAACGTCAAGGCTGCAGAGTCGTAGAAGGGAGATCGATAGACTCGCACAAACTACGCGCACGTTTATTTCTCCGTGTTCCCCAAAGTAGATCTTAAACATCAGCGATGCTTCTCCATTGGATAAATGTTCGCTAGATCCTTGCAGCAACCACTTGGAAACGCTAGTTTCCAGAAATTTGGATCCTTTGGGGAAACCGGACATCGGACGAACCCTTTGCAATTCTCACGATTCCATAAACTTTGCTTCAAATTAATTCACGGATTCGTACCTTATTTGAAAGTCGAAGATTCTGGTTCTTAAAAAATTAAATATACAATAAAAATACATTCTTCTCAAATCAATAAAATACAATAAAAATCTATCGATTAATATTAATTTTGTCTTCTTTTTACTATCGTACTTGTTACATCTGATTTCTCATTCTGTACTTATTGGTCATGTATTTTCGTATCGTCTCATGTATTTATCCTCTTTTAGAATTCGTCCTAAAGAAATTCATATTATAAAAAGAAATGGGAATAGCGTTCACATTCCCCTGTTAGAGAAGATATCTATTATCATTCAACGTTTGTTTCATCTTACTCTTTATACAAAAAAACATCATCGCTTACGATAATACATACACCAGATACGTAAACTTGTCACTCATACACGTCAAGCATACTTAAAATTTAAATTTACCCCATTCTTATTCGCTCAAAAAATATTATTTCACGAAACGTAGGAACAGCAAGCAAACCAAATTTACGATCTTCCTGGCAATCGCAAAGAAATTCGATATGAAATTAAACAAAAGAAAAGTCAGATAGATAAAAAAAGACAGCAAGTTAAAACCAGACAAAATTTTTTAACTTCCCAAATCTTCGACTTCTACCCTCAACCTTCGCTCTAAGGCCGGGTGCAGACGGAAGACTTTTCGGCGCTGCGTCATACGTTTTTCATTATTTTCTCGGTTGAAAACAACGTATATCGTACGACACAATCGTTGGGAGAGCAGAGAAACAAAGTTCTTCTGCCTCACAAAAGAAACATTCGCGTACTTGCAATCCGCTGTCGCTACGACGATTTAACCACTCGTCTGCATCGGGTCTTACGTCCACGATACGTCAACGATAAACGCCAAACGCAAACTCGAATCTAACATGCAAAATATTCAGCAATATGCGTAAACGATGTTCAGGAAGAACACGGCCGGCAAAGCATGATGGAACGAAGACGAGGCCAGCGTTGAACGTTTTTCAGGTGGCAAGGATGGGTGTTAAGGTCCCAGTGCTGTCGTCGCCACCGTCGAAAAATCCAAACCATCGCTCGTCTCTCACCCCCGGTTGTTATCGCCAGCGTGCCGTTCGTCGAGTCAAGAAGGTGTCATCGCAACGAGGAACGAGAGTCGCACCACGGCCAACCACGAGATGCGAGTGTCAGAGATGGAGTTCGAGAAGAGGAAGCAACCCATCAGGGGAACAACGAGCGTCGTCGTCGTCGTCGTCGCGTATGTTGCTCGCGTCTCGGCAGCCGTTGCTGCGACAGATGTTCCGCACGACGTTTGAGATACTCGACGACGAGTCGTTTGGTTCCGTTCTGTTGTTCGCGGCCGAAACGTGCCGGAATATTCGCCTCGCGAGAGGAGTTGCGCGCCCACCGTGCACTCGTCCCTTTTGTCCTCTTCCTCCCTGAGGACGACGACTCGTACGACCTCCTTCTGCCGCTCTACGAGCCGTGGTCGCGTTGGATCACCACTTAAAAGTCGTCTTGTAGCGTCAGAGCGAGCAGGACGCGTACGAAGGTTCGTTCTCAGGAAGGCAGAAGTTGCGAATAGATCTCCGTGTGTACGCGCGTGCTGAATCGCGAAGAACAAAGCTTAAACGAGATTGGATGATCGTACGGAGTTATATATAGAGTACCGATGATCGTAAGATAAACGACGCGAGGGTAGGCTAACGAAGGGTAGCGAGAATCGTATGCGTTCGTTTGGAAGTCGGGGAAAGAAGGGACGCGCGTAGACACGGAACAGGGGCAAAGGAGAAAGAGCATCGCGCTGTAGGTTTTTCCGATCCTTTTTTATCGGAGACGCTGGATGGACGGCGTACGTAGAGAAGTTGGCGTGGTAGTTGGTTGGAAAGTTGATCTTCTCGGAATCGAACGTGATAAAGGAAGATTGTCGTTCGACTTCCTGTATGCGAGGCGAGTAACGATCGAGGCAAGAGACGAAGGATGGAAACCACGCTCGTGTGCGGTCTCCAGCAAAGAGAACGGAGATCAAAGCGAAGAAGCGGAAATAATTTATACATGCCGATGAAAATGATTTGGAAGGAACGAGAATAAAAAGAAGGTAGAGGGTAATAAGGGAAGAATATAAGAAAAAATTATTTTCTCTTTTAAATCATTTTCATCGCCTATATATCGTTGCTTCCGTTTCTTCGTTTTGCTTTCTGTTCTGTTTGGAGGAGACCGTTAGATCGTGATGTTTCGCTCCTCCGGCAAAGAAGCAAAAGGGGGAAAGTAAAATAAAAGAAGAAAAATTTTAAGGCAGCTGGCCTGTCGGTACGGCGGAGCTTCCGGTTTTAGGATTCGTTAGATTCTTAAGAAGTTCGCCCTGGTGGATGCACGGGCATCCCTCCGCGCGCGTAAAAAAAAAATGGGGGCGGGGATACTTAAATCGTAAGTCGAGCTAAGCTTTAGGATTAAGGCGTAAGTTATATCGGAGAATTTATTTAATATACGCATATATATTATATATATATTATTAATTAATTAATTAAAATTATGATTATTACTATGAATTATTATTATGAATTATTATTACTATCGTTATTATTACTAATTATTACGATGATCATCGATACTATCGAATACGATACACGATGTTAATGATGATCATAATAATAGTTCTCGCGACACCTATGGAAGGGAACATCGCACGTCGAGCGAATCGTTTTCCGCCCACCTGCAAGCGAAACTGTTTCCTCCGCGGTAACGCACGTTGCATTCGAACGAATTTAACCGGTTTATCGAACATCGACTAAGTCCGTACGTTTTTTTAGGACACGTTTAGCCTCATCCTGTATTCCAGCAAAACTGACGACAGCTTCTGATCCTCGACCAGCTAATTCCAATTAATCAAATATTTTATAATTTCCAACGTAATATTCTTTCTAGGATTCGAATCGATTCTAGTTAGGAACGATATAATTAAACTTAAATAATCCATTTGAATTAATTAATGAGAAGTAACGAATGAAAAATAATTGAAAGATAGAAGAAGCAAGATAAGGCGAAATGATTGAATTCAAGGTAAGAATTAGCTGGTACCGATCATGGACCAAGGTTTTCAAGGAATACGACCTAGAAATCCTTCCTCTAATCCCACAAATTCGCAGAAACCATTCACCTTTCCCCAGAGAATCGCCATCGATGTTCTAAACATCGAGGATTCTCTTTAAACTAGAACGTGTGTTTCTCGTTGCCACCAAAGAGAAAAAAAAGAAGGTGGTACGCACATCCAAATCAAGTGAATTTTAATCTCTGGTCACTTGTGAGAACATCTTCCAAGTGTTTTAACTTTGTTCCCCTGACCAATCTACCCGGATGGGTATTTTAAATTCTCGTTCGACGAGAGCTCGATTCGCCGATTTCCACGCGACCGTGCTAACCGCGGACAGCGATTTCGCTTGAACGACGTTTACGAGACGGATCCGTGCATCCTATTTGTTCTTCGAGGATGATGACCTAGAACAGACAGAAGGAAAAGAACGGGTAAAATGGCACGCTCGACGAGGCAGAGGAATCTCTCGAGGCTTCGTGAGCCTCGATCGCGCATGAAGGATCTAATAGCACATATTATACAATTATATCGATAAACCATGACATGTGTGCTCGTTTTGGACGTGCGATGCGTACACCTCAACCAGGTTCCGAAGAGGCATTTTAACGCGAAAGGAAATTGCGGGCGACGTTCTCGAGAAGAGACGAAGCAGACGGAAATGGGGGAGAATGCTTGATCGATCATTGCGCGTAGGTATTTACATTGTGTACGAGTTATCGTGATCAAGAGGAACGGGATGAGGGATGATAAAGCGAGGGAAAACGGGAATGCAATAAGGGACAGAATGTTCGAAGTCCTCTGAATCGCGTGAGAATGATTGGAGGGAAAACAAAGGGAAAGGCCAAGCGAACAGACACACGCATGACACGTCTAATAACGTTGATCCTCTATGATTTTAATGTGTGTTCTTGCTACTATCCGACGTAAGTCTGGGCCACAGCCACACGCTGTTCGAAACTGGTGCCGGAAGTGGAGCCTTTAATATCTTTGAAAGGATATGTCACGAAGGGGATCGTGGGGTGGACAGATTGGTGGGCGAATATCAGCGAATTGTCTCGTAGTTACGTTGTAGCTTTTATTTTTCTTTCTCTATTTCTTTTTCTTAAGGGTCTGCTGGACGCGAGAGATGTTTGAGAAATGGTGGAATCAAAGCAAGCATTGCAAGGTGGATACTCGCGTGCCACAAGGTCCACCCGCGGAGAGATCGAACCTCGGTACACGTGACTTCCCAGTGGTTGTTAGCTCTTCCTAGCTAAACGCGAGCGTGTTGAGTTCAAGCTGACGGGTATCAGTGCCAAACTATAATTCCTTTACGATTCTTGCGGTCTCTTCGCTCGAAGATCACCTGACCCCACTGTATGAAACTATAGTTCGTGAGACAAAGCGTAAATATGTAGCTAGTTTTAATTGATCGATCCTTTTATAATTTGACCTTCGTTTTACAACTGTACATTGCGCGTATCGATCTTTCGCTTCAAGGTCGACTGTTTTTAAGAATCTCAATCGCGATGACGCCATCTGTGTCGGTCGATGAAAAAACGACAGTTTCACGACGTTTCTTTTATTCCCTTTCTTTTCTTTTTTCTAAATTAATTGCTTCTCCTTCCTGTGCTAGCTGTATACTGAGTTTTCCACGTTTTCCCGTTATTTATGACTCCCGAGTGCATGGCTGGCTGGCTCCTCCTTCATTCGTTGAAGCGTTCCCGCGCTTATCGTCGCGTCCCCGCGACGTCATCTCCCCCGGCCGTGGCCAGCTTCGTAAACGATTGCAGCCACGGGGCTGCGCCACGCTCCTCGTCGTGTAATATTTCTAGTAATAAAGCGGTTTCGCGATCGAGTCGCGGGCCTTTCTCGTCGTTTTCGCTGTTTTTTCTACCTCCTCTCTCTCTCTAGAGATCGATGAAAAGCGGAAGAGAAGACGAGCGGGTATCGCGACGAAAAGCATGCCACTGTGAAGGGAGAGTTAATGGAAAGTCACGTTAGGTGTGCAAGGGCCCGTAGCGAAATATTTAGGTGGAAGAAAAATTGGGGAAAAGACATGGTAGAAAAGAAGGTCACTTCCGGCAGCCAAATGATGACAGCGTGCAAGAATTACGGTCTGAAACATAATAAAGATAATGAAAGAATATTATTATAATGAAAATGAATTAAATAAAATATATGTGTGTGTGTATATATATATACAAAAGATATATTGTGTATGTATATATAAACGCATGTACGTATAAATATATATATATCTCTTCTCACTATGGATAAAGATATACAGTGAATAATATAATTCTATCTCTCTTTGCTACCAAGTTGTACTTATTCTTAATTGATTTACTTGTACAAAAGAAATGTGTTAAATAATAATGAAATACAATTATATATATATAATATACAGCTATATAAATAATACATATACATAAATATAAATATATATATATATATATAAATATTATACATATGATATAGCGTTAATTAACTATTATTATGATTATTATTACGATCATTGTGAGATACGGTTATTCTTACTTATTTGATTATTGTCATTATATGATTATTCTTATTATTATTATCATGACTATTATATTGTATATCATTATTCCTATTAATTATTACCGTTATATCGTTAACGACGTTATCGATGCTATATTTAATATTCTCACATCGTCTCACTATCGAAACGCAAAAGAATAAAAAAAAATATATATATATATTACAAAGTACATAAGAAGTGTGAGTGAGTGTTATACGGAGTGAAGAAAACGAAATAAAAAAAGAAATCTGAGCCGTTGGTAAAGTTAATATACAACAAAACGTGTATATTATCTATTACTGCTGTTCGATATTGTGATGGTCGTTACAGCTGCGTTACGACGAGGGTGACACGATAATGGTGATTCAGGACCATGTAATCGAGAATCCACTTGTCCTCTGCTATACTAAAAGCTCGACTTTATCCGTCGCTTTCTGCTCGCACGATAATCGCGTTTCCCTGTTGTTTATCCTTTTCTTTTCCATTCTGTCTTTTTCCATTATACAAACAAACAGAATTCTTATATTCGTGTATAATAATAAAAAAAAATATATAAATTTGTTCAGTGTGTGTTTTACCGTATCGCAAGTTTTGATTGTTCGTCTCTTCGCGCTAGATCCGCCATTTTTCGTCACGTGACGACGCTACATTGTTTCGCGCGATGTTCCTCAGCTTCCGGTGTACGGTTCTTTCAAATGTAATCTACTAATCTACTCACAACGTCGAATATTTCTGTACGCATCATCGAATTTTCTATTCCCGTTGATAAACTCAATCTCTACCGATTTTTCATTTTCATCATGGGGAAATATCGTACTAAAAGTTCGCGAAACGATATAGTTATACACGAAAAAAAAAAGAAAGAAAAAAAGGAATACGGATGATGATCCTTTTGGACATGTGTAAAATCAGAGGATAAAGAAGAACGCGTACAATTAAATAAGACACCTATGGCAATACCCTGTAATTAAGACGTGTACAGCGTCGAGCACAATTGCAAATCGAGTTTTATCATTAATTACCGTCGTTCCGCATACGTACAGTGTAGTACTTAATCGTTAGCGTTACCTAATTGCGCTCAAACAAAGGAAAATGGTAAAAGAAAAAAGAATGAAAATAGAAGAAAGGGAAAATATGCTAGAACGATGAATTTATTATCGGGACCCTTGTTTAACGAAGCGTTTTTTTTTTTTTTTTTCTTATATCGAGTGATAATAAAGCGGTAATCAAAAACAAGCAATGCGAAACGATGAGAGAAAAGAAGAGATGGACAGAATTGATAATGATTCCTGAACGCGAACCGTGTCCCAACGTACGTTTTTATGCAGTCGCCTCTTTAAAACAAACATATTGTACATATTTGTGCGGGCGTTTTGATCCTAACATGTATCGTGTCGTAGAAATCTTTTTAGATAGGTTAATGAAAAAAAATCCATAAAGGAATGAAGAAAGAAAGAAATCAATGATCGATCGTCGATAAATCGTTGAAAACCTTATCGACTCGGCTGCGATCACCGTGGATCGGTAACGATATTCCATAAACGCGTGGATCGTTACCAATCCGGACCAGGGATCGATCCTGTCACGATATAATCAGATTTAGTCGTTTGTTTCGATCTTATTGAACGGGTGTGTCAAAGTGCAATTTGTAACTGTGTCTACGATAGCAGGGCAAACGCAATTATAATTGCAATTATAATTGTACGATTTGTCGAACGAACGCGTACAATGCCGGTCATTTTTGCGTTATATGCCGAAGAATGAAACGTCTCGGTAAAAATACAGGATCGTCCTTTTTGACGGTCGTATCCTCCAATCAAATGGAAGATATCCGAGTATTAATCGGATCCTTCGAGAAAGGATACGATCATCGTTTGTTACACCCGAACCGTCCTCGTTTTCGTAATCACAGATCTACGTCGCTCTTTGTCTACGCGATTGATGCATTTTATCGATAAAGTAAATAACGCTGATTCAACGAACTTATCGACTCGAACTTGGTTACGTGTTTTTCTAAGCAGTTTCAAAAAAAGATGAAAAAGAGATGTTAAACCACATCTAGGAGAAAATAACAGAGGAAATGCATACGTTGGCGTGGCAAAGATCGCTAGAGAATGAAAGATGAAAAACGAGAACTGTATTATAATGTAGAAGCGTGTATATCGTTAAGCTTACGATTGGGGTTGTCCCAAAGCCTTTCTCTTAGACTTACAATGTGCGCATCCACTGAAACATCCTCTCGACTCCCGGATCGGTTCTCCCTTTTATTTTTCTCTCTCACATTCTGAGTCTCATCGTTGTACGAAAGAGTACGGGTATAATAACGTAACGTGCATTAAATATGTAACTTTATGCGATACGACATCCACGACTATATCACATGCTGGATCGTGTGCGCCACGTTCAGGAGAATCTGAAAAAGACCGTTGATGATAGACAGTGTACCTTCTGTTGTACCATTCATTCAGAAAATATCTACATCTTCCTAGAATGTAGAACAAACGATAGACGAAAGAGACGTACGAAACATAGACACGTTACATATTTTGTAATGGTTAAGCGATAAGGAAAAAAACAAAAAGAAAAATCGCAAACGTATGCACTAGTAAAACTAACGTGTAATATAATCGTGTATGTTTTTTAGTGACGTATATAACTTTACGAATCGAACTTGATCGAATGGGAAATCGAGCAGCGAGGGTGGATCAGCGATCTCTTAGATTGTTACGAACTCGTTCGAGATACTTTTTGCCCCTCCGTGATACGAACAAGGAGAACAGCTAAAACGAGTATTTTACCATTTTATCTACATTTTTCAAAGACACGCACTCTTTTTCTCTATCTCTCTTTATATCTCTTTCTATTTCTGTCTAATGTTATTCCGCGATTTGTAGCGCCACCCGAAGTCATATGCGTCGATGTTTAGTATCTAGATTTTTCGATAAGAAAGGAAGTCGAAAGAAGGGCAGAACGAAGAAGGGGGAAAACATAAGAAATATCGAAAGAAATACCTGCGATTGCATTATTGATTATCAAGGAACCACATGTAAACGCTTTAATGAAAAATACACTTGAATTTTTAAGAATATTAAAAAGAAAAAGAAGAAAGATACCAAATACAATCTGCACCGGAAATTTTGCAGAGTTCCTTTTTTTTCTTTAACGAATCTTCGAACAAATTAGATACCTTCGAAATGATGATGATAATAATAATAATAACAATAATAATAATAATAATAATAATAATAATAATAATAATAACGAAACTTGTCTTTCCAACACCTTGTTTCTCAAAGGACGCGACAAAGGGAACTTTTTTAACGATCTTTGTTAATTCTTCGAATTCTATCTGCCAAGGGAGGAAACCACGCAAGTAAAGAGAGAGCAACCGTTGTTCAGATACTCATCGAACCTCTTTCGATATCGACAAGCAATACAATAGCCTCATTGGCGCGTACAACTCGATAAGATGGCGCACGTTCGGGGAACAGAATTTTTGCGATGACTTATAGACGGTTATATACATGTATATACGCATATAATATGTATACATACCGAGTTAAGTTACATGCATTCTCATCTCTTTTATATACATATATAGACACACACACGCACGCGCGCGCGCACACACACGCACACATACACACACGTAATAGAGAAGGAAAAAGAGCGGGGTAGCGATATACACGATGAGACAAAACGCAAGACCATAAACTAAATACTAAATATACATATAATATACGATATAATATATATAACCAGATGTTCAACTAAGGGAAACTTTTCCCGTACGAAGCGGATCCGCAAAATTTTGAAAGTATCTTGTCTCAAGAGGGGAAGGTTTCCCCATCGTTGAACGAATCCGATCGATTTAATATAATTTTGCTAAAAGGAAAGAGGAAGAAAAAGAAGAAGAGGACGAACCAAGAAAATTGAGAATCTGGCCACGTTCTTCGTGGTATTTGGCACGATGCCTGAAAGTTTTATGAAAGACAAATTTTTGCTACGTAGTACCGGATATCGTTCGGTTGCTTCATCGCAGCGTTCATTGCGACTCAATGACGAATTCGATCGATCGCGAGTTAAATCGATTTTCTCCCCACATCCAGAGATTAGAAGTTCTCGACGATACCGAACAACGATTCTCTATCACAGAAATCTACGACGAGTTTGCGTGGTAAATTTTACGCGAGACATTTTCTCATTTTTCAAATTGCTTTCACGTAAGACAGATTCATGTACATACTTATGATAAGTTAGATCGAGCAAAAGCTTCCATGTTTTAAACAAAACGACGTACAATGGTGCGAAATTTGTTTAATGTAAACACAATCGGTCGAATTCACCGACAAACCACTTTTATGTACCTGTTACGACTGATTATTGCGTATTATTGCCGCGACAGTAAATATATACATATACATATATAGAATTTTGTGTGTGCGCGTGTGTGTATATATCTATATACCATAACGGTTCACCGTTATTTTGTAATTATCGTTAAATGTCATTGGCTGCTTGCTAACCGCCGATTTGTGATCCACCATTAATCTTATATCGGTAATCGTATGTACATATCGAGTTAACAAGGAAAACAAAAAAATATAAAAAATATAAAAAATATAAAAAAAATATAGACGAAATATTTTAAATCGTTGTGTTGCAATCAGTTATATAGATCAAGGAATATAAGACTGGAACATAAAATTATAGACGAAGAGGATAGACGACTTCCGATTGTATTTAAATTTGATTGATTACATTTCCACGCATCCTCCGCACTGCTAATTATGAAGATTATTGATCAATTTAATCAAGATGCCCAATTTCTTATTAAAAAAGATGATTACATGATTACCCATGAATTCGTTAGAATTTATACAATTAATTAAAATGGAAATATTTTAGTACAAAATACACTGCAATATTTTTTACTTTTACTATTTGTTATTGAAATAATGTTTAACTAAATATTTGGCACATATTAACTGTCCTACTTCAAATAGTATTTCAATAAGAATTAGGCATAATTTATCTCAACACTTATCCCACAATGATCTCCTTAGTGACGATATGTTACGTCTCTATATTCCTAGATTCATAAAAATGATGGCCAAGCGACGGAGTGAAAACAGGCATTACCAATTGTCACTGGATGTATTGTGAACTTTTTCGTTTCTTCCGTATTCGAACAAAACTGCCTTTCCGATAATGGGAAACAGTTAACTGAATAGATATACTGACAGAGTAAAAAGTTCTAATGAAACAAGGGTAAAATCGATCGAATCAAAGGGTAAAAATCGTGAGTAAAGTATCGCGATGAAAGAGAGAGGTTGGTTGGGATAGGAAAACGCGCTTTGTCGCGATTTGAATTAATTTTTCCAGGGAAATCGTAGCCTTAGTCTTCGTTTCTCTCGTCAGTTTTATGCAATGATAACGGCGGATACACTTGTATATATCTACAATGCTAGAAAACGAAAAAAAAAGAACGCAATGAACGTAATGATAGGTCAAACGACAACGTAACGAAACATGATGTCATTTGAAGTATGTTACGTATGGTGCCCGTGGTTATAACGGATGTTTACTACGAAAATCAACGAAATCATCGTATTCGCACTGATCGTTCGATCGTTGTTGAGTACATTATTGAATCGATTAGATAAGATACTACGAAATATGATAGGTTTGTTAAAGGTGTATCCGCCTAGTTTGTACAAAACACTACATGAATCATAATCGAACTTATATTCGCGGCATTCAAAGAATGGCATTCAACGATAAAACTGTACATACGCACGTTTACTATTGTCTATTTACTATTACGAGAAATCTTATTCCTAAGACCTTCGACTACATATGTGATTTTATCGAAATGAGAATAATTCTGGTAATGGGGACGATGACAGTAACAACAACAACAACAACAACAACAACAACAACAAGAAAAATGCAACAAAAATGCAAACTGCATTGCATACATTGTTTAGCGCCATTGTGAACTTCTATCCCTTCTTACGAGATAAGCATAACTATATTTGTTTATATATACATATACACGACAAACATACGTATAGAAAACATTACGACTATTATTATTATTACTATTATTCTTATTATTACCATTACGATGATTATCATTATTATTAAATATGGCCACTATGTCTATTATTATGATTATTATCAGTAAACGAAAAATGAAAACGATGAAGGTACGACGGATAATTGCTAAAAATTAAATGAAAGATCTTACTTATACATAATTATAAATACGTCATGATGACATATTCATAACAATTAATTATTATGATAAAGTAATAACATTATTATTATTACTATTATAAATAATACCCTATTCCCATTTGTTGTGAATGTTTACGTTGTTTTATGATATTCAGAATATTCTAAAAATAAAGTCTATAATTTCCACGAATACATTAGCGTTTCTTTCCTCCATCCTATCTCCCAGGAATTTTATATTAAATTCCAGATTACAGCAATCAAAATTGTGTTACAATATTAACGCGTTTTTTCGGTTCAATCATATCAATACGTTTTATGTAACCTTAACTATACTTTAACTATCTTATTTATCTCACGTACGGGCGTAACCATAGATTTTGCAGATTAAATAGAAAATAACATTCGCATTAACTTAGCTGCTCACAGGTATTGGTCACTTCTAAAAATATTGCATTATTTTATGCTATTTCTAATAATATGTAATTACAATAGTTGCAATACCATGATTATCTTAAAAAAAAAATCATGTAGTAATCCTTCTTCGGTATTTATATCATTCGAGATTATTATACTGCGGATTTTTACGCAATTTTATATTTTTTAAAATATAATTAAAATGGTACATCCTTGATAGAATGATTATGCGTAAATTGAATCGTGACTGCGTGGAATCCTAAGAAACAATGAAAAAAATCGTTTAGACATAGACAGAGAATCTGGAAATTTCCTGAGATAATTCCTAGCGAAGTCAGCTCTTGCGCGTACTTGTAAACGAACAACTTCAAGCAGAGAAATTGACATAAGTGCGCGTGCACGGAATAAGCGCGGCCACTTTCACGTTATTTTTTGTGCATTTCTGCTCGCGTCGCTCCTATTAGGCCACGTCAAAATTAATTTCTTCGTTATCTGAAGTGCAACGTGTAATTTTCCGATGATCGAATTCACCGTGGGGAAAAATGTGAAGAATGTATTGTAGCTGGCAACGTCGGTGTATCGAGGCCGTTTGACAAAACAGATAGTACTCAGCTCAAGTACTATTTTTATTCCAGTTGTTAACCTCGGTCGACACATTCACGAAAATGTCATTCGAAGGGAAATACAACGCAAAAAGTCCCGGTGAGTTGTCGGCAGAGCAACAACTCTTTTTTATTTCGTTTGTTCATCGTTATGATCACGATTCATATCAATAAATAATACACACTGCATACGTATTTCTACGATTCTACAAAACGCTTGTTATCTAGAAAAATTGGCTCCGCGTTATACGTGTCGCCAAACTTTCTTCTACAATATATATTCCGTGAAAATATATTTCATTTTCTTGAAATAATTATAATTGATTAAATGCATTTAATTATTTTTTATATGCAATATCATATTGGTTTTTTTACATCATTTAATAAATAAAATTTCAGCTGTAAAAAGATTAATGAGAGAGGCCCAAGAGCTTCATGAAGCAACGGAAGAATATTGTGCATCTCCTTTAGAAGATAATCTTTTTGAGTGGCATTTTACTGTGCAGGGACCACCATCTACAGACTTTGAAGGTGGTGTTTATCATGGTAGAATTTTATTACCACCGGAATATCCTATGAAACCTCCAAATATCATATTATTAACAGTAAGCAATTTTAATACTAAATATCCTTGATTTTTAACTTACGCATTGGAAATAAAGGTATGTTTGATATGTCATTTTAGCCCAATGGCCGTTTTGAAACCAATAAAAAGATTTGCTTAAGCATTTCTGGGCATCATCCGGAAACATGGCAGCCTTCGTGGAGCATTAGAACAGCTTTATTGGCTTTAATTGCTTTTATGCCAACACCAGGAAATGGGACAATCGGATCTTTAGACTACAGTAAAGAGGAAAGACAAAAACTTGCAAAAAAGTACTTGCGAAAAGTTGACATAATTTTGCAATTTTTATATTATTAATAAACATTATTAATAATCGATAAGATTAAAAATATTAATAATGATTATAAAAATGTTCTGCCACAGATCACTAAACTGGCAATGCGATACTTGTGGGAAAGTTGTTGATTTATTGTCAAAGAACACAGTTAAAAAACCTATTACAGTAGAAGAACAAACTATGTTAAATACAATAGCATTAAAGGTACTTTTTTATTTATTATCATATCAACTGTGATAACGTGTCATGTATTTTAAAAAATTGTACTTTTAGGCTGATGATTCACCAACATCAGACACATCTTTTTTAGTCAATTCAGATAGCGTTTCAGAAAATCAATTGAGACAACGTAACATCGAGCCGATTACTAACGAGAATCAAGATCGACAACAATCGGATGTTATAGTAAATCAACAAGTAGAAACAATGTCATCTTCGAACGATTTATTCTGGAGCATCCTGATCGCTTCCTTGGTCTCAGCGATAATTCTACTTGTTTTGCGACGGCTATTTCTTGTTTAAATTATTCTAAATGTAACAAAACGTTGTAATTGTAAGTATGTTAACAAAACAAAGTAAATTTTATACACATTTTATGAAACATTTTTAAAATTAGAAAAGGATGTCAAATTTATACACGCTAGAAATAATCAGAACTTCATGAAAATAATATATGACAGAGATTGCACTGATATATTCACTTTAGTACACATCTGTCTCTTTGTCTTACTCTTACAAAAAAGTTGTTCACTACGGAATCTAATTGTTTTGATGAGCATAAAAATGATAAGAATTATAAATTGCGTTAGTATTACTAATATTTAATCGTCTTTTAGATGTCTTTATGTCTTTTTGATATACAATATATATTTACAAACTTTGATTTAAAAATAACTCTATTCTCACTAATAAAAAAGTTACAAATTGCATTTAACGCGCATATTTAGTTAATACTTTGCATATAACTAAAGAGTTATATATATAACAGATCAGTTTAAACAAATATCTGTATTACTTTTATCAAAGTTTTATCATATCTGTACAAAAATGACCAAACATTTTTTAGTCACATCTACTTTACAATAAAATTAATATCTTTCATGGAGGTAAATTTTAATTTCATATTGCTATAGTCTGAAACTATAATAATGTATTTTTTCCTTCTTTACTGTTATATAAATGTAGATAACTCATGTGTTAGAAATGTATATAACTAATATAAATTTAATATAAGTTAAACAAGTTATTATGTTGTATTTCACGAAACTGTGCACATAAAAATCAAAAAAAAAGAAATACACCAGTTATAAAAAAAATATTTAATTTGCAGTACAAATATAATACCAATACTTTCTATCTTTTTCAATCCAAAAATGTATTCCATACTACAGAAATTATATATGTATATGACTCACATAATATTTAGCTAATGCATAATTAAATATTAGTAATAGATATATGAATGATATACCCATATGTATTTAAACACTAAGATTTGGAGCACTGCATATTATGACCTGTTTTAAGCTTCAATATAATAATAAACATCTAGAATTTTTTGCATTATAAATATACGAAAATAAAGTATCATGGGACCATACTAAACATGGTTTCATTATATTCATGTGTAATAGCTAATTAAAGGGAAATTAAAAATACGAGGGTACTCGGGTAGAAAGTACACCTTGTTTGTCATTTCTTCTTGCATGTACATAAAAATATAATAAAGTAATTATTTACTAAAGCATATAAACATATTCATTTTAACATCTATCATAACATAATAGTTTACTTTTAATTCATGTTCACATTCAACTTTATACTTGTTGGCCGATTTTTATATGTTGGATAAACATAATATGATAACCCTTAAAAAGAATTCGTATATCGAACAGAAACACGAATGAAAATGTATCTCATCAGATCATATGCAATATTAGATTTAAAAACGATTCGTCATTGATGATAAATAAAATTCATGCAATTTCTTGCATTTTATGCTATGATTCTATACGAAATTCCACTTAAACAAATAAAGATACTAATACAAGATACCGTGTTTTATAACGGTTTTATTACATATTTTATTTAATTATACCAATATTAATAATTGTATTTAATACGTAAGCAAACGATGTACAGTGTTGATTTTTACATATCGCAAACCCACAATGAAATGTGAACGGCTGTGCATGAAATATAAATATTATTTCGATCTCTAATGCTAGGCGCAGATAAATATATTCTTAAAGCCAACAGTGATAAATTTTGTTTACAACTTCAAAACTGATACAATTATAAATTAGTCCTCTATACGTGAAACATATATATATAACGCTATCCAATATTTGGAGTCGAAAAATATCAATTAATTCTAGGATTAAATACAAAAATCGATCGATTGAAGTCAAATTCGCTATATAATCATAACTTACATAAAATAATCGTTCCATTACAAAGTATTAGCCATGAAAATATTTAATACTGAAAATATTTTTGGTCCCTATTATGTCGGAGCACTTAAAATTGTTGGAAATTATACTTTTGTATACACATTCGCTAAATAAACGTTTAACAAATAATAAAAAATAATAAACTTCTTGACACATATTTTGTACAGCACTAATTTGCGAAAACGAGAAAAGACAAGTTGCGTTTGAATTTGATATTCTTTGCCAATATTCTTTACATTAGAATCATCGAAGTATCAACTTTACTTAACTCTCATATAAATAATGTATTCATCATTTTTTTATTGATATAGAAACAGATCGCAAGCGTTTTATAATCTTTCTCTTTTATCGTTTAAAGCACCTTTTGACTTTCCTCCATACTAATCAATACGCATCAATTTGTATATTAGCATAGTGGACACATTTTGTGTTTAAGATTAACATAGGTAATGTTAAGCCACATATATTATGCTCAACTAATATTTCTGTGCGTTTATCATGCAATTTAATATAAACCTTTACAAACTTTACTTCTTTTTATTTATATATACATATATAATATGTATCGCCAAAACTTAATTTCAATTTTTGGAATTTAAGATAAATTATGACGAAAGATAAAACCTCTGGAGTGCATAAACAGCCATGGCACTGAATCATTAACATACTGCATCTTTATCATTTAACATTTTCATTATCGTTAACGTTATTATTATCTATACAATTGCTGCATACATTTTGATTCGCTCATGATGCAAATTATCAGCAAACTTATGATCTTACAAATTACGCAATTGTAAACGCAACAAAGTCGCAGATGATGCAATCAAAGTTTACGAGCGTATTAGCGAATTTTTATACTGTAAGGCAGCCTACCTCGGTTTGAAAACCATTTATCCATCAATAATCGACACTCTATCTATACTTGTAACCTAATCATCTCATAATAATTTAACTTCAGTAGAAACATGTTTTTGTACACCCAATATGTGTATCAACACTAATATTACATCGGTACCGCCTCATCTTCTCCCATCCTCCCTTTCTCTCATTTCGGATTTTACGGAGATTCACAGAATTTCATTGTGACTAGACTTATTTAGACTACTTAATAGCCCTTCTTGTATAAAATATGGCTAATTATACCAACAACAAGCTAAAAAAGAAATTTCCTCCGGAAAAAACTGATCATAATTTCACTCGCAAAAAATATATTGCATTGATAGCACCTGATACATTTTATTTTTAATTTCCGTCTTAAAATTTTTTCTCCTATCTAAGTTAAATAATGCATAGTAAACTTTCCAAACATAAGAAAATTTATATTGTTATTATGATGATATATACTGTTTAACCATTTGAAGCACAATTGGCCATTTATATAGGTCCTTTTTTGCTATGGTATTTGAATAGAAAATTTATCTTTTATACAAAATTAAAAAATGAAACAATTTTTCTTTTTGTGTTACTTTTTTATGCTTCAAAAGGTTAAAGTAGTATAATATGACACTGTATGACGGTATGTGTACGGAAAAAAACGAGATCAATATCGTTCACAGCAAACTAATCTAATGAAAGAAAAAAATCTTTGGTTTAGAAATAAATAAGTAATATTAGTATTAAATAAAGTATTAAAATAATATTAAAAAATGAGGTTCTTTTAAAAGATATGATGCAAAAATTATTAATAAGAAGAAAGTTATTGTCTCGTGGAAGTCGAGCGAAATCAGAATAAAAGTATTCGAATACGTCGCAAAATTATACAATGCAATATATAATATCCCCATCTTTATTTTTTAAACTCAAGGTGTCAAATGAAAAAGTTCTTTTACGAGTGCAAAATATATATATATATATATATATATATGCATAATATAAAAAATTCTCGTTTTTAGTTGGCAATTTTTTTTAGTAATAAACTGTTGAAAAGTATTATCAGATAATATACCTTTCTTTAAAATCTATGTGAATTACGTTAACTTATACATGTATGTATATATACCTTGAAACAATATAAATATATCTTCATATTGTTTCAACAATACAAATATTGAAACAATAAAATCTTTTTTTTTGCTTCCTAAAAGTACTTTATATATGTTAATTCCGTTGTGTACTCTTTTTTTGTAATACAAAAATACAAACAATCCTGTTTAATTGTAAATGCATTATTTATCAACTAGCATTAGTCCATTCTCCTGTTTCCTTTAACGCTCTATCTGTTAATCTTTCTATTTCAGTCAAAAGCTGTTCAGTCTCTAAATCAACACATACCATATCGGCTTCTACCGGATCCCATTCTAAACTATTTGGTGTCGACACCCTAGACCAAGGAGATGCTGTCAAGCTAGAGGGTTGGCTATTATTTACTGATGTTTGAGTTATAGAACCATCTGTACTCCCAACTTTTTCATCGTCTATAACTGGCAAAGGCATTCCTAAACATACAATGATTTTTCTTCCTTTTATATCTTGTAAATGTATAATGTGTATAACTTTAGATGTTCATAATTAAAAACATTCCTTCACCTTCATGTTCCCATTCCAAATCTAATGATGAGCCAGGAGTGGAAGAAACGCATGTTTGTTGTTTCATTAATGTTCTTGCATCAAGAATTTGAAGTGGAGTATCTAGACCAGAACTAATAAAATATTTTATTGCAGTTAGTTACTGTTTTGTGGTGTATTGTTTTAGTGATTCAGATATGCATTGTACCTTGTAGAAGCATCATTCCTAGAGTTTAATCTGGCATATTTATTAGTACCCTTTGACCATGCTCCATCTTCCAATAATTCCAATGTTACAGGAACCCCATGTTTTTTCTAGAAATATATTATAAACATTGGAAACATTTTCTTGATAATAAGAAAGCAATAGTTAAATGGAGTCATTGAACAGTGTAATTAGAATCAATAATCACATTAACAAATAGACTTACTATGCTCAATAAAATATAAAAAAAATTCTAATAGACTAATCCATTTACCTTGAACCGGTTTAAGGAGAGAAACGATAACAGGCTATCCAGGAAGCATGACAATGAAGCATGTAATTAATACAACAAAAATGAAACATTGCCCTAAGCTCAATACAATTTCTTACGTTTTTGATCCTCTAGGTTGGTCTGCATCTCCTTTGTCATCTATAAACTACAAAAAAGTGATTTTAAATATTGGCAATATAATGAATGACTTCATTATTTTATCATTAACAGAATCATTAAAATCTTCTATCAACTGCAAAATTATATGTACCTCAACTTGTTCGTCTCCTTGGTAGGACATACTGGTGTGTCTTTGATAAAACCTTAAATTCAAATATATACTACATTAAAAAAAAAGAAATATACATAATATAATGATGAAAACAATAGGTATGTTTAACAAAATTAATAGACTGTTGATATTTATGTATCTATGAGAAATTGATAGTTGCAAAAATACATAGAATTCATATAATATACAAAACTACATTAAATATCCAAAATAAAGTGCTTATTTAATAGGTAAAACAAATCTCTATTTAAGTTTAATTTCTTTAGCTATATTCATAGGTATATGAAGTTGAATAAACATCCATAGTCCGGAAATGAATATCAGATGAAGATACCTGAAAAGATGCATTTTTATTTTGAGATAAAAGGTACACTTCTAACCTGTACGATAAGGAGTCTGTAACTTTGGAAATGCAGCGGCCGAAACAGGCCCCCATGACCTGTTAACACACGGCGTATCGCCGTCATCTAACTGATGTAGGCGTTCAAATACCGATATTTAATTTTCACGTGATACGTGAAGGATAATAGGAATAAGAAATGATGTTTCATACGAAGATAAGGATAATATCAAACGCGATTCATCTCCTTCGAATATAATGCATCGTAGCAAACCGTAGTTTCGAGCATCTGTCAGTCGCATAGCATACTTGAATGCACTCTTGTCCGCTGGAGTTTTATTTAATACGCTTGCGTCCAAAAAACAAGTTCGCCAACATTCCAAAAACGAGAAAGGATACAGAAACTAACTCAATTATTTCCTAACTATGTAAGAACCGAAAAATCAGCTATCATTTTAAAACGTAGTCGCTATACGTTTATCTACGTGTAGGTAGTAAAAGAATATTCAAGATATCGTCGAGTTCGCTTTATTAAGTATTCGTGCTTATAGTATATGTTCGTTTAACAAATTCGTTGGCGCAAAAAGATAGTGGTATGATTAGTATAGAGTAGAAAGGGTTGTGTCATTACTTTATATATAGTTTTATAGTTCATGAGAAATGAGGGAGCGTTTAGTATTTGGCAAACGGTGTCCGTGAATAGGAATTGACTAATGTTTCTAATTTTTTTTATCATGTGAAACATCTGGTCATTTTCAATTGGTATCTTTCGATGGAATTTTTTAGAAAATATCAAATCGCGGAATTATGTCTATGTGTACGATCGGATAGATTGATTCAGAAATAAGATCTTTTTTATTAAAAAAATATATATACTTACTCTGGCAGTTATCAATAACTGGATATTTTTAACTTTCAATCCAGGTCGAAGAAGATTCGTCACTGAAATGCTTTTAAAAGTATGAAGGAGATAGAATAACAATCACTAGCTAAGCACGATAACGATTCTTCTTGTTAAAGAACGATTTATACACGTTCATTATGAATTCTGTAACCATATTTACTTCGTTACTTGTTATGTTACTTAGTGTGAAGCATGGATTATTGATATCGCAACATCCAAAGTTGTTAGTAATATCATATGATGCATTCAGGTATTTTAGATGTCATTACTTTTTAATTTTTACTTGTATGTAAATGATCGTTTTAATTGAATAATTTTTTTGTTTCGTAGGTATGACTATTTTGACAGAACACCATTTATGAATAAATTGAAACATGAAGGCACATATACGGATTACATGATGAATATTTTTGTCACAAAAACATTTCCTAATCACCATACAATGGCCACAGGATTGTATGCAGAAACACATGGAGTTGTGGATAATGAATTTTATGATCCTGCTTCAGGAAACACAACAAAATATTCATATAATTTGTATCATTATGATAATAGAATTCTTCCTATTTGGGTATGTAAAGTATGACACATAAACACATATATTATTTTGGTTATATCCACTGGTCATATATTTCATACTAGTCATATTTATTGTATTTTATACATATTTTATAGAACTACTTTGTATGTTTGTTTAGACTGTTAACCAAAAGGCTGGTGCACAAAGAAGAAGTGGCACAATGATGTGGCCTGGTGGCATTTATGAATATCAAGGAATCTCCCCTACATTTGCTCAGGTATATACCTTTGACTATACTCTATTAAAAATATATAATTATTAGAATATGAATACTTAATTTTTAATTCTATCAGAATTTTAATGAGACTATACCTTGGGAAGAAAGAATTGATACCTTGATATCATGGTTTGTACATCCTATACATCCAATAAATTTTGGAATATTATACATTGAAGAGCCAGATTATCATGGCCATGTGATTGGAATAAAAGGACCTCAATTTGATGATATTCTTAAGAAGTTAGATAATATAACTAGGTATCTTCACAATAAGATAGAATATCATGGTTTACATGATCTGAATGTTGTTCATTTGAGCGATCATGGAATGGCAACTGTTAAGTTAGACAGGATAATAGATCTAACAAAGTATATTAACAGCTCTGATTACAAATTTGTGGGTACTTCACCAGGATTACACATTTTCCCTAATCCTGGTATGTTGATTCATCATATGAACTATTAAGTTTGTTTAAATTATTAATAAGAGATTGAGAAAATAAACAAGTAAATTTTTTAGGAAAAGAAGAAATAATTTATCAAACATTGAAGCAAGCAGCGTTGAAATCGAAGACGTTTAGAGTTTTCAAAAGGGACGAAATTCCTAAGAAATATCACTATGGAAATAATACGCGTATTGGTCCTATCTTTGTCATTGCTGAAATTGGATATGCATTTCAAAATCTCCTCGATAACATAGAATATTATAAGAAAAAGTTCAATATTACAGGTATAATATGATTCATAACACAAAATTACTAATTCAAGTATGTATTAAAAATTAAAGGTACATATTAAATTTTATGGGAAATTTATGTTTAGTAACCAGTGATTCAGAATTTGGCCTTCATGGCTACGATAATGAGGCTATAGAAATGCATCCTTTCTTCTTTGCAAATGGTCCTGCATTTATGCCTAAGTGCAAACTCGAACCTTTTAATAATCTAGATTTATTTCCGCTATTTTGTAAAATACTTGATCTGCAATGTCCCATAGGGAATGGTACTATATCACATTTAACCAAGTGCCTTAAGAAACATCAACAGGATATCACAATAATCGCGTATCGATTGATATGTAAGTAAACATTATGTGTCATTGTTATGCACAGTTATTTACCATCTTCTATTAATTCAGTTGTAGCCACTACAATATCTATGACACTGGTAGTAATTATAGGAGCAATAATAATGTTCTATATGAGGAAACGGCGATTAGGAGCAAAAAGTTACAGGTAAGTCAAAGTATATGTTATTCGTAATTTGAAGAGAAAGTTAAGTTACTAACTTGGAATTTTTTGATAAATAATAACTATAAGAAATGTATTGGATTTCGGGTTTGCCAGAAATTGAAGTTTAAGAAGCATTTTAATAATACAATATTGATATTTTGATTTTTCAGGAGATATTATCCGGTGGATGGGTAATATGTAAAAAATATCAAGCAATATATGAATTTTCATATTGCATAGAGATAACAAAATGAATTCAAAAAAATGACGACACAGTAATAAGAAATAGCATCGTGATGAAGAATACATAAACATAATTTCATTTTTTATAAATAAAATTATTGTTTCAAACTTTGAAATATAGCAAAACGTTTAATTAGAATTTTAATCTTTTTAAACAATTATTATTTTAGAATTAATTTTAACACTTAGCCAACCGAATAGGAAGATCTCTCCCCTCTGTGAAGTACATCGCTGCGTGACCGAACGGGGAGATCTCCCTTTTTGACTTCAGTAATGATTTTTTTTCTTTTTTTTTTTTGTTATCAGTTATTGTTTACCTTGAATTCTTCCCAATTAATTGGGCCATTTTTTTTGCTTTTATAAGGTACAGTATATTATAAAATACACCAGTTTAGTAGTGTTAAAATCAACTGAAAAGTTACACTATCAATTATGACTAAATAAAGTTATAATCGAACGATATCGCACTGTAAAAAAAATATTAAAATGCATTATGAATTTTTAATTTCACGTTCAAGTTGTTTTATTTATCTTTAGTCATTTTTAATGCTTTTAATTTTACCTATATTTTTTTTATACTTTTAATATATACTTTTAATTTGATGTTTTGTATAAACAATATGCGAAATCGTTAAACAAAATCATTATCATAAAATATAATTGATCACTCAAATAATTTTTAGATTTCTTTGTTTTTTAAGTAGTGAATATTGATTCTTGATACTTGGAAAAATGCGTGGTAGACAGCGTATAGGTGGCTTATGCATTGCGATGAGAAACGTGATGCGCGCGGTTGACTAAGTGTTAATTGCATCATACATATTTTTAAATCCGAGCAAGGACTCGATTACTATGTAATTTTGAACTAGTTAGTATTAGGAAATTATTAAATATGAATAGTACGTGAAAAGTTGTAATGTAATAACTATCAAAGCACAATAAGAATAAATTCTTTAGTAAAAACGAAAGTTAAATTTCTCATTTATATGTTTACAAAGAAATTCATAATAAAAAGGAGTTGCTTCCTAACACTTCTTTTCCTTGTAATGCCAATGTCAATAATAACCAGGTTCGACTTTTTGTTTTTAGAAGAATACTGGAAGATTTGGAAGCACAGTACCATTGGGATGAAAATCACGATATTGAAAATGATACTTGCAAGTAAATTTCCAAAAAATTTGTTTTCAAGTTTTTGCTTTCTATTTCATAATAAAAGAGAGGGCTGCTTTCTTTTTCTGCAAGACAAAACAAAAATTCTGAATCTCGTATTAATAAATCATGTTAATAATTTATTTCTCTTTTCAGATTAAACAATTTTCCAGATTTATTCGTAATTTCATGCTACGCGAAGAATAGACTTTCATATGCATATAAAGGAAATATTAAGTATAGGAAAACTCTTTTTCATTGTAGGTGACATATACTTTATTTATTACGCGGTTGTATGTATTTTTGAACACATATAAATGAGAAACTATTCCTGTGATAAAAAAGGAAACAGAATTGATATAACTATAAACTTATGAATAATCAGTCACCATTAATTCGTATTTTAGGTGTACACACAGATTTATTAGATTTTCCATAAAGGTACTTCCTGTACGAATTTTTTATTCTTCCAAATTTTACGATATTATGTCTTCTATAATAACTGTATGTATTAAACGTAATATGAATGATTCGAAAATTGCCTCGAACGACATTAATCGTCTTTTTACTTATAACAATACCGAAATTGCACGTAAAACTGGAAGAATACCATGCATGAGTGAATTATTTATTGTTTTAAATTAAATCATAACAGTATAATCAGTATGCTCAGTATTATCCTAGAAATTAGATTCTAACATAACTTATTCTATAAGCAGGATATTTTACAAAATTCAACTTACAGACAAAACTTACCTATTATAATACTGCACCACTTATATCAGAATTCGTATGTAAATAAATCAGTTGTAAATAAATGATATTATCGTAACATGATCGTCTCTTTTCTTTTATCAGAATTATAGTAGCAAGTACCCATTCTTTTAATTTGTAACATAACGCGATAGCTTTACAAAGATTCCATGAATGTGGCAACGAAGGGAATTAAAATATTCGTGGGAAAATACAGAGAGATACCACGTACTATTCGTTTTTCATTGATTTTTGATAATTCCGTGCCAACAAATCAATCATTTTTAAGATCAATTACAGTTACACGTGCCACACGAGCAGCTTTTATCGTAGAAGTAACTTTTATGTGATGTGTTACGCGCAGAAGTTTTTATTTCTGTTGTGTATCACGTTATTTCTATTTTGTGAATTTTAGTAGTACAAATATTGATAATATGTGATAAAATATGCTATATAATTGATAATTATAAATGATAGTTGTAAGTGAAGTGACAAGGTGGTATAAATACGTGCTTAGATGGAAATTGGTAGAAGTGTCTCTTTGTTCTTCAAGAATGCTGAGGTAAGTAAAAACCCATATACAATAAGATTCGAATTTATATAAAGGATTTTGTTATAAATCTTTGTTATGAACCATCCTACGGGCGATCGTGCTTCGTTTCTGATGTAAATTCAACATATCGTGCGAACTAAGCTTCTTTTATTGTTATCACTTCCGCGTCCTTTCAATTCGTCATTTTTATTTTATTTCAGGACAATGTCGGGCTCCAAGATGCTGTTTCTATGTTTGGCGTTAATTGTCCTCCTGCATCCATTAGTTCACGAGGCGTCTGTTGAAGGTTTGCGCTTTAAGTTGTCTTTTGTACTTCAGATTTCAGTAAGGTTCCAAGAAGTCCTATCGACTTTACGATGATATTTTTCTATCAAGGATTCTTCCGGACTTCATATTTTCTACTTTCGTATGGTCGTCGTGCTAATAACTGTATGATCTAGTATAAGAATAAATAACTACGTTATGAAGACCAATGAAGTATCTGCAGTGTAACTATGTTGTTAATGATAGGAGAAGCGTGTATACGATGTGAGCGAAGTATTAAATGGTTAATATTGCATAAAGAAACATTGAATCAACTCGTTAACCAGAGAAGACTAATCAATTCGTCACTCTACTGTCAATCACCTAAGTATAATAATTCCTTCCTTTGTAAATGTTTTACAGCAACCTCGTATGGGCCCTTGCGTCCACCACACTGTGGTTTTAGCAACGTTACGCATACCAGGGTGGTAGGTGGTAGACCAGCTAAACTTGGTACGTTTTATGTCTCTCTTTCCGATTAATCTTTCCGATTAATAATAAGCGATTTACTAGGAAGCATGAACTTTAAAGGCAGAAAACAGCACATCAAAATACGTTTTAATTAAATTAAAACATAATACTACGATCTGATCGATAGTAACTTTACTTATTAACTTGAATTATTTCTTTCTTTTAGTTCATGTTAGTTCATGTTATCTTTTAACTTGAAATTAAAAATTCATATAGAAGTAATAATATAGATAGAGATCAAAAACTGTTAGGGGAGAATTTACATATTTGAACTTTATAGTTCAATATAGTTCAAGTAGAAATTATGTAGAATTATCTAATAATTGTTATTCCATTGAAGTCAAAATTCAATTTCTTTCTTAATCAAATTTCTATTTGAGAGTATTTGTACGTATGTAGCTATCGTCTTCTGCATAATCGAGTGTCCAATGGATAACAATAGTTTCTAACTCATTAGGCGAGAAAAAATTATGTATGTTCACAACTATGACTATTGCGCTTTAGGTGCTTGGCCATGGATGGTTGCATTAGGTTTTCATAATTACCGAAATCCAAATGCCGAGCCACAATGGAAGTGCGGAGGTTCCCTGATATCGGCTAGACATGTTTTGACCGCAGCACATTGTGCAATACACGATAGTTTGTACGTGGTTCGTATCGCGGATTTAAATCTAAAACGAAATGACGACGGAGCGCATCCTATTCAAGTGGAAATCGAATCTAAACTGATTCATCCTGATTATTCTTTCCCGAAACACCATGATGATATAGCTATTCTTACATTGAAGAAGGATGTATCATTTTCGGGTAAGTTTCTAATATTTATGCTATTGAGTATTACTGAACTATCATTTCTTTGAATTTCTTATCATAAAACATGTAGAATTCTTTCTCATAGTTTTCGTCATCCGTTTCCTTTGCTATCATTTATTTCCTTATTTTTCAGAGTATATACGTCCCATTTGTCTGCCCCTAGAAGAGTCCCTTCGAAATAACAACTTCGTGGGCTATAACCCCTTCGTTGCTGGATGGGGAAGATTAAGATATAGTAAGCGATTTTATAATAAAATTAAACAGTTCCAGTTTTAAATGTCTTTGTCATTTTCTTCGTAGAAGGACCAACTACTGATGTATTAATGGAAGTACAAGTGCCAGTGGTTAGCAACGCCGTATGCAAACAGGCTTATGCCGGCATTTCTGATACAATAATATGCGCTGGATACGATGAGGGTGGAAAGGATTCTTGTCAAGTAATTAAATTACAAATTTACTATAAATTGTACAGTGTTTGATGATAAGTTAATTCGAATCAATATCAAATCGAGTTCTTAAATATTAGAGATATTATTAAAGTTAACTTAAGACTTTTGTCCATTTCTCGCACATCATTATTACATTTAATCTAATTTCCTTCTAATCTTAGTTTTTCTCAAAATACATATAACATATACATTATAAATTGGAATATTTCAATACATAAATTAATAGTAGATTATTACTGTATGTAAGTATAATTTCAATATAATTCGATTGAAATATTTCAACTTTGATTAAAAGCTTTAAACGTTAAAATTAAAAATGTAACGATCGTTTCAGGGTGACAGCGGAGGACCACTGATGATACCACAAAACTTCACCTTTTATGAAATAGGTGTTGTGTCTTATGGTCATGAGTGCGCTTTGCCTAAATATCCTGGCGTTTACACTAGGGTCACGTCCTATCTCGACAGCTTTATTCTCCCAGCCTTGAAATAATATAATTATTAATGTTTGTATAAATATCATTTTTCGTGTACGAAAAGTGAAGTTGGAATTTATTATTGTGGAGATTAGAGGCAGCTGAAATTTATATCTGTACGTTACATATTGTAGCCTTAAAATGCATGAAATATAATTTTGAAACGACACTAATTTTTTACGCACGCTACACCTGCACGATTTAGTGATGTAAAAATGATATTTTTTAACTTCTTAATTAAATTTCATTAATTACATTTTTTCCGCTCCTCCTTTTTTAATAGTAACAATAAATCAATTTTCGCAAAGCTTCTATAAATTTTGTTTCTGATGTATCAAGGGAATGATTAAATATTCCACTTAGAACGTATGTACATACGAAACTGCCGACTACTCTGAAACGTTTCATAAGATAGAGAGCTTCCAGTTCGGACATAGAAAGTATATAAGATACAAGATAAGTCTCGCTTCTTCCAAAACTATTTTTTATTCGTTAAAAACGTCCTGTGGACTCATGCTATCACGTGCAACCTCGAAATTTTACTTATTCTTTTATCACTTCCCAATTAAGTACACTCTTTCTGCATTTTTAGCTAGATATAAGAGAAATTTCCATTTAGTCAAAGGTATACTTACACATTACAGATACTTACGAGACATAAATTCCCAAACTATTATGTCAAATAAGCAATCTTGTACTATTAAATCTGTTTCTATTTTGTTGCATGAGAATACATATGTACATTACCTTTGTATCCCCCTGAACGCTTCAATATTGCGCATATAAACTGTATTTTATACAGATTTTGTAAAACTACTTTGTATGTTTGTTTAGACTGTTAATATAAAGGCTGGTGTACAAAGAAGAAATATATGATGTAGTCTGGTGACGTTGATGAATATCAAGAAATCACTCTACATTTGCTCAGGTATATATGTCTGGCTCTCATTATGATTAGGGTTAACGTTAGAGGCATGTAATGAATCTTCACCAGAACCATCCATTGTTGTTATAATATCGAGATATTATTTATTAACACAAGTGTGGATATTACGAAATTGACAAATAACCGCGGTGATTAAGCATTGATGACAATAATCTTAGGTTCGATAACGAATCCGCGGTCAACGGGATAGCAAATACATTTTCCTCCAAGGTCTAATTCTGAATGTCGATAATAATAAAACGCGAAATATTAACTGAACGTGGAAGATGTTTTCTCGTTGATGAGATCGTGCGAGAGAATGTATTTTCCGTCGCGGTGATGCCGCAGAGGAAAACTATGATGGGGTGTGTCTAAGGGCACGAGATCTTCGGATTCATCGAGGAAAACCTTCGCCCGGTAAGTGAGAGAAATGGACGTTGCTGTTAATTGGTTAATTTCTACGTTGTTGGTTAGAGAAAGATGCTAGCTGCCCTTAAGAGAAAGTGGCTAGCGGGAAGCGTCGTTCGTGAGAAAAGCAGATTTCCCGTACCTTCTCGTAGTGGGTGGTGGACTTAAGGACTGTTAGAATAAAGACTGCTTGTCCGTTTGAAGGACCTTAGTTAATTAAATCCTAAGATTTATAGCTGGTCCTCAGGCTAGCTGAACATGTCCTGTGGAGATGCATCGACATCTGGTAATCATCATGCCCGAAGAATAAGGTCTGTGTATGACGAGCCACGGGACAGAGACCATTGGAATGTTTACTTTCAAGTGCCGCTACAACTATTTCTTTTGAGGAGAGCTATACAATTATTTTATACTTCTATTAGGTAAAACCTTCATCCCGTGACCACGGCTACTAGTTATCGCCTCGAGCCTAAGCTCATTATCGCAAATCTTGGATCAATTATAGTCGGGTTACTTATAAGGTTGAAGTGTTACAGATTTTCCTAAGAATCCCAAAGGGGAGGCCTGGTGTACTTTCATCTCCGACATATATATATTTGACAATACTGTATTTGAAATATATGATTGTTAGAATATGAATAATTAATTTTTAATTCTATCAGAATTTTGATGAAACTATAGCTTTCGAAAGAAAGAATTGATACCTTGATATCATGATTTGTACATCCTATACGTCCAATAAATTTTGGGATATTATATAATGAAGAACCAGATCATCATGGCCATGTGATCCGAATAAAAGGACTTGAATTTCCTGATATTCTTATAAAGTTAGATAATATAACTAGATATGTTCACAGTAAGATAGAATACCATGGTTTATACGATCTTAATACTGTTCGTTTGAGTGATTATGGGATGGTAACTATTAAGTTAGACAACGACACAGGTATTTTCTTCTAGTAATCGTAAATCATAACAGCAGCATCATAAGATATTTGCTCGATTCCGGGAATGTGGCAACGAAGAGAATTCCATTCCAGAAGGTCCTTAAGATTTACGTGATTGATTCCTGATAATTCGATGCCTACAAATCAATGATTTTTAAGATGAATTAAAGTTTCACATGCGAGCACGAGCAAACAGCTTTCACCGTAAAAGTAACTTTTATGTAATGTTTTACGTGCAAAAGTTTTTATTTCTATTACCATGTTATTGCTGTTTTGTAGATTTTAGTAGTACAACTATCGGTAATGTGCGATAAAATACGCTATATAATAGATAACTGTAAGTAAAGTGACAAAGTGATGGTATAAATAGGTACTTCGACGAAAGTTGGTACAAATGTATCTTCATTCCTCAGGAATGATGAGGTAAGTAGAAACTGATATATAATAAAGTTCGAATTTATATAGAGGATTTTGTTATAAATCTCTGAACCATCCTATGCGCGATTGTACTTTGTTTCTGATGTAAATTCAACGTATCATGCGAACTAAGTTTCTTTTATTATTATCAGTTTCCCGTCTTTCTAATTCCCTACATTTTTTCGCTTTTTGTTTCAAAACATTGAATCATAGTGTGATCCAAGTTTCTTTTATTAGATTCACTGTTCGTTCGTCCTGCGTCTTTTCAATTCGACACTTCTTTATTTCAGGACAATGACAAGCTTTAAGATACTGTTTGCATGTTTGGTGTTAATTAGTTTCCTGGATTCATTAGTTCACACGGTGTCTGCTCAAGGTTTGCACTTTAAGTTGTCTTTTTCCATGCACTTCAGATTCCAGTACGACCTTATCATGCAACCTTTCGTGTAATTTCGAAATTTTACGCGTTTATTAATCATCAATGAAGGAAAGGAATTGATTTCAAACCTATCAGAAATATTATGTATACTACTTATTTGCGTATTTCGAGGCGAATCGATTTCATAAAGATTACTCTGTTACATGCTGATTTACATTTTATAAGACATAACAAGCACACTAACATGCGTTTCCATGAAATTATGTCGAATTTACCATGATATTTTTCTATCAAAGTTGCAACTACCACGGTATTGTTAATTAGTGTTATATACAATTATCTATATTCGTATTTTTGGACACCGCGCTCCAATATTGCAAAGTTCGAGTCGATCGAGAATCAAACAGGTAACCTGTATCTTGCGCAGGAAACTACGCAACGCGAGTTTATACGGAAGCACATACGTATCCTTCGCTGTATTTTCTGAAGGACCAATTAATATGATAACATTACTTGATGTAAAGTAACGTAAGCGTTTGATCGTAGCAAGCGCACCTAGAAGAAACGTGACAAGAGAACGTTATCGAGGACTTTTTATGAACCTCCAAGCTGCATATTTTCTATTTTCGTATTGTCGTCGTGCTATTAACTATATGTTATAAGAATAAATAACTACGTTATGAAGACGAATGAAGTATCTGTGTAACTATGTTGTTAATGATGGGAGAAGCGTGTAATCGGACGGTATACGATGTGAACGAAGTATCAGCAGTTATGATTAATATTAGAAAAAATATATATATACATTATTATGAAAAATTTTAATTAAGAAGCTAACCAGAGAAGACGAATTAATTCATCAGCCTATTTCCAATTTCTTAGATGTAATAATTTCTTTTCTCTATAAATGTTTTATTTTAAAATTGTTTGATCCAGAATGTATCACACCGGACAATCAAGAAGGCAGGTGCCTCCATTTCAGTCGATGTAAACCTCTGCAAGAAATACTGCAAACACAGGGCAATGCAGCCGCCGATTTTTTTAAACAATCATTGTGCACATCCAGGGGCAATAATCAGATCTATTGCTGTCCGAACAATCCAAACAAAGAGAAGAGAGGACTTTTGATTTCTTTTGAAACTAAGTATAAATATAGGGCCTTGCGACCACCATACTGTGGTTTTAGCAACGTTACGCATACCAGGGTGGTTGATGGTAAACCAGCTAAGCTTGGTACGTTTTATTTCTTCCTTTCCGATTAATAATAAACGATATACTACGAAGGAACTTTAAAGGCGCTAGACAGCACATCAAAATACGTTTCAATTAAATTAAATAATAATATTGGGACTTCATCGGTAGTAACTTTACTTACTAACTTGAGTTACTTCTTTCTTTTACTTCGTGTTAGGAAGAATATCTTTTTATTTGAAATTAAAAATCGATATAGAAGTAATAACATGGATAGAGATCAAAAACTGTGTTAGGGGAGAAATTTCATATTTGAACTTTTAGTTCAATATAGTTCAAGTAGAAATTATATACAATTATTTAATAATTTTTATTCTAGTAAAGTTAAAATTCAATTTCTTTCTTTATCAAACCTCTATTTGAGAGTATTTTTACGTATATACTTATCGTCTTCTACATGATCAAATATCGAATAGATAATAATAGTTTTTACGCGAGAGGAAATTATGTATGTTCGCAACTATAACTATTGCGTTTTAGGTGCTTGGCCATGGATGGTTGCATTAGGTTTTCATAATTATACCTATCCAGAGTTGGATCCGGAATGGCACTGCGGAGGTTCCCTGATATCGGCTAGACATGTTTTGACCGCAGCACATTGTGCAATACACGATAGTTTGTACGTGATTCGTATCGGGAGCTTAAGTCTAAAACAAGATGACAGCGAAGCGTATTCTATTGAAATGGGATTCGAATCTAAACTGATTCATTCTGATTATATGCACGGGAAATCTCATCAAAATGACATCGCTATTCTTAAATTGGAGAACGATGTATCATTTTCGGGTAAGTGGTCAAATATTGTTGAGTTTCCAATATTTATGCTATTGAGTATTACTAAACTACCATTTCTTTGAATTTCTTATCATAAAACATGTAGAATTCTTTCTCATACTCTTCGTCATTCGTTTCCTTCGCTATCATTTATTTCCTTATTTTTCAGAGTATATACGTCCCATTTGTCTGCCCCTAGAAGAGTCCCTTCGAAATAACAACTTCGTGGGCTATAACCCCTTCGTTGCTGGATGGGGAGCATTATACCATGGTAGGCGATACTAATTTCATAATAAAATTAAACAGTTCCAGTTTTAAATGTCTTTCTCATTTTCTTCGTAGAAGGACCAGCTAGTGATGTATTAATGGAAGTACAAGTGCCAGTGGTTAGCAACGCCAAATGCAATACATTTTATTCCGAATTTTATAGTTCACTTATCGGTAATGGTATGATATGCGCCGGATATGCTCAAGGTGGAAAGGATGCTTGTCAAGTAATTAAATAACAAATTTACCATAAATTATACAGTGTCCGAAGATACGTTAATTCGAATGAACGTCATATCGAGTTCTTAAATATTAAAAATATTAGATAATGTTAAATTAATACTTTTGCCTATTTCTCGCACATCATTATAGTATTTAATCTAATTTCTTTCTAATCTTAATTTTTCTTAAAATACATATAACATGTATACCATAAACTGAAATATTTCAATACATATTAGTATATTACTGTATGTAAGTATAATTCCAATATAATTCGACTGAAATATTTCAACTTTGATTAAAAGCTTTAAACATTAAAATTAAAAATGTAACGATCGTTCCAGGGTGACAGCGGCGGACCACTGATGATACCACAGCAATTCACCTACTATCAGATAGGTATTGTGTCCTTTGGTTATAACTGCGCTTTACCTATGTTTCCTGGCGTTTACACTAGGGTCACATCCTACCTCGACAACTTTATTCTCCCAGCGTTGCAATGAAACGATTATTAGTGTTGCATAAGTATCATTTTTCGTGTACGAAAAAGGAAGTTGTAACTTTCTATTGTGAAGATAATAGGTAGTTGAAATTTATATCGTTTTGTAGGTCAAGAAGGATTGCCTTAAAATGCACGAAATGTAACTTTAAAACGACACTAATTTTTTACGCATCCTACACTTGTACGATTTAAATATATACGAATAATAAAGGAACATTAATTAAATTTCTTTCTCTGCTTCTATTTTTTTAATGGTAATAATAAATCAACTTTTGGAAAGCTCATACAAATGTTGTTTCTGATATATTAAGAGAATAATTAAATATTCTACTTAGAATGTGCACTTCTTGTATGTTTATACAAAGTTTTCGACATTTCATACGAAAGAGCATCTTTCAAAATTATTTTTTATTTCTGGGAAATATGTAGTGTATTCCTGAAATCACGTCGATCCTCGAAATTTTACTTATTCTTTTATCACTTCTCAATTAAGTACACTCTTGCTGCATGTTTAGCTATATGTAAGAGAAATTTCCATTCGACCAAAGGTATACTTACGCATTACAGATACTTACAAGACGCTTTAATTCTTAATCTATTGTGATGAACAAAACTGTTTATACTGCTAAATCTGTTCGTATTTTATTGCATGTAAGTACACGTGTACGTAATGTACATTAACTTTGTATCCCCTTGAACGCTTTGAAATCAATCAAATTTACTGAATTTTATATATATTTCATAAAACTACTTTGTATGTTGTTTAAAGCGTTAATCAAAAGGCTGATGCGCAAAGAGGAAGAGGCGCAATGATATGACCTCTTGACATTTCCGAATATCTAGGAATCATTTCTACATTAGCTCAGATATATGAACTTATCTTCTTAATCTTCTTAATCCAACAAATAATCTTAATGTAATAAAACATGCTGAAAAGGACCTAGATATCTGCAATAGAAAAGGATAAGAAATCTTGAAAGGAACTAATCGTTCTTACTCTTTCAAGTAGTTTTTCCAAAAATACAAAAAGACGGGGAAATTAAATAGAGAAAGCAGAAGAATAGGAAAATATGAAAATTCTAAATTCATATAGTATAAATAAAATTTATAGCAAAGATATGTATAGAATATATATCAGAAAATATATTAAAAATTTATTACGTTTATATGGAATACAAGGATTCTCACAATAGTAACCAAACACTCGTTTACTCGTTTATCAAGTGTGTAAGTAGAAGATTCTTAAGATTCATGTGATTGGTTTCTGATAATTCGGTGCTACAAATCAATGACTTTTAAGATGAATTAAAGTTGTACATGGAAACACGAGCAAACAGTTTTCACCGTAAAGGTAACTCTTATGTAATGTTTTACGTGTAAAAGTACTTATTTCTGTTACCACACTATTGCTGTTTTGTAAATTTTAGTAGCGCAACTATCGGTAATGTCCGATAAAATATGCTATATAGTAGATAATTGTAAGTGAAATGACAAGGAGATGGTATAAATAGGTACTTCGACGAAAGTTGGTACAAGTGTATTTTCGTTTTTCAGGAGTGGTGAGGTAAGTAAGAACCGATATACCCTAAAAATTGAATTTATATTGAGAATTTTGTTATAAATCTTCCTATATACATATAGAAGCGTGTTTTAATATNGATTTTTCTATTAAATGTTATCTGAAATTGATGATTTTCCTATTTGTACCTTCCTTCTAAATTCCTTGTAGTCATCTTACTAACTCAACAAAAATCAACGTTAATTTTACTAAAAGTATTATGATACTTTTTAGTGATTTGCACAAATGAAAGTTTCGAAGCTTGCCATTGCGACGAGTTTGATCGTTTTAGTGTTAAACCAAACAATTTTCAAAAGTGAAATTACACAGAAACTTATGTCGATAATATTTGTCATTCCTATGATCTATTTCGCGCGATTTTGCTTCCTCTCTAATATAAGTTCAATTTATCGTACGAACTAAGTCTCTTGTATTTTTATCACTTCAGCGTCTTTCTCATTGGCCACAGTATTTCACTCTTTCTTTCACAACATTAGATCGTATCCAAATTTATATTATTAGATTCATTGATCGTTATCAGTCCTGCGTCTTTTCAATTTATCACTTTTTCATTTCAGAACAATGACTGGCTTCAAGATACTGTTCGCATGTTTGGCGTTAATTGTCCTCCTGCACCCATCGGTTCAAGCGGGGCGCACCAAAGGTTTGCATTTTAAGTTGTCGTTTGCCATACTACAGATTGCAGTACGGTCTCGTTACACAGCTTTCATGCAGTTTCGAAATTCTACGCGTTTGATAATTATCAGTGAAAAAAAAACGAAGTCACGCGTGACCACATAAAATTGAAAGGAACACGTTTGATTTTTTATTTTCGAGATGGTCACGAAGTTAATAGTCACGAAGTTAATGGGAAAATTCCACTTAACTATTCACCTCTTCTCCGGTTTTGTTTCTGAAAAATGCTTCGTTAACTTCGCGAATGTTCCAACGACTCGCTTCACGTACAAAGCAAACGTGATAACCAGGATAAACGTGAAACAACCAGCGAAGACGAATTAATTCATCACTGTACTGTCAATTCTCTAAATATAATAACTTCTTCCTCTATAAATGTTTTCTAGCAACCTCGACTGTGCCCTTGCGTCCACCATACTGTGGTTTCAGCAACGTTACGCATACCAGGGTGGTAGGTGGTAGGCTAGCTAAACTTGGTACGTTTTATGTCTTTCTTTCCGATTAATCTTTTCGGTTAATTAGAAGCTACTTACTATGAAGCATGAACTTGAAAGGCACTAAACAGTATATCAAAGTACAATGTGGACTGAGATCAAAGCTGTTAAGGGAGAAATTATATGTTTGAACTTTAGAGTTCAACTCAAGTAGAAATTATATGGAATTATCTAATAATTGTTATTACATTGAAGTCAAAATTCAATTTCTCTTTTAATCAAATCTCTATTTGAGAGTATTTATACGTACGTACTTATCGTCCTTTGCATGATCGAATGTCGAATGCATAATAATAGCGCTTAACTCATTAAACGAGAGAAAATTATGCATCTGCATAACTATGTAACTATTATATTTCAGGTGCTTGGCCATGGATCGCTGCATTAGGTTATATTAATTGCGAGGAACCAAATGGGGAACCGCTATGGGCCTGCGGAGGATCCCTGATATCGGCTAAGCATGTTTTGACCGCAGGACATTGCACAGAAATTTTTGGATTATATGTGGTTCGTATCGGGGACTTAGATCTAGGACGAAATAATGACGGAGCGCATCCTGTTCAAATAGAAATAGAATATATAATACAGCATCCTGATTATTTTAACGGTTCACACGCTGATGATATTGCTATTCTTGTACTGAAGAAAAATGTTCCATTTTCGGGTATGTCTTCAAATATTATTGAGTTTCTAATATTTATGGTACTGGATATTACGGAAGTATCATTTCGTTAAATTTCTTATTGTATATGTATATTGTATTATAAAACGTGTAGAATTCTTTATTATATTTCTCGTCCCTTTTCACTGAGATTTATTTCCTTACTTTTCAGAATACATACGTCCTATTTGTCTCCCTATAGACCAGCCCTTACGAAATAAAAACTTCGAGGGTTACCATCCTTTCGTTGCTGGATGGGGACAGGTAGGATATGGTAAGTAATACCAATTTCATAATAAAATGAAACTTGTTCCAGTTCTAAATGTCATTTTCATTTTCCTCGTAGATAAAGATTTAAGTGACGCATTACTGGAGGTACAAGTGCCAGTGATTAGCAACAACCAATGCAAGAAAGGTTATTGGCCAATTGATAAGCATCGTGTTACCGCAAAAGTAATCTGCGCCGGTCAGGAAGGAAAGGATGCTTGTCGAGTAATTAAATAACAGATTTACTATAAATTGTACAGTGTTTGATGATAAGTTAATTCGAATCAACATCAAATCGAGTTCTTAAATATTAGAGATATTATTAAAGTTAACTTAAGACTTTTGTCCATTTCTCGCACATCATTATTACATTTAATCTAATTTCCTTCTAATCTTAGTTTTTCTCAAAAGACATATAACATATACATTATAAATTAGAATATTTCAATACATAAATTAATAGTAGATTATTACTATATATAAGTATAATTTCAATATAATTCGATTGAAATATTTCAACTTTGATTGAAAGCTCTAAACATTAAAATTAAAAATGTAACGATCGTTTCAGGGTGACAGTGGCGGACCACTGATGATACCACAGCAATTCACCTATTATCAAATAGGTGTTTTGTCCAGTGGTCACAGGTGTGGCACTGCTAGATTTCCCAGCGTTTACACTAGGGTCACGTCGTACTTTGACGACTTCATTCTGCCAGTGTTGCAAGATTATTAGTGTCCCATAAATATCATTTTTCGTGTACGAAAAGTACAGTTGGAATTTATTATTGTGGAGATAAGAGCCAGCTCAGACTTATTGTTTTGTATGGCACGGATTATAGCCTTAACATGCACGAAATGTCACTTTGAAGCGACACTAATCTTTTAAACACGCTAAACCTGCACGACTTAGAGATATAAAAATGATAAACGAACATTAATCAAATTACTTTTTCCGCTTCTTCTTTTTTGATGCTAATAATAAATCGACTTTCGCAAAGCTTTTATAAATTTTGTTTTGGACGTATCAAGAGTATTATTCCACTTAGAACGTATACTCCTTGTATGTATATGCAAAATTTCGGATTACTCTGAAACATTTCATAAGATTAACAGCTGCCAGACACAGAGAGTACATAAAACTATTCAAAACTATTGTTTTTCGTTGAAAACTTCCTGTCTACTCCTGAAATCACATGGATTCTCGAAATTTTACTTATTCTTTTATCACTTCTCAATTAAATACATTCTTTCTGCATGTTTAGCTATATGTAACAGAAATTACCATTCAGCCAGAGGTATACTTACAAATTACAGATATTTACAAGACACTTTAATTCCCAATTTATTATGATGCATGAAAAAGTTTATAATGTTAAATCTATTCGTATTTTACTGCATGTAAGTATAAATATACGTGACGTACATTACCATTACCTAGTTGAATGCTTCAACATTGCGCATATTTACTGTATTTTATACAAATTTTGTAAAAGTACTTTGTATGATTCTTCAGATTATTAATCAAAAGGCTGGTGCATAAAGAAATGGTACAATGATGTAGTCTGGTGCCATTTGTGAATATCAAGGAATAACCCTACATTTGCTCAGGTATATATCTTTGACTATACTCTATTAAAAATATATAATTATTAGAATATGAATAATTAATTTTTAATTCTATCAGAATTTTAATGAGACTGTACCTTGGGAAGAAAGAATTGATACCTTGATATCATGGTTTGTACATCCTATACATCCAATAAATATTGGAATATTATACATTGAAGAGTTAGATTATCATGGCCATTGGAATAAAAGGACCTCAATTTGATGATATTCTTAGGAAGTTAGATAATATAACTAAGTATCTTCACAATAAGATAGAATACCATGTTTTATTTACATGATTTTAATGTTGTTCATTTGAGTGATCATAGAATGGCAACTGTTAAGTTAGACAGGATAATAGATCTAATAAAGTATATTAACAGCTCTGATTACAAATTTGTGGGTACCTCGTTCATGGGTTCATCGTATGAACTATTAAGTTTCTTTAAATTATTAATAAGAGATTAAAAAAATAAACAAGTAAATTTTTTAGGCAAAGAAGAAATAATTATCAAGCATTGAATTGCTGCCTTCTTTTTCTGCAACACAAAACAAAAATTCTGAATCTCATATGGATGAATGATGTTAATAATTTATGTCTCTTTTCAGATTAAACAATTTTCCGGATTTATTCATAATTTGGAAGAATGTGCTGGTATTGAAAGAATAAGGAAAAGAATGGAAAGAATAAGGGTCAGTATAGGAAATCTCTTTTTCATTGTAGGTGACATATACTTCATTCATTGCATGGTTCAACGTATTTTTGAACACATGTAACTGAGAAAATTCTTCTGTGATTAAAAAAAAAGGAGCACCTTTGAATGAAATTTGAAATATTTCAATACAAGCACCACTGTCGAAGAATTACAAGATTTTCTTAAAAGTGGGCATAAAAAAAAAAGGGTAAAAACATCTCTCATTATGAGCATCTCTCAATTAGCAGTCAAGTGTGTAAGTGAAAGGGTCGTAAGATTGATCGTGTTTGGTTTTTGATAATTCTGTGACTACAGATGAATCATTTTTAAGATCAATTAAAGTTGCACTTGTCATACAAATAAACAGTTTTTATCGTAGAAGTAACTTTTATGTGATATGTTACGTGCAAAAGTGTTTTTTTCTCTTATCACGTTATTGGTATTTTACAAATTTTAGTACTAGAACTATCAACTTAGATATAATACATAATTGTAAGAGAAGCGACAAAACGATGGTATAAATAGGTACTTAAAGAGAAGTTGGTAGAATTGTATCTTATTTTTTCAAGAATCGTGAGGTAAGTAGAAATAGAAACAATAAGATTTGAAGTTATGTAGAGCATTTAGTTATAAATCTTCCTATGTACGTATAGAAACGTGTTCTAATATTTACAAGTATCCAGATTTTTCTGTTACAAGTTCTTCAATCTTATTAACTCAACAAAGATCAACGTTAATTTTACTAAAAGTATTATGGCACTTTTTAGTGATTTGCACAAATGAAAGTTTCGGAGCATGTCATTGCGACGAGTTTGATCGTTCTAGTATTAAACTCAACAATTTTCAAAAATGAAATTACACAGAAACGTATGTCGATGATATTTGCCATTCCTACGATCTATTTCGCGTGATCGTGCTTCTTTCCTAATTTTTGCAAATTCAATTTATAATACGAACTAAATTTCCTTTATTGTTATCAGTTTTGCGTCTCTCTAATTCACCACAGTTTTTCACTCTTTCTTTCAAAACATTGGATTATGGTGTGAATCAAGTTTTGCATCTTTTCCATTCGTCACTTTATTATTTCAGAACAATGACGAACTGCAAAATGCTGTTTGCATGTTTGGTGTTAATTACTCTCCTGCATCCATTAGTTCACATGGTGTCTGCCGAAGGTTTGCACTTTAAATTGTCTTTTTCCATGCACTTCCGATTCTAATACGATCTCGTCACGGAACCTTCCAGCTATTTCGAAATTTTACGCGTTTGTTAATTATCAATGAAAAGAAAGAAGCTACGTCAGACCACGTAAAGTTCGAACGATTTTTATGATTTTTTTATTTTTAAGATGATGACGAAGTTAATGGCAAAATTCAACTCGACTATTCACGTCTACTTCACCGATTTAGTTTCTGGAAAAAGCTTCGTTAACTTTGCGAATATTCCAACGACTCGTTCTACGTACAAAATAAACGTAATAAACATTGCATCACGTCAATGGAAACTATTGGCGTAATGCCTAAGATAAAGGTGCAAAGATATTCTCAGAATTTTCAATAACAACTTCATAGATTTCTAGTTTAATTTCAGTACTACATTCGAATCACTTTTTCCTAACTGTGTTACATACTCTCATTGAAAATTTTCCTAATTCCATAAAATTGATTCACTAAAAATTGTCCCGAGTTCCTAAGAATTTATCTACCGCAAAATAAAGAAAGTGTTTATTTAAAAAAGTAAGTTGAAGGTATTCCTTTTCTTTCAAGTATGACTAACACAATATCTAATCTATTAAAACTTTATATTTTCACGTCAAAAGATAGTTATCAAGATGATGACTAACTCTTACGGATTAATACGTGTCTATGACGCAATCCGGTGGACTTGATCAGCTTTTTACTTCGAAAGTTGAGTAATCGGTGTCGCGTTCTTACGCATCTTCGAACTGCATAATTGTTTTATTTTAAAATTGTTTGATCCAGAATGTACAACACCGAACAATCAAACAGGCAACTGCCTCAATATTAAAACATGTAAGCCTCTGCGAGAAATACTGCAGACACAGGGCCATACAGCTACTGAATTTTTGAGGCAATCACTGTGCAGGTATGAGGGCCATGATCCGATCGTTTGCTGTCCGAACGATCCAAACAAAGAGAAGAAAGGAATTTTAATAAAAACTGTGTATAAGTATGGGCCCTTGCGTCCACCGTACTGTGGTTTTAGTAACGCCGCGCATACCAGGGTGGTTGGTGGTAAACCAGCTAAGCTTGGTACGTTTTATTTCTTCCTTTCCGATTAATAATAAAGGATTTACTTCAACTATAACTATAGCGTTTTAGGTGCTTGGCCATGGATAGCTGCATTAGGTTTTCGTAATTCCCGAAATCCAAATGCCGAGCCACAATGGAAGTGCGGAGGTTCCCTGATATCGGCTAGACATGTTTTGACCGCAGCACATTGTGCAATACGCAGTGATTTGTACGTGGTTCGTATCGGGGACTTAAATCTAAAACGAGATGACGACGGAGCGCATCCTATTCAAATGGGATTCGAATATAAACTAATACATCCTGATTATACTCCCAATGTACACAATCATGATATTGCCATTCTTAGATTGGCGGAGGAGGTGCCATTTTCGAGTAAGTCCTCAAATATTGTTGAGTATATATGCTACTGAGTATTACTGGAGTATCATTTCCTGAAATTTCTTACCGTACACATATATTGTATCATAAAACATGTACTATTCCTTCTCATACTTTTCGTCATTCGTTTCCTGCACTTCCATTTATTTTCTTATTTTTCAGAGTATATACATCCCATTTGTCTCCCTATAGAGGAGTCCCTGCGAAATAGCAGCTTCGTGGGCTATAACCCCCTTGTTGCTGGATGGGGAGCATTAAGATATAGTAAGTGATACCAATTTCCATGATACCAAAAATAATAAAATTAGACAGTTCCAGTCTTAAATGTCTTATTTTCTTCGTAGAAGGACCATCTAGTGATGTATTAATGGAAGTACAAGTGCCAGTGGTTAGGAACGCCGAATGCAAGACAGCTTATTCCAAATTTCCTAATGCACCTATCACTGATGGTATAATATGCGCCGGATATGCTCAGGGTGGAAAGGATGCTTGTACGGTAATTAAATTACAGATTTATTACAAATTATACGGTATCTGAAGACACGTCAATTCGAATCAACGGTAAATCGAGTTGTTAAACATTAAGTGTTAGGTGCTTTTGTCGATTTCTCACACATCATTATGGTATTTAATCCAATTTCTTTCTAATCTTAGTTTTTCTCAAAATACATATAACACATACGTTATAAATAGGAATATTTCAATACATAAAACAATAATAGATTATTACTGTATATAAGTATAATTTCAGTACAATTCGATTAATAATATTATAATAACTACGATTGAAAATTTAACGATCGTTTCAGGGTGACAGCGGCGGACCACTGATGATACCACAGCAATTAACCTTCTACCTAATAGGTGCTGTGTCGTATGGTCGTGCGTGCGCTGTAGCTGGATATCCTGGTGTTTACACTAGGATCACGTCTTACCTCGACAACTTCATTCTCCCAGCGTTGCAATAATACGATTATTACTGTTCCATAAATATCATTTTTCGTGTACGAAAAGTAAAGTTGGATTTTCTTATTGTGGAGATGAGAGACAGCCAAATTTATATTATTTTGTACGACACAAATTAGAGCCTTAAAATGCACGAAATGTAACTTTGAAACGACACTAATTTTTTACGCACGGTTGCATTTAATTGAGCAAATTCATTAGCATGAGTAAAATTTATAGCGAAGATATGTATAGAATATATATCAAAAAATATATTAAAGATTTATTACGTTCATATGGAATACAAGGATTCTCACAATAGTAACCAAACACTCGTTTACGTTTTTAATAATTCGTATATCTCCAGTTTTCTGACAACTATGCAAATGCAATCTAATATATGTATTATACGACACAGGCATTTTCTCTGATGTAAAATATCTGATAATCGTAAATCATAACTTAAAATATTTTGATTAGTAACATCGTAAGATATTTGCTCGGTTCTGGGAATGTGGCAACGAAGGGAATTCCATTCTAGGAAAATACGGAGTATCCATGGTAAGGATATGGTAAAGAAGAGGTTGGTTCCCGAAGAAAGAGTAACGAAATGTCAATCTCTCTCTGGAGTGCGTAAATATTATATACAGAGAGGTACCACATACTATTAACGTATAAACATCGTATAAACATAACGTATGAACATCGTTAAATGGCATCTATGAGTTAGTACACATCAAGTGTGTAAGTAGAAGATTCTCAAGATTTACGTGATTGATTTCTGATAATTCGGTGCCTACAAATCAATGACTTTTAGGATGAACTAAAGTTGCACATGGAAACACGAGCTTTCATTTCAAAACGAGCATTTCAAAACAGCTTTCACCGTAAAGGTATCTTTTATGTAATGTTTTACGTGTAAAAGTACTTATTTCTGTTACCACACTATAGCTGTTTTGTAAATTTTAGTAGCGCAACTATCGGTAATGTCCGATAAAACATGCTATATAGTAGATAATTGTAAGTGAAATGACAAGGAGATGGTATAAATAGGTACTTCGACGAAAGTTGGTACAAGTGTATTTTCGTTTTTCAGGAGTGGTGAGGTAAGTAAGAACCGATATACCCTAAAAATTGAATTTATATTGAGAATTTTGTTATAAATCTTCCTATATACATATAGAAGCGTGTTTTAATAT